>JADLZN010001600.1:0-157319 GCA_018155175.1 Sinocyclocheilus anophthalmus
CAATGGTGGATTCGTAGTTAGCTACGCTAGATTAACACCATTAATTTTACGTAAATTTTTCACATGAACGAATCAAAATGAAATCCAATGATACGTAACACATAATACGGCCTTAAATTAATGAAATGAGGAGCATTGCTCAGATCACCTACAACAGTGCTGAAAAAGGGGATTTCTTCGCCCAAAATCAGACCGATTTCTTCTGGTACCATTTATATGAGCTGCTAAACCCGAGATTTCGTCGTCAGAAAATAGAATTGTGCTCTACTAACACAGAAATCAGGATTTCTTCGCTAAAATCAGGTTAATTTCTTATCGTACGATTTAAAAACATAATAGCACTGAAACTTTCTAATACCTGAAGGAAGGCACCTTCAAGCTATAGTTTAATCTGATTATATTCAGAACCTGGTGCGCGCATGTGTAAGAGTTATGTAAATGTTTCACATGAGCGAGTCAAATTGAAATACAATGATACGTAACACATATTAAGGCCTTAAATCAGTGAAATGAGGTGCATCGCTCAGATCACCTACACAGTATTGAAGAAGGGGATTTCTTCGCCCCAAATCAGACCGATTTATTCTGGTACCAATTATATGAGCTGCTAATCCCGAGATTCCGTCGTCAGAAAATAGACTTATGCTCAACTAACAACAGAGATTAGGATTTCTTAGCTAAAATCAGGTTAGTTTCTTATCGTACAATTTAAACACATTATAGCACTGAAACTTCTTACTGCTTGTAGGAAGGCGCATTCAATCTATAATTTTATCTGGTTTTGATCAGGAAATGGTATGTGCATGGAGAAGAAGTTACTAAAACTTGAGGCAGACACATAAGATTGATTATTGGGTTTGCTTGCAAGCAATGTTTAAAACGCCTCCACCGTTCTAAATTACTGCTCGTACTGCATAAGTAGGAAACTATTGTTTTCTGGTTAGCTTGTAAAAGTTTCTGGGGGTCGCATCATGCGGTGCTGCAGGGATGCTTGGAAGGGACCCTCTCCTCCCTGTGGTTGCTGGAGGTATTATTGTTCTGTCTGCTGAGTTGTTAAGCAGATAGTGTTGGCTCCCCCCTTCGTAGCTTTTTGCATATGAGGGAGTTTGCACGGCTGATTGAGGATGCGGGAGTAGGGTGTCTCTCTCACTGCGTTTCTTTTTGCAGCCTATAAGAGTACCTGAGGTCTCTTTGGACCATGTCAAGTTTGTCTTGATTGTTGTTCAGCTGCTGGATCAGAGTCTCAATTCTGGCAATTTTGTCTAAGAGCTCAGAATTTGCTGTTTTAATAGTAATTTTGTGTGGGAAAGTTTTCTTTTCCAGGTCCTTTCTGGCTACCTTTTCTAGGTGCTCTTGTTGTTCAGCAGCTGTCAGAGCCTTTTGAAGTTTATTGATTTCCTCCTGTAACTCCATTTGCTGGGGTCCTTGTGGGCTACCGCGGTGATCTGTTGCTTGAGATCATTTACCTCCTGTTTTAGACCCATGAGGTTGTGGGCCAGGAAGATAATGACCTTGGCGAGCTTTTGTAGCCACAACTCTCGCCCGAGTCCTGAGTCTGAGGCACACCCTCTCCGCGTCCAGCCGCTTTCGGCTCAGTAGGTGGTCGTCGTGCCTGGGTAAAGGGGGTGTTCCTCACGTCGCCTGGCCAGCCCTCTCTGTTCTGCTTTCTGGGCAGTTAGTCTGAGCATCTGCACGTTTTGACACACTGGTGTTGAGAGGAAGGGCTAGAGACTACTACAAGATCAAAACCGAGTGTGAATGCTAAAATAGTTTTGGGTCATCATATGTTTTGCTGAAAAGGGCGTAAACAGGATTTTGATTGTTGACTTAAGACTACTGTCAAATTATTTTCAAATTATCACTCAGAATTTGCTGATGGTTCCCCAAACAGGCTTAATCTCTGTGGTATGAAGGAGAAAAGGGAAAAGCAGAAGGAAAAGTAGAGCATTTCTATTCAGATTATGCTGATTATTTTTTTGAAAATAAACAAATCAAAAATAGAGGTGTCTCTGGTTCCTTTTGAGGTTCAGAGAGAACATCAAGGGGGCATAACATGTAAATGGATTTAAAATTAGCTGATTGCTATTAACAAAACAAGGTAATCATTCTGGTATTAGGAACAAATAGCAGCACTAGTGTTTAGTGTGTTACTAAAAGCACCCAATACTTTAATGAGTCTTTCCTCGATAGACAGTTAGGATTTAATTAAATTTAGATTTAATTAGCTAATAACTGAGCAATAGCTTTCAGGAAGGATACATCTAAGATAGTTACATTCGGTGAGACGAACTGAAGATTGGGAAGCATAGAAAAAGAAGTGAAAAATCAGAAACCAGGGTTTAGGTTAAATTCAAATTGCTTCACACTGGACACATGCATGCTGTATTTAAGAGCTTCAATTAAGGAGTGTTAACCCCTAATTGTTAAAGCTTTTTGGTAGCTTAGCCTAAAATGAAACTAGGCTAAGTCGTGTTAGCTTAGCTGCTTCAAATGTTTTGTTTACAAACATGGCGTGTTGTGCTTTGTGAAGTTAGCACTTCCTGTGACAAGTTGTTGTCACGGTAACCAATGCATGCCAGTGTAATTAACGCAGTTTAATGTCTGTCTATGTTAAACAGTCATAGTTTTAGAACGTGGTGCTTTCAGCCTTCAAGACTTGTTGCATTACCTAAGCACTTCGTTGAGTGCTTCTCTAATGTAACAATAAACTTCTTGCACTTGTTTAAAGAATTACAAAACGGGTTTACTGTAAGTTAAAGCCGGTTTAAACATGTATGTAGTTATGTGTGCCTCACACATGCATACTAAGGTACAGTATTACACTTTTAATTTCACTCAGCGAGTGAAACACATTAATGACCACCAGGTTGCTCGGCTTATATATATACAGTCAAAGTGTAGATGAATTGCTTCAATCTAATTATAAACTATAAGGCCTTTATGCTGTAGAAAGGGGAGCAGCGCTCACATCTACCTTGATATAACTGTACTGAGATTTCTTCTTCAAAGAAACAATTTAAACATTACTGCAATTTTGTGATTTCTTCACTAAAGCATATTACTTTATGGTACAGTTTGGACATGCCGCTGATCTGAGATTCAGACTTACGCTTTGTCATGACAGATTTATGCTTTAATACTGAAATTAGGTTTCTTTGCTAAAATCAGATTAACCTTACACCGATGCCATTAAGCATGAAATTCATAAAGACTCTTCCAATCATAATAGTGGTGCCAATTCAAACCCCCACTTTATCTGCCTCTCAACAAGCCAGCAAATAGGGACACAACCGGGCATCTGAAGTCACGTCCTATTTTAACCTGGCTATCAAGCACACACTTTTAAGTTGCCAGTGTTTAAACTCATAACTTTCGTTTTTATCATGCCCGCATTCTCCACCAATCATGTAACGAATCAGTTCATGGGAAATATGAATAATTAACCATATCTAGTTATAATTAACTATTCATATTTAGATCCACTGTAGATATTTAGCTGACCACTCAGGGTCAACCGTCTTGTCAATTCTAAGAACTTTAATTTCCTGGTTAAGAGAAATAACTTCTTACTGTACAATTCTATAAGTTCGTAACGTAAATCTGCATGATCAGTGACTCCTGTTATCAGTAAACAATGAACACATCAAGTGTGATACAAGTAAGTTTTTATTAACTAATAAACACTTAAACTATCTAACATACTACATAACACCGTCAGCGGTCTAACATACACATACACACACACACACACGTACAGTTGGTTTAGGAAAGGGTTAAAGTTTAGCACTAAGAAAGAGACATAAGGAATGACATTAATGGAACCATTTTGCATATTCAGCAGATCTAAAACCTTAGGGAAAACGTCAGATTCTTAGTTCAAACACACCTTTGTAAAAAGGTGTAACTGTTACTTAATGCATCAATTAAATCGACTATGTTTGATACTTGCGTATGTCTGAAAAGATTCCTGATGCAATCTTAAGGCCCAAGATCTTGCTGAAGTTGGTTGATGAGAAAGATCTAGTTTGAGTCAGAGTCACTTGATGAATGAAAAGGACTAGGCCGGAGTCTGGCACGAGCTTTGGTATCCTGGAGCGTTTTTCTCACATCTTCATCTTAGCATCTCCCTGAACCACCGACAGGGGCGGGTCACATGGAGTGTGGCCTTTTAAAGCCTGCAGAGATTCACGCCTCTCAAGATGGGTTCGTCCAATGAGGAAGGCTGAAATCCCAAGCGGGAGGTTGGAAATACTGGGGATTTTTATGACTCTTTGTCTGTAAGCATGGTATTTGCATATGTAATTCGCTGGAGTGTTGAGGCACAAATTAGTACCGATTCTTAGAACATCAATATGTTGCATAGGTAGCAGCATATAATATACACACTTGTTTCAATCATAAGAAGGCGAATTCATAGATAATAAACAAGCTATATGTAAGGTTATATGAAAGAGTGGTTTATCGTAAGCATGAATAAAAATAGTCTATAATACAACAGATTAAATACAACACAGCAATAATATACACAATGGCCTGAAGAAAATGGGTGTTCATTCAAAGAAGGTTTTCCTATGAATTAATTAGTAGAAAAGTCCATTTCTCCTTTGCATTTGTGCCCTTTTGTTTCTCTGGAGAAGGCAGCTAAGTAGCGCTCGCATTCCCACAAGTTTGTAAATGTATCGGGTTACCATGAAACCAGGGTCTTGTTCTGGCGTCCTGGGGTGTTACAAAGTATTTGTGAAATCTAGCTAACAAAATATATATTGTGTGTTGGAGTGGTCCAGACGCTACAAAACCCATCATACTGCTCAGTCCTGCATCAGTGGTTTTGTGCTTGAGTGTGTGTTTTTGCATCCATCTGCATAAAGATGAGTATGTTTCCATGTGTTTCCACCTTGTGATGTCAAGGCCTGACTTGTGCCTGATTAGCGCAGCCTCACGCTGTCTTAGACTCCTGTCTGTAGTGTGAACTCTCGCACACTGTCTGCACTCTCGTGAGCTTCTTTAAAATGACACTCAAAAGGGATACATGATCTCAAATTAAAACGGCTCTGCTTTTAATCCAACAGCCTCTCATTCACAAACCCCCAATTAACATCAATTTCTCTGTCTCGCCCTCTCCCTCTCGCCCGCTCCCTCTCTCTCTTTCAGCCCATTGGGTGTAATTAAACTGGCACTTTTCGTTGATGAAGGCTTATGTACAGCTGGAGGAGATATGTGTTTGTGTGTGACAGAAAGAGAGAGAACCTGAACAAAGAAAAGCCAGGCAAAGAAACCTAGAAAATGTGGCAGGAGACTATTACTGGAATTTTTCACTCCCTGTTTTTGACATTCCCAAGTTAACAAACTATGCCCACGTGTTAAACATGCAGTAGCTACCGAATTTAATGCAATCTCCTCCCCTTGCTATTAGTTTCATATTTTCTTGGTCTTTTGAAATCAGAGCACGATATTCACAACTTGTTAGCAGTAATAGTTTAATGGTCAGTTTTCCTTGGCAGATAGCACTGAGTTTTGTGAATACGGGACAATATTAGCCTAATTTACGTAGGAAAAACTTCATTTAAAATACAGTGCTATAACAACTCTGTACCTATTTAAACTCGCTTATTGAATAGTGAATAATGTACTGAAATAACATGGCACAACTGTTCAGTAAATCCATCCCTCTGTCTGTTTGACTGCATATCTGTCTGTCAACTCTCTATGTAATAGTTGATCATGTAGATTTAATGTATGACTGTTTAAATCGGCTTTTGTCATCTTACTTCGTTTTTCTATTCAGTTGATATGGATGTGCATTAATGTAATTCAGCAATAAGCTTCTGAGGCAGATCTCTCTTAATGGCTAAATGAACTAAATGAAACTGTATTGCATGGCTATTGTATTCGGTCTCATTAGGCAAAACCTATGAATAAATTTGACTGCTGCTGTGTTAATAGAAGTTAGAGAAGAAGAAATCCTGCCACGAAAAGCAATTCTATAAATATATATCAGTGCTGTCAAATGATTAATCACAATTAATCGCATCTAAAATAAAAGTTTTAGTTTAGCCTACATAATATATGTTGTATACTGTGTAATTTTTTATGCATATATAATCACAAACAATGCCATTCATTATTTCAGAAAATATGTTGTTTAATCTTAAATAATTTATATACAATATAAATATAAGGAATAAATGAATACTGTAATAAATGTATAATACATGTAAAATTTTCAATATATACTGATGTGTGTGTATATAATATACATAAGATATGTATGGGTCTTGTGTATTTTTCTTATGTAAAACAAATTATTATTTCAGATGTGATTATCGGCTGTGTGTATGTATGTTTGTGTATATATGTGTGGTATATATATAGATATATATATATTAGTAATAATATATTTGTTATATAAACAGCTGTTTCATGAATTCCTAAATAATTATAATCATTCTGTATTTAATCCATTACTTGCCCATTGCTCAACTAGCTGAAATAATCGTATATATATGATATTTTTTTACATGTAATTTTAGTTAATTAGAATGACCATGTTTTAGAATTAAAAATTTAGAAATGTAACATCTAAGGCATTTTCAGTTATTTTCTGAATGGCACACTGTCTTAAAGGGCTGTTGACTAGGTTTTAGAACAGCCTCTTTCTTTCTCTTTGGCCTACCATTCTTCTTCATGGTCTTTCACACTTCTCCACCTCTCTCTGTCTTTTTCTCTACTGAACCTGTCTGCTCTGCGTGTTCCTCCTCCTGGCTGCAGGAACATGCGGCGTGTCCATAATAAGTGAGTGTGCCTGAGAAATGACAGGGTTAGAGCTCACTAATGCACTCAGAGTTGCACCCTTCTATACTGAAAACCACCAGAGAGGGAGGGAGATGGACAGAGAAAGAGAGGGTCCACACTACTCTATACCTGATTGAGGTAATAGGCCTTTGTAATTGTTCAGATTGTCACTTGCCCTTTTCGGCAGAAGTAAGTGGTTGGAAAAGGGAGAGAAACGGCCCTTGGGTTTGCCCTCGCCTCCCACTTAGGAGCACTGGCAGATATTTTAAACTTTTCAGAAAATACTCTTCCTTCTCCAAAGACAAAAGAAGTGCTGAACTAACACATTTGAAAGGATCTTAAAAGCCAAATTGGTGGGTGTCAGTGATCCAGAATTTCCCACAGACTCTATTTGAGCTTTCACAGGCCATTATTTTAAGTGATTTTGAGATGTAATTAGTTTGGACGCAACAATTCTTTCGGATAATTATTGCCATTTTATTCCAGCATTTAGGTGGTCATCTTTAACTAATGGAAGTTTAATCACCACTAAATATCCAGTGTATTACCCAGCTTGAATACCACTGTTTTGTTTTTTTCATTCAAACTAACCAGTATCTTAAAAATAAATGGAGAGATTGCTAATCACTTCCAACAGATACTGTCAGCATTTTTGTTTTTGTGCATCCCTCATTATCAATTATTTTCAATACCAAGTCTTTTCTTTCATGTTTTTACATGGCCTGTAAGTTTTCTGGTCTTATGATCTGTCACATGCATGTTTATTTGTCTGTCTCTGCCATCATTAGAACAGTCGTCCTCTGGGAGGATCTCAGAGACTGCTAATTGCTCTGGGAGTATTTTTTTCGTATCTTGAACCCTGTGGGTTTAATAGTCACCAAGAAGTGATACTTTAAATGTATCACTTGTTGGAGCTGTGATGCCTCTCTTCCTGTGGGGGGTGTGTGTGTGTTTGATGGTAAATAACACCACACTTCCTGTGAGGAATTGGTTGTATATTGTTGACAGAGGTTCTTACCGTCTTTGCTCGTGGGTCACCTGCTGTGTCGATGGGAATAGACCAGACAAATCTTGTAAACTTTGATCTTTGACTCTTCTTTGCTCAACTGAATAAGGTTTAAGTTCTATGTACTCTTTAAAGGGATTTGTTGTCATTGTTTACTCAACATTACCCTTAATCATTTTGTCATTGTTGCATTGATTCCCCGAATTTGTTTTCTTCTGTTAACCTCACAGGGCGCATACAATGAAATTGTACTTCCAAACTCAAAAAGTGTACTATGTTCCAAGTATGTGAAATCAAATGGTAGCTTAATGTAAGGAACAGACCGAAATTGTTATGCGTCAGTAACGTGACACTATGAGTGTCAAATACTATGGTACTTCGATGGAACTTAAAATCATGGAACATATAAATCAAGTAATAAAAGTAAACAAGCTGGTCAAAGCACAGTAAACAAGCATATTTTGAGCTTCTGTTTACCATTTGTATTATGCATTGATCAATTCTTATATATTGATAAATTGTGTCTTTTCAGAAGACTTGAATTAAACCACATTCTTCATGTATGAACAGTTTGATTCATACATGCATACAAACATTTTGAACATTTGTTTTTGCTGAACCTTTGAACTTTTTGAAAGATCTGGTGTAACTTTTAATCGAGCGACAGACATCTCTCAGGTCTCATTAAAAATATCTTCATTTAAGTTTTGAAGATGAACAAAGATTTTATGGGTTTGAAATGACATGAGGGTGAGCAAATGATGACAGAATGTTATTTTTTGGGTTAAATTATACCTTTACCCCCATTTCACAGACAAGGCTTAAAGGGATAGTTCACCCAAAAATGAAAATTCTGTCATTAATTACTCACCCTCATGTCGTTCCAAACCCATTCGTTTGTGCACAAAAAGTATTCTCGTAGCCAGTGTTGGGGGTAACGCATTACAAGTAACGCAAGTTATATAATCAGATTACTTTTTCAAGTAACTAGTAAAGTAACGCATTACTTTTTAATTTACAAGAGAATATCTGAGTTACTTTTTCAAATAAGTAACGCAAGTTACTTTTTTCCCCCCAATTTATTGATTGACAGCTCTCCTGTCCCCATGTTGAGAAATCAGAAGATGTTACTGTAGTTATAAAATAAATATGAATATGCATTAATTCATCTCACTCACAAAAACAGATTCAAGTATTCCTCAAAATGAATAAAAATATGCAACTCAGAATATGACGCAAACCTGCAATAATTAAATGTTAAACAACACAAATATCCTTTATGTATTTAATTCCATTCTATTAACCAATGTCTTTGCTTCTGACCTTCGATGATCCAGTTCAACCATAATATGCAAAAATGACTCTAGACAAACATTTATGTGTTTTTTTTTTTGCTGAAGTGTGTTGAACTTTCTTCTTCTGCATTCTGCCGTACAGACATGAATTTATTTTTCCTTCAGCCTGAGGCTTATTCATGTCACTTTTGGTGTGAAAGGGGTTTTACTTTTGCCAGAAATATAACTTTTTTTATTTTAAAAAAAAACAAGCAGCCCCTGTCCAGATTAAAGTAACGCAAAAGTAACGTGACGCATTACTTTCCATAAAAAGTATCTAAGTAACGTAATTAGTTACTTTTTTATGGAGTAACGCAATATTGTAATGCATTACTTTTAAAAGTAACTTTCCCCAACACTGCTCGTAGCGTCGTAATAATTTGGTTGAACCCCTGATGTCACATGGATTATTTTACAGATCTCTTTGCTACGTTTCTGGACGTTGATCGTTTAAGGACCCTTGCTGTCTATGGGAGGTCAGAGAGCTCTCAGAATTCATCAAAAAATCTTAATTTGTGTTCCGAAGATGAACGGAGGTCTTACAGGTTTGGAACGACATGAGGGTGAGTAATTAATGACAGAATTTTCATTTTTGGGTGAACTAACCCTTAAAGCCTAGTCCCAGACTAAAATGCATGTCTGAGCCTTTTTAACTAAAAGTAACTTGCACTGACTGATCTTAATCTAAGCCCTTTCTGTGAAACCAGGCTTTTATATTGACCAAATTCATATACTGTAATATTTGGATGGAACTCTACAAATAACAGGGTAAAATCTCCAAAAACATGGTAACACCTATTATTGTCAGTGTATTTCCAGATTACTTTGTAGGCCAAATGTTTGCTTATGTGTTTGGTTTGGTTTTTTCACATCTGCATTGATTTTCCCAAATTCCAACAACATGCCATCCATGTCGTTGTAGTTCTTGTCCATATATTAAATGGAGAATGTAATTATTGTAATGGTGTACATTTGAAACTCTGCTACTCATTGTCTGATAACGATCATCAGCTTGAATGAGTAATGGGAGCAGATGTCTTCATTTAGAAAACAGGTGTATATGATGTTTGCCTTGGTTAAAACGGTGAAACAAACACACCACACCACCACACACACATATATATATATATATAAGTGAATATCTATATACCAATCTATATATATAGATCTTATATATATATATATATAGACAACAAACTCTCACCCTCCTCAGCATTTGTGGGTAGCCCATCATACCCTACATGTGTTTGCTTCCCCCTCTTGGCTCTGTCAAGGCTGTCGCCTTCTCTTTGTTCGGCACTGTTCCATTACTGCCAGCTCCATCCATGTCATTCATTAGATGAGGGTCAGCGCAAGGAGATCAGGCACTACGAGCAAATAAACCCGGTGACATGCTCATCAGATCATCAGTCAGCCGCTAGATTAATGCTTTTGTTCTTTAATTAGCAACAGCATCAAACCGTGACTCAAACGGCACAAACTAATCATTAAAAATGAGAGGAGAATGAATCACAGGCGCACTCGTTTTAATTTTTATTTTTTTTTGGTGGGTGTTTATCCAGCTTGTGCTTGCCCATTTTGTGTTTTGTGTGTGTATTAACAAGGGAACAAGCCATCAGTTGTCACCGTTCGGGTAATTGTTTGCGGTGCCTTGTCTATGAAGGTAGGCGTTCTGACATAACTGCACGTGCTGGTAATGTCAGCTTTCAGGAGGATGATAGGATGAAGAGTAAATGCTTGTAGTCTTTTCTGGGTCGACACTTGAAGACGCTTTTACCATGCAAACGTTTATTTAGTGCCTTAACCTCTGTTTTCAAAGCTAGTGTTTGTTACAAAGGCCACATTGTCAAGGGAATGAGACATTCAAGCCTACATCCAGACTTTTTTTATTGTAAATACTAAGCTGTCTTTAGAGTTACAGCTGGTACATGAACATCTTGATGTTTTAGCTGTCTTAAATCTTAAACTTTTGCCTTAAGTGTACTTGTAATGTTGTTGAACATTTTTTGAAAAGGTCCTGTTCACACATGATCTCTTAATGGTAACTTACCGGTAATTTACCAGTAAAGACTATAGCCATGTGTGAAAGGGGCTAAACTTTTCCTCTGTATATGCTGTGAATTTGAATTGCTTAACGTTCATCTGGGAAAACTGTACATTTTCTCACTAGATTTGTAACGTAAATCATTTATAAACCTTTGCCAACACAGGAGAATACATCATATTTCTAAATATGCTATTTATTGTACATCGCGATTTCAAAATAAAAGATTACGAGTTTGCATGTTGCCAAATATTAAAATGTAATGGATCGTTAAATCACACTGTAAAGTGAAATGTCACCAGGCCGTTGGTGCCCTCTGCAGGTATTAGTTATAATACATAATGTACTTAAGTTGGTTATCTTAAAGGGGTCATATGATGTTGCTAAAAAGAACAGTATTTTGTGTATTTGGTGTAATGAAATGTGTTTGTGGTTTAAGGTTAAAAAACACATTATTTTCCACATACTGTACATTATTGTTTCTCCTCTATGCCCCGCCTTTCTGAAACGCTTCGATTTTTACAAAGCTCATCGATCTGAAAAAGCAAGGTGTTCTCTGATTGGCCAGCTATCCAGTGCATTGTGATTGGCCGAATACCTCAAGCGTGAGACGGAAATGTTATGCCCCTTGCCATATTGTGATGATGCCCTGTCTGGCCGGCGCGATGAATCAAAAACATTAAAACCCATTATAAACGAGGCATTCGGTGCATCCAATGGGGACATAATTATGGATTATAATGACTTGTACTGTCTTTTTACGCGCTGCGTTGCATCGCGCGCGTAAACATAAAACCACGTCTGCATTTGTGATCGGAGAAATGACAAACAACAAGCCCTACTCTACACTGCCCAAAAAACTAGCTTTACATATATTTCACTTAAAAATTCTTTAAATATAAAAAACGTACTTACAGTTTTTGAGTCAGAACAGCCGGTATTGTAGTCTACTCTACCAGGATCAGGAAACGGTCCTCCATAAAATGTGCTGCACACATCTGAATATTTGGGTTGACGTGTTCTGGAACAGTGGTGTAAATACAAGCGTGGGCTTGAGAACGGCGCGGGCCGGCGATTGTTCGACGAAGGAGCGTCCCAGGACGCATGTGATGACCCTGGGCTGGATTCTGCTTCGTCCACGGTGAAAGCCGATCCGGCCATCCACAGCGCAAAGTTGAAGTATTTCCTCAGCGACCAGCACGGATCAGCTCTAGGCATGACGAAGCGATATTGTCCTCTTTTGGAAGACCAAACAAAGAAGTTTCGCTTTCACATGAATCACACAGCGTCTTCACGACATTGCAGCAGCGGCAACAAAACTACAGCGAGAATAAAAGTCACGCCGCCTTTCTTTGCGTGAACATTAGGGCGGTGTTATGCAAATCTTCCCAAATAGCGACGTAGTTATGGGGGGGTTGTTTTAGAATGAGCCGTTTTAGGTAGGTGTGGTTGACTCTTTATAAAGAATATCTCTTTGGATTTGAGACTTTAGTCTTTGCAACTTTACAGATCTTCTTTATGCACCAAGAGCTTGTAACACTCCAAAGAGAAAGGAAAAATTGAAATCGCATCATATGACCCCTTTATATTATGGTCTCGCATATTACATTGTATTTTAACAGTGTTGTTCAATAAAACCATGTAATTACTTGGTTTTGATACTTTATTTGAGCCAATTATTATTGCCTTATCGTTAGTTTATATATAAATAATCATAATAAAACCTGGTTTTCACTTAGGTCTGTTTGTTACTAAAAAAAATCAGATTACTCAGTTGTCAAAATAATCAGTAGATTACTTGATTACCAAAATAATCATTAGTTACAGCCCTAGATTAGTTAAAATATTTCAAACACTGGATAGAAACTGTAACTATAAGAGGATAGCGAAGTCCACACCATAACCTTAACAATATTCACACAGAGCAATGATATCAGTGGAATAACTTTCAAATAGGGCTGAACGATTTTGGAAAATAATCGAATTGCGATTTTTATTTACCAATATTGCGATTGCGATTCAATATGCAATTATTTTTTAAAGCTGTTTATGTTCTGTATTATTCAACAAAGACAATCTATAAATCATTGTATAGTATGACCAACACATTATTAGATAGATTAAACATAAATGTTTTTTCTGTAGGTCAGGCCTATATGTTACGATGAAATAAGGTGATGCATGAATTGATATGAATGACATTTTTATTTAACAACTACAATCACAGTATATTGACTGATTTGTTTAACTTCCAACCTTGTAAGCATGTAATAATTATGACAACATAAAGCATTGACAAATAAGCCTGGTGTAAACATTGATATGAAAGTCAGTAACAAATAACACAAACTAAAGTAGATTGCAGAAATATAAAAACAAATCTGTTGCTTACAGTAGAACCATTACAATCAGTGACGCTGTGTACCCTGGATGCAGCGCTGGTGTACACTATACGGTATCGGGGCGCGACACGACAAATCCCTGACAGAAAACTGCTGCTGCTTTCTATTTATGACGTACTGACACAAAGTTAAAATGATTTGCAATGATTGCTTTGTCGCGTCCAGTGTAGAGCTGTTGTGGCGCGACGCACAACTGTAGCATCTGGTATAGACACAGTGAGTGAAGCCGAAAGCAAGATATGCCTCGTCATATTTTCTGAATTTAGCTTTTAAATGACCAGCACCTGCCTGGGTCTGTGCGACTTCATCTATGGCTTTTCTCTTCCCTTTCACAAACCGATCCATCTCCTATACTAAGTTACGTCCTTTGGCTGTTTACAGTTTTATTTATTTTCTTTTTCTGCTGATGGCCCACACTCGACTTGAAGCAGCGCTACTTAGACTGATGGGTGTGTGTCATCAAAGTACTGCGAGAGCTATAAGAGAGCGCGGACGTCTCCTTATGCTTTCTCTCGCTCGCCGTACTTTGATGTCATACACCAATCGATCTTCAAGTCGAACACAACTCTTTACTCTCGCATGTCACGTGACCGTGTAATCGCAGCCTCTGCGATTGAAAAATCTATTTTTTTCATATCGTGATATTATCGCAAATGCAATTAATCGTTCAGCCCTACTTTCAAAGCATTTTTTCTGTCTGATTAATGATAAAAACATTAATAGCCAATCAAAATCCATACAAATTCAAAGCATCTGCTGCAGTTGAGTTGACAGAACACAGCGCATGTTAGCATAAACAATATCATCTGTTAGTACTGAGGCTAATATATTTATCATTATTAGCTATCGTTATATGTAACATTCTTTTTGTGAAAGGGCCTTATTACAGTTAAATGATAGCAAGTAAGTTGCTTACAGAATTTAACATTTAAATATTTACTCGCATAATCCATTGACATACAAACATTTTGGATCTGTCAGGTACAGTTATCTAGCTAATATATCCGTCTATATTTCTTATCTAGGGCTGGGTATCACCAGCTACCTGGTAACATGCCGTGATTCAATATATATCAATCTACTGTGTCAAACTATCATAACTAGATAGTGATTTTTTTTTAAAAAGCAGCAAATATGCAAGAGAGTCTGATAAATGTTTCTGTTGATTTACAGCTAGTCTAGTTCCTCATTTGGAAATGACATATTTTTGAAAATTGTTGATTTATATGAATGCACACATAAACACAAGTGCCTAAAGTACTTATAAAATATCATGACAAAACACTTTTGAACAAAATACTCTTAGGTTATGCCTCATACCTATTGAGATTCCTGGCTGTGTGCAAGGAAATGGAGCATTATTGGGCCGGCCAATCACACTTTTGGCTTTCTAAAGGACCGCTTTGAGAGGCAGGGGTTTGATTGACAGGTGCTAATGGGGTCAGAGGTTACAGGCAAGTACATTAGGCTTTCTGCTCATGCTGACCCCTGCCACACTTTCTGTCAGAGCTGAAGGGCAGCATGATGTATTTCTGCTGCTCGATACGTTTGAGTGACCGGCCCTCTCCACGGACGTCACCCCCAGCTCCCCAGCCCAAAACTACATACTATACATTACTACTGGTCACTAGACACCTTTCGGTTGATCAAAGCAGCGCTTTCACACAGTTTGTTACATTGATCTCATTATGGCCATGTCGGTGTGCACAAAAATGAGCTAAGCTTGGCACAACATCCGCTAAATGATGTCTTCGGTACAAACATAGCCATCCAAGTGAAGTCTGACATGCCACATACAATTAATTATTGCATTTCATTGGACACACACGTTGATATGCCTTGTGCAAGTCATTATCCTGTTACAAACCACATTTACACACATACGTGGTACATATTTGTAATTACTCTCAAGCATAATGGGACACACACACACTCATACGCTAGTAAAAGCAGCTACATGACGAATGATCATTCTCAAATCCTGACACGAGATAAATTTGGTCTTTTTCTTGAGAGAAATTCATCAGTTCTGGCACATTCGCTCTAATGGTCTTTTAATGCTCAAATCAGCAGCCATTTCTGTCAGAGGAAATTCCTCCCTTGAGCCTTTGCAACTGGTTGGCAAGTAAAATAACATCCTATTATGTGGCTCTTTTTCATAGGGAGACATAAAGGAGACTAGTTTTACTTGTCATTAGCTAGCATTTGCATTTATTGCCTGCTTATTTTACCATTAAATGTATTTTCTTTCTTTATGTTCTTTGTAAGTGTTTTTTTAGGGGTGTATATAAAGTATGCATTCTTGCATCCCATCTGTGCTATTTAAATGGTGGTTTGTGAACATTTGCATCAAACCGACATATTTGGTTGTCTAGTCACATATCCCACCATAAGCATTGTATTTTTTAAGATGGTGTTCAAAGTGAAAATATATATATTTTTATTTTACTTAAAAAAAAAAAAAAAAAAAAAAAAAAAAAAAAAATATATATATCTAGATATATTATATATAGTAAATATAGATATATATATATCATATACTGAAAATCCCACATTGTTTGCTATTATGTTTGCAGTTAATGATCAATGTCCTTTTTTTTAAGAATGTTGCACATATTTGTCCTTTGTTTATTTTTTCTCCCTGCCCTTTTTTCTTGCAGTTTCTCACTGTTTTTCTGGGCATCTGGCTTGTTTTTTTGTAGGATAATGTCAGACTGACATGGACTTTACGCTGAGGTTACTGCAGCAGCAATCTGGCCCGGTCATGTCCATGTAAGAAGACTGTGTGTGTTTGTGGGTTGGGTGTCACATTACACATACTAGTTTTTTTCTCTTCCAAATAAATAATCATTTTTGTTCTGCAAGGATGCTTAAATTGATTAAAAGTGCCAGTAGACATTCTAACTGGTTTCTAAACTTGATTTCTACTTCAAATAAAAGACTTTTTGGGAAGTATGCAGTTTCCACAAAATGTTAGCATTACACATTGAATAATAAGACATGTTTCTTGAGATTGATTTCTGAAGGATCATGTGACTGGATCCCATTTTTTACATTTTAGTAGTTTCCAAGTTTATCACCGTATTAATTTACAGAATTTTTCAACAATTATGCGACGAAATATGAGTCATGATCATAATAGAATCATTAAAACAATCTTATAGACCCCAAACTTTTTAACAGCATTGTGTGTGCATTCGGATCCAAAAGTCTGAGACCACTAGTCAAAATGCTTCTGTTTTTGCATTGCTTTCTGGTTTAATAATATAATTTACATTTTTGCAAATTTGATTATCAGCAGAACAGCTGAATTGACACTTTTGTGTAAAGTTTTTTTTTTTATATTAACACTTGTGTGACACTATGATCATGTTCTTCAGCCAAGATTGAAAAAGTTTAAAGAAGAGCTCTGAGCTTGAGTGAAACCAGATCATCTGACTGTCTGGCAGGACCTATACTGACATACATTACTTATTTCACTATTGAGTATAAAAGTTTCAGAATTTAGATATCATTTTTTCATTTACATAATAGTTATTTTCATACCTCCTTTACTGATAGTTTGTTGTTTTGTTGCTTATATGTGCTATTATTTTTTTTTTTTTCTCTCGTCTTTCTCTCCCTCCTATCCTTCATTAGCTAACATCCAATTTTCCTGCTTTCCTCCTTGAGAAGATAAGGCTTTGTGGCACTTGCATTAAATGATTATTCATTAAGCGCTTCAGAAAGCAAGGGGACGGCTCACACAACCAACAAACACATGCATTAATCACGAAGCGATGACTCATGACCCACCGTCTGGGATTAGAGAACTCTCCGTCGCCAACCTCTTTCTGAATCCCAGGGCGCTTCTCTGAACCTTCGAGTCTGGGCTCACTCCCCGGCCTCATACCTCTGATCGCCACTTCTGATGCACTCCTGTTTCCCACACCTCAAACACACACATCGACAGGGCCACACGGGTGGGTGAGAATGCCACTGAATTTGCTTTTTTTTTAAAGGGGTCATATGTTGTTGCTAAAAATAACATTATTTTGTGGATTTGGTGTAATGAAATGTGTTTATATATATATTGCGTTTTAAGGTTCAAAAAAACACATTATTTTCCACATAACATACATTATTGTTTTCTCTTTCTCCTCTTTGCCCCGCCTTTTTGAAACGCGTCGATTTTTACAAAAGCTCATCTGTCTGAAAAGCGAGGTGTGCTCTGGTTGGCCAACTATCCAGTGCGTTGTGACTGGCCGAAATCCTCAGGCATGTGACGGAAATGTTACGCCCCTAAACATACTGTTGATGCCGTGTCCAGCCGAAGCGACGAGACAAAAACATTAAAACCCCATTATAAACTAGGCATTTGTTGCATCCAGTGGGGACATATTTACATATTATAATGACTTATACTGTTTTTTTTACGTGTTGCGTTGCATCGCGCCGCGCCGCATAAACAATGCATTTTTTGTGATCGGAGAAATGACAAACAACAATTGCTACTCTACACTGCTCAACTCGCGTTTAAATCATCAGTGGCAAATTCTTAAATATAAAAAACGTACTTACAGAACTTGCAGTCAGAACAGCCGGCATTGTAGTCGACTCTACCAGGATCAGTAAACGGTCCTCCATAAAATGCGCTGCAAACAACTGAATATTTGGGTTGAACGGTTCTGCAACAGTGTTGTAAATACAACTTAACCAAAGATTTCTAGTCGTGTCCTCTTTTGGAAAAAAACAAAGTAGTTTCGCTTTCACAAACGAACAACACAGCGTCACACACGACGGGCTAGAGTGAGCGGATGCAGGTGGGCATTGAGAAGGCGCGGCCGGCGAATTCGCCGAAGGAGCGTCTGGCGGACTTGCGGCAACCACATGTGAACGACCCCGGCTGACTCCGCTTTGTCCACGGTGAAAGTTGATCCGGTGATCCACAGTGCAAAGTTGATGTATTTCCTCAGCAACCAGCACGGATCAGCACCAGGCATGACGAAGCGTATATCGTCCTCTTTTGGAAGGCCAAATAAAGTAGTTTCGCTTTCACAACGAAACACCATCTTCACGGCATGACTGCAGCAACAATACTACAGCGAGAATAAAAGTTATGCCTTCTTTCTTTGCGTGAACATCGTTATGCAAATCTTCCCACATCGTGACGTAGACATGTGGGGGCGTGTTAGAACAAGCCGTTTTAGGTAGGCGTGGTTTTATAAAGAATATCTCTTTGGATTTGAGACTTTAGTATTTGCAACTTTACAGATCTTCTTTATGCACCAAGAGCTTGTAACACTCCAAAGAGAAAGGAAAAATTTAATCGCATCATATGACCCCTTTAAGGTAATCTATCAATTCACAAAACCAAACATTTTATTGTCTTTCAATTTTTTATTTACTTGTGTTCCCTTAGTGGCCATGATGTCCAGAATTCAGCAAAATGCTTTTCTAGGTTACAAACAATCCTCACTGCTGGCAGGCTTTTACTAAATTAAATTTTTATTTTAATTTATTATCTCACCCATGCTTTAATTCAGTTGGACATCATATGTTAATTTATGCCTTCTGGGGATTTTGGAAATGCTACATTCTGTGTTATAATAGGTTATAAACATATTGGTGTTTGACTACGACTTGTTTAGAATTTTAAAGGAATAGTTTACCCCAAAATAAGATTTTTGTTGAAAATTTGCTCACGCCTCATGCCATCAGATTTAGATGAGTTTGTTGCTTTCTTCACAGAACAGTTTTGCGAAATTTGCGCATTACTCACTTGCTTACCAATGGATCCTGTGCAGTGAATGGGTGCCGTGAGAGTCCAAACAACTGTTAAAAACATTACAATTACTCTCAAGTAATCCACACGACTCCAGACCATCAATTAATGTCTTGTGAAGTGAAAAGCTGCATGTTCGTAAGAAACAAATCCATCATTAAGACATTTTAACTTTAAACTGTCAGTTCTGACCAACATACCAGTCCATAATCCATAATAATGTTTTTTTTTCCAAAAGTTCATCCCCTGTTGTCCTCCTGTTGTCCTCTCACATCAACATCCACCCCACCAGTGATTTTGTATAGAAAGGTTTCGGACTGATTTTTCTTGTAAATGATGGTTGATCTGTGCATATTTCTCTGCTGACTCAGATGAAACAACTTTTTTTTTTCTTTCACTGTGGAGAAAGCTATTATGTATAGAGGACTCGATATTACCGATGCAGTGTTTTCAAGTCTAAAACAGCTTCACATGACTTTAATTGATGGACTGGAGTGGTGTGGATTATACTTGTAGATTATTGTGATGTTTTTATCAGCTGTTTGGACTCTAATTTTAACGGCACCCATTCACTGCAGATGATCCATCGATGAAAAAGTGATGCAATGCTAAGTTTCTCCAAATCTGTTCTGATAAAGACAAAAACTCATCGACATCTTGAATGGCCTGAGGGTGAGCAAATTTAAATTTTTGGGTGAATTATTCTTAAGTTCTGTACAAATATTGTATATCTTTAAAGGTTTTATCTTTTTTTTCCAACTCCTGTTTGCACGAATGGATTTCGTGAGGGAGTCCAATACTTCCCTAATACACATTCGAGCACAGACAGACAGTAAGGAGGGTTGATAGGGTCACATCCTCACAGCGTGACTCCTCTACCAGCCTCTCACCATAGCAACCGGCTGTGCCATCACTGTGAGGAATGCTGTATGCTCTCTGCTCTCGGCAAATGATCCTTGAAATTGAGAGGGAAAAAAATGAATTATCACTTGCACTTTGAATATAGAAGTTGAAAGCCATAAGTATGGACAGCACTTTGCTAATAACGTTTATAGGTTGTAGGAATGTGTAATTCCAAGAAAGTGTTCAGTGGCTTTAATGGTTTTGTTCACCTTCATGTTGTTTCAAACCCATATGACTTTCTTATATGAAACACAAAATGAGAATTTATGAAAAATCTGTACTCTTATGAAAAAGAGTTTCAAGTGACCACTTCTGCCTAGATCAAGAAATGGGGGGGGGGGGGGGGCGGGCACCCCACTATTACAGTACCATAAAAATAATCCTAAAATATTGTAATCAATATAAGTCTATAATGATAGTAAATAAATATAATATATAATAATAATATCCTTGATTCATGACCCAAAAGCTTTTATCATATTGATCTTTTTTTTCTCCACTGAATAAAAAGTTACTGGGTGAATTTTCACTCTGTGAATGGAGTCTGCAGGGATACATTGTTTTGTTTGTTGTGAGAAAATGACAAAACTGTTGCTCTTCATTCACGAAACACAAGAATAAAGAATCTCTATGTAAATCATTGGTTAAACTGTTCTCACATAAATTGTTGCTTTGAATTCAATGCGACAGTTTACGTGAGAATTGTTTTATGAATGATTTACTATGGAATTTACTGCTTGTGTTTCATGATTGATGCCCTGTGTGAATTGGCTCGTATTGTCAACTAGAAAACAGGAAGAGATGAAGAAGTGTAATTTCTGAGCACAGATGAGTCCTTATGAATCATGTGGTTTAATAGGGACTCTGACATGGACTACAGGTAGAAATGAGGCCGGTTAAGCTAAGTTATACTTTGTGTATTATTAGCTGTGTGTCTAAGCTATGCATAGACTTGCTGTTTGTGCTGTTGGGCTAAACAATATAAGTAAAAAATAAAATTCTATTTTCCAATTTTTCCAATTTTCTATGGCATTCAACACTGTTTTCAACTAGATTTTACTGTTGTAGTTCTTACATTTAGAATTGTGACTTGTTAAAATTATGGTTTATCTTATTAAAAATACACACAAATACAAAAATAGATCTTTTTTCTTTGTATTTATGTGTCTTTTCAATTAGATAAACCATCATTCAATGTTGTTTGAACTTGCTAGACTGGTAAAACAAATCATTAAATTATAAATGGCATCTTTCCCACACTGCTATTCACCTGTTATTCACCAATCTGTTTGTTTTGGTTTATATGCACCAATACAACAGTACATGGTAAAGCACTTTTACATAAAAAGTAAATGTATGCTACTATTAAAATATTTGGGGTCGGTAAGTTTTTTGTTTTTGAAAAGTCTTTTATGCTCATCAAGGCTGCACTTATTTGATCAAAAATATAAAAACAATAACATTGATAATATTGTGAAATATTATTACAATTATTACATTAGTATTTTATTACTATATTACAATATGATAACTGTTTATATTTTAAAATTGTATTCCTCTGATGGCAAAGCAGCCATTATGCAGTCTTCAGTGTCACATGATCTTTCAGAAATCATTCTAATATGCTGATTTGCTGCTCAAGAAACCATTTTTGTTATTATCAGTGTGGAATAATGTAGAAATCACTATACATATTTGTTCAGGATTCTTTTATTGTGAAAGTTCAAAAGTACAATTTATTTGAAATTTGTAACATTATAAATGTCTTTACTGCCACTTTTTTTTGAATGATTCAAATGCTATAATCACAGTTTTGAATAGATCCATTGAAACCGAATGCTCAGTAGAAAACCTAATGGACATTTTTTTTTGCTTACTCTATCATTTGTAAAATCTTTGCAAAATTATTGTCAGTCTTCAGTATATTTTGCAGAGCTCCAGTTTTCTGAAACACTCGTCTTTTTATTATCAGTCTGTCTGAACCTGCCATCTCAGTCTTTATCTTTTTTTCCTCCTTAGTCTCTTCGTTTCTCTCAGAATGTTTTAGATTTCCTTTGTATATGTGTCTAATTTATCCTTTTTGCACATCTGTCTGTTGTGCTTCCATCTCCCATCACTTCGTCAACTTATTGTGTCATTGGCGTCTGCCACTGCGGCCCCTTCTCCATAAGCACTTCACTTTTCCACCTTTGTTCCTTTCGCCACTCTCTCCATCTGTTTTCCCTTCTCTTTCTTCCTCTGTCTGTCTTTCTCTGTGTAGTCGTTCTGAGGGGCCGCAGACTCATCCGTGTGCTCTTATCTACTGTGCCATTGTGCCGTTGACTCCCTGCTGTCAACCCCTCGGGCCTCTTTCACACTGACACCCGTTTATCATCATCCTCTCATCACCCTCTCTGCCAATCACACACACACCCACTGATAACCATCCGCTTTATCAGAGAGACAGTGAGAAAATCTTAAACTCTAACCCCATCAGCGTTGAGCCCGATTCCTGCATCTAACTCCACGTTTCCTCTTAACTGATCTCGATTCAGTCTGCGGGATAACATTTCAGACACGCCGCCTCTGGGGCTTTAATTTCAGCTAAGATAAACAGCAGTATCAAAGATTTGCCTTGTATTAGTTTCTGCCACAAGATTATACCTGGGTGCTTTAGATTTTCTAATAGAAAGCATGCAATCTTTCTTGAATCAATTAAGCGAGAGCTGTTCTCAAGTGAAAGGTAATTGAAGTCATGAAAAGAGATGGTGCTGGTAATCTGGGGCTCAGCGGTCAGTATCGTAGTGGATTAGAGCCGCATTGTGACGGTGTCAGCGCCGCGTCTGATCGATACGGTGGTGTGATGATGACGGTGATGGGAGGTGCACTGAGAACCCCATTCTGAGCTTAAGCGTCTGACTGACAGCATGGCTGTGAGCATCTTAGATACATCCTGCTGCTCAATCTGGAGGCTTAAACGTCAGAATGTGAATCTCAGACTATCTCAGATTGGGGAATTTTAAAGTTTGTTGGTCTACAGGTTTGTATTTACAGATGTTTGTGGAAGTTATATTAGAGGTTTATGCAGCCGATCCTATAGGACAATGGTGATTTTGTATATGAATTTACATGATGTGATTTGTACAGAAACATACAATTTTTTAGAAAAAGTAAGCATGAAGGTCCACCCCTTAACCCTTAAATGCATGACATTATTACATATTCGGGTCTTTAGCGACCCGGAACTATTTATCCAGCACGGATGGATCTCTAACTGCTGCAATAGCAAAAAATTCTCTTGATATTGTAGCGTCTGGACCACCCAAACACAATATATATTTTGTTAGCTAGATTTAACAAATACTCTGTAACACCCCAGGACGCCGAACAGGACCTTGGTTTCATGGTAACCCGATACATTTATAACCTTGTGGAATGTGAGCTGAGACTCTCAGCTGCATTTCACAGAAGCAAGAGGCACAAATGCACAGTAGAAATTGACTTGGCAGCTACTATTAATTCATAAGGAAAACCTTTCTTTGAATGAACACAAATATCCTTCAGTCCATGGTGTATATTTAGGTCTGTGTTTTTGTATTAATCTGTGTATTATAGACTATTTTATTCCATGCTTACGCAAATTTTTTAAACCACTCATTCATATAACCTTACATTTAGCTTGTTTAGTATCTATGAATTCGTCTTCTGATGATCTTAACGAGAGTGTATATTATATGTTGGTTCATAGGCAATATATTAGTGTCCTGAGAATCTTTAGTATTTTCGATTCAAGTTCCAGATACTAAGTACCATGTTTCCACACAAAGAGTCATAAACTCCCCAGGATCTCAAAACTCCCACTTGGGATTCCGGCCTTTCTCATTGGATAAGCCCCTCTTGAGAGGCGTGAATCTTTGCAGGCTTTAAAGGCCACACTTCTTGTGACCCGCCCCAGTCGGTGGTTCGTTCAGATGCTAAGATGAAGATGTGAGATAACGCTTCAGGATACCAAAGCATTGTTCCAGGCCTTTCGGCCTTGACTTTTCCTTTCACCAAAGATTCTCTGACTCAAACTGTTTCTTTTCAATGTTCAATCACACACATTGTTCAGCATAGATCTTTTGCTCTTAAGATTGCATCAGGAATCTCTTTCAGACAGTTGAGACTCGCAAGTATCAAACTTAGTCGTTTTAATTGATGCATTAAGTATCAGTTAATTTTTTTTTTTACAAAGGTGTGTTTGAACTCAGATTCTGACGTATCCCTCAGGCTTAGATCGGCTGAATATTCAAAATGGTTCCATAAATGTCATTCATTATGTCTCTTTCTTTAGTGCTAAACATTAACCCTTTCCTATACCAACTGTATGTGTGTGTGTGTGTGTGTGTATGTAGTATGTTGGACTAGTTTAAGTGTTTATGTAGTTAATAAAGACTTACTTGTATCACACTCGACGTTGTTCATTGTTTGCTCATAACAGGAGTCACTAATCATGCAGTTTTATGCTACAAGCTTTTGTAGAATTGTGCAGTAAGGAAGTTATTTCCCTTAACCTGGAAATTAATGTTCTTAGAATTGACAAGACATTGACCCTGAGAGGTCAACTAAATATCTAAAGCGGATCTAAAATATTCATAATTAAATAACTAGTTATGATTAATTATTCATCTTTCACATGAGCTGATTCGTTACAATATTTTAAGAACAGTTACAGAAGAATAAAATAAAGCATATTTCGTTACCTTTTGAAACTTAAAAGGGTTCCATTTGAGCAGATGATTTTACCATCGCTGTCATCGTCAGAGTGCACTTCCACAGTACATTCAGCATCTGGCTCATATTCACTATCTCAGCCATATTCTCAAAACGATCGTTTTCAATGACTTGATATTCAATATTTTGATCACTGGCAGTTTATTCACCATATGCACCATCATATGACAGTGACATTTATATTTCATTGTTTATAGTAATTGCTCTGCAGTAAAGCCATTCAAACCACTTACATTTTTGCTGATGATATTCGTTTGTTTTATGCCTGCAGTAATTGAGTGAAACGGCACATCATCATTGTGAATCAAACAGTGTCACCTCGAGTAAAAAAGATGCATTGCACATATTGAGTCATCAGATATGTAAATATAGTTGTGCAGGAAAAAATACTTACACATTTACAGTGGGGAAAAAAAGTATTTAGACAGCCACCAATTGTGCAGTTCTCCACTTAAACAAGCTAGAGAGGCCTGAAATTGTCACTCAAGTAATACCTCAACTATGAGAGACAAAATGAGAAAAAAAATCCAGAAATTCACATTGTAGGATTTTTAAAGAATTATTTGGTAAATTCCTCGGTAAAATAAGTTATTTGGTCACCTACAAACAAGCAAGACTTCTGGCTCTCACAGACCTGTAACTTCTTCTTTAAGAGGCTTCCTCTGTCCTCCACTCGTTACCTGTATTACTGGCATCTGTTTGAACTCGTTATCAGTATAAGACACCTGTCCACAACCTCAAACATTCACACTCCAAACTCCACCATGGCCAAGATCAAAGAGCTGTCAAAGGACACCAGAACCAAAATTGTAGACATGCACCAGGCTGGGAAGACTGAATCTAAAATAGGTAAGCAGCTTGGTGTGAAGAAATCACCTGTGGGAGCAATTATTAGAAAATGGTAGACATACAAGACCACTGATAATCTCACTCGATCTGGGGCTCCACGCACGATCTCACCCCGTGGGGTCAAAATGATCACAAAACTGTGAGCAAAAATCCCAGAACCACATGGGGGACCTAGTGAATGACCTGCAGATAGCTGGGACCAAAGTAACAAAGGCTACCATCAGTAACACACTGCGCCGCCAGGGACTCTAATCCTGCAGTGCCAGACGTGTCCCCTTTGCTTAAGCCAGTACATGTCCAGGCCTTTCTGAAGTTTGCTAGAGAGCATTTGGTTGATCCAGAAGAGGATTGGGAGAATGTCATATGGTCAGATGAAACCAAAATAGAACTTTATGGTAAAAACTCAACTTGTCGTGTTTGGAGGAGAAAGAATGCTGAGTAGCCAGTCTTCAGATCTCAACCCTGTAGAAAATCTTTGGAGGGAGTTGAAAATCCGTGTTGCCCAGCGACAGCCCCAAAACATTACTGCTCTAGAGGAGATCGGCATGGAGGAATGGGCCAAAATACCAGCAACAGTGTGTGAAACCCTTGTGAAGACTTACAGAAAACGTTGACCTCTGTCATTGCCAACAAAGGATATACAACAAAGTATTGAGATGAAATTTTGTAATTGACCAAATACTTATTTTCCACCATAAGTTGCAAATAAATTCTTTAAAAATCCTAAAATGTGATTTTCCGGGGTTTTTTTCCCCTCATTTTGTCTCTCATAGTTGAGGTATACCTATGATGAAAATTACAGGCCTCTCTCATCTTTTTAAGTGGGTGAACTTGCACAATTGGTGGCTGACTAAATACTTTTTTTCCCCACTGTATAAATTTACATGCCTCTGGTCTCTAGCGACCCTATACACCTTTTACAAAAAATTAATCAGAAAACTGGCATTCTTTTATATTTTACTATTTTTTTCTTTTTATATTGTTTATAGTTAATATATTGAGGAATTACTAAGAAAGTTGATGTCTAATTTTTTAAATAATGAAGGATTGGAGAGGTTAGAGAATGATGTCCCGTGTCGCTAAAGACACGATGGTATGCATTACGGTTTAACAAACTGTAGTGGGCGTAAGCGGTTTCGTATAACAAACATGGATTCGTTAGCCACTAATTCATCAAATAGTTAAGAAATGCATATAGGTTCCATAAAAGATATAAAGGTTCCAAAAGGGGATTGTTGCAGAAATAGTTTTGGGTTCCCCATAGAACCTTTTGGTGAACAGTTCTTGAATTTCTCAGTGAAGAACATTTAAAAAAATCTAAGGCCTCATTTACACTAGTGTGTTTTCGTTTTAAAACGCATAACTTTTGCTACGGTTGCACCTGTCGTTTACGCTACTCCGGCATTTTAGTCCCTCGAAAACTGAGACTTTTGAAAACACTGCAGACCCCGTTTTAAATTGAAACTCCGGGGTTGCGTTTCAGTGTAAACTGACCAAAACGGAGACTTTTGAAAACGAGGGTGTGGCTGCCCACATTTGCTCTGCGTATCCTTGATGACCGTGTAAATGATAACATCATGCTCATTGTTGTACCCATAGATATGTATGGGTAGATGCCCCATTCGACCGCTCAAAGCACGCAGACGCGCCCACCACCTATATTATAGGGAATCTATCTATACATATCTATGGTTGTACCTGCATGAATGGTCATGTGACATGCGTTTTCGGATGTGTAGTGTAGACAGAGATCATTTCTGAAATGCAGTGAAAACAGCAGTGTAGACGAGGATCGTTTTCATTCTAAAACGCGGTAGTGTAAACAGGGCTAAAGACCCCTTATTCTACTATGAAGGCCTATGGGAATGGTAAGTTTGTCTAAACGCAGATGCCAATAAAGAACCTTTTTTTTTTTTTTTTAAGAGTGATGAGAGTCTTTGGGTTTATGACATTTAGAATAGCATACTAAATTAGAATATCAAATAATTTTCTACTTAAATTCTCTTACTGTTTACGCACCCTCCTGATGTTTTAGTCAAAAGGAGAAATTCCGTGAAATGTGTCGTGTTACTCTCGTGAATGGTGGCGGAGACTGACCGGAAGTGAAGAAATTGTTAAACAAAGTCATTATTTTTCTTTTCTTTGCACACAAAAATATTCTTGTAGCTTCATAAAATTACGGTTGAACCACTGATGTCACATTTTAACGATGTCCATACTACCTTTCTGGGCCATGAACGTGGTAGTTCACTTGCTGTCTATGCAGTGTCAGAGAGTTCTCAGATTTCATCAAAAATATCTTAATTTGTGTGAACGAAGGTCTTACGGGTTTGGAACAACATGAGAGCTAGTAATTAATGACAGAATTTTCATTTTTGGGTGAACTATCACTTTATGATTATCTTCCTCTGCTGTACCTCTCAAATCTAAGTCATGTACATCTAAATACTGTATGTTGCGCCAAGTTTGACAACAATGACTCGCATGTTACTTAAAAGTTGTCATTGTCCTTGAGGTCAAAACTTGCACATTTTGAGAGCTTTTGTAGAAATACTTCAAATCTATAATATGACTGGGAAAAACAGTAAAAGGCAGTCAGATGGACCACATTTGTGGTGCTCATTTTGACTTGTTTTGGACCCTGAGAGGTCTCCATCCACTTATATTGTATGGAAATAAGGCGAATTAGGATAATTTTCTTTTTTGTGTGAACTATCACTTTAATGACTTTTGACAGCATCTTTGACATCCTAGGCTCATCCTGGTGGAAGGAATGTCATGCAAGTACTGATCTGTACTGACTTGTAAAACTGAAAACTTTCCCAACTAGAAATTCCTCCACCTATATAAAATAATCCCACCTCAAAAAGAGGATTTAGACAACTTCACAGCTGGTGAACGTAAATGCGTTTACCAGCAAAATTACTGCGGTAATCGGACGTGTGCGAGAGATGTAGTACATGCTCTAGTTGAAAATAATTTTGAACGTTTCTGTTTGAGTAGCAGTTAAGATGAAGTGCTTCTCTAAAGTAACCTGCCAATTACTGTACTTTTGTATTTGCAAAATGCTGTTTAAGTAAGTTTTACTAACCTCGCTATTTATTCCGATGGTGAACGGGTTTAACATTAGTCATCCTTTAATGCTGTGAGTCTGGTGTATTAGCCACTGGAGACTGAGAGCATGATTGTACATGCGGTGCTTTCTGCATCCCTGTTGAGTGACTGGATCCCTGATTGTGAGGCCGAATTAAAGTCCTTCTGAATAGGAGGATTATTTCAACCCTGTAGGGGAGCTTTACTCTGGGTTAAACACTCACAGGTAAACACACAGCCTTGTTCGCACCTCTTCACATACCTTTTCCATTACTCAATCCTCTCCAACCTACATCAGACATCTCAGAATACGCAACACAATAGTCAACGCATAAAGAAACGGCAACTGTATTCAAATAGTCCTTCATTCAGAGGAGAAGTATTGCATGTTTCTCTAGGAACTTTTGCGAAATGGACCCACACTCGGCCTGTACGCAATCACAAGAGAGACTGTTAATCTGAACCACAGCTCTTATTTGTGCAAAGCTGCTGAAGCTCAGCACTTTGAAGATGGAGAGTTGAAAAGACGAGAGAGCTTTGGTAATTTGCTCTCTTTTATTCCTGTCTGCCTTTTATTTCCCTTTTTTGTACATTCTGTCTGTATGGAAGAGAGAGCAGGTAAATAAAGAGGACACCTGCACAAGTGCCCCTTTCCTGTTTCACAGCCATGCTTTCATGGATGATGTGGCAGGCTTTCTTCACCGTTCATTTGTTTGCCTATTGATGCTGGATGTTTAACAAAGAGGAAAAGTAGGAGTGAGGTAATGAATGAAAGAAACAAGGGTTCTGAGCTCTTTTCCAAATCTTAGTAAGACTGCTTCAGCAGGCATTATTGTTAGGCTGATCCAAAAGGTTGGCAACTTCATTATGCTGCCTCGTAAGATACCTTATTTGGGCCAGATTGTGTGAAATTGTAGCCTTTGTAGAGAAGGCAATCCCAGGATGCACTGTACAAAGCTAAGTGGAGAAAAAAATAAAGTTACATTTCTTTAATTTTGTCCAATTTTTATTTATTTTTTTACTATATACACAATTTATATTGTATATAGTAAAATAGTAAAAACTGTAATATTTAGAAATATTGTTGGATATAAAATTTGAATAAAAAATGGAAATGATAAAATATATTTAAATTTTAAATATATTTAAATAATAAATATAAATATGAAATATCATTATAAAATAAAAAAGCTGCTTTCTATTTTATATATATTTAATGTCATTTATTTCCCGTGATGACAAAACTGAATTTTCACATGATTCTTCAGCAATCATCAGTATGCTGATTTTGTGAACACAAAAAAGTAGTAAAAAAAAACCTTAACACTGAGGACAGTTGTGGTTTTCGTGGAAATATTGTGAGATTTTCACAAAGAAAAGTTACTCTAAAAAAAAAAAAAAAGAACTTTAGAAATATAAATTTCTAAATAAATACAAGTTACAGACCCCAAACTTTTAAATGGTAACAAATATGTTTAAAAAGTAGAATTACAAATAAATTAAGTATAACATTTGCATGCTATGAGTATGTGTGTGTATGTGTGTATAGCTTGCTTATTAGACAAATTATCGTGCTCACCTGCACTGAATTCAATTGTAAGTTGTGTCCCCACATGCATCAGTCACATTTTCATTAAGAATATTCCCTAAGATGACAGCTGATAGGCAGTGGATGACTAAGCAGCAGGGCTAGTGCCCCTGAAGTGTCCCTCTAACCTTTGAAAACTCATACAATAAATAGCATATAATGCATGGAATGAGTGCATATTGTATAGTACATAATTTAGGACACAACATTTTGAAATGGAGAGTGAAGGAGGGAGTGCAAGGGTGCTGGGAAGTTTTTTTTTTTCCCCCTCTCATTTAAGCCTGACTAATTAATTCGGGACTCCCTGGCCCCTCCTCAAGGAGCTGAGTCTCTTTGAAATTTCTTATTTGAGCCGGCCTTGATTAACGAAACTTCTGGTGAGTTGATGAAACTGCACTTCACAGGATTTACTCATGCTTACCACAGTTTCCCCCCCCGTCTTTGTTGTTGTTGTTTGCGGATGTTTAAACCCCATCTCTCTCTTGCTCTCTTGCTCTCTCTCGCTCTCAGACAGAGTTATCTGTGCTAGGGTAGCTTATCAGTGTTGAGTCCTCTGAGCTCTCTCCTGCATTAGCGTCTCAGCTCTTTCTCCAAATAGACTCTCACACACAGTCAGACACAATCTGCACTACATACCTCAGGAAAAATGAGCGAATTAAAATCAAACAGGAGCTTGAAGAAGGGTGTATTTATGTTTGTTTGTGTGTGTGGTCAGCCTGCTGGAGTCATTAAGACCTCACACACAGGTAAATTATTGGTCTAGATGCCTGTTTGGGAGTGTTGGAGCTTAAGGCCTCAGGAAAAGAGAGACTCTCCACACATTCTTTAAATTGTAGTGTTTTATTTTACCACCTCATGCTCATTCACACCTGACTGGAAATCACTGCAGAGACCAAAGAGACAGTGCGTCCTTCAAAGCCTTTAGATAACATGAGCAGCACTGGCATTATAGCAATACAACTGATCATTATGTGGTTATTGCAGATCTTACTATGCTGAGAGAAAGCAATCTTTGCTTTTCTGGCTTTTGATGTCATTCGATATACATCTTGCTATATATTTCCTCTGAATTAGCTTGAAGTCGTTTTTTATTTCTTCAAATAGAGGGCTGATCATTTCAACCAAAGAGCCACTGTTACAATAAATTAGCAATGAAAATGTTTAAATGAATGGTTAAACTCAATGTCACAGTTTTGATTAGAATCATGGATGTTTAAAGCTGTAGAATGCTGACACAAACTTGTATTGTTGTGTATTTCTAATGGATTATTTATTCAAATTAGTAAAAACATCTTTATAACTGTCGCATAAATACAATGCTACATTTTTTTGAATGAAATTAATAATTTTATTCAACAAGAACTCACTAAATTGATCAAAAGTGTCAGTAAAGGCATTTATATCTTTTGAACTTTCTATTCATTAAAAATTCTGAAAAGATATGCTTCACAGTCTCTACAGCAATATAAGAGCAGCACAACTGTTTTTAACATTGATAATCATAAGAAACATTTTTTTTTTGAGCAGCAAATCAGCATATCAATATGATTTCTGAAGAATCATGTGACACTGAAGACTGGAGTAATGATGCTGAAAATTCAGCTTTGCATCTCATGAATTAAATTAAATGTTAAAATATACTACAATAGAAAACAGTTATTTTAAATAGAAATAATATTGGAAAATATTGTAAAAATATTCTCTGTGATTGCTGGGTATGTTGAATTTGTTTCTCATGAACTGCCCTCATGCGATAAGGCCATGTACTTCACGTGTACTTCCGTGGTAAAATAACAAGTGCCCAGCACCCTCCTCTTTTTTTTAATTTATTTTTTTTAAAAAAAAACCATCAGATTTTTTCCGCCCTTCGTAGTGTTCTAGTTTTCTTTGACTATTCAAAGTTAATTAATCCCCTCTGAGATTTTAAGGCCTTGAATTCGATAATTTGTTGTATTTGAAGTTATTTCAGGGCTGATCGTCAACAAAAGTCTACGTCTCAGGAACTAGCTCAGGGTGATGTTCTAGGGCTAGTATGTTTAAGTGTGCCCACTATTTCAAGAGAATCAAACGTTATAAACCATTGTTCTTGTAATTCAATGCAGACTGACTCTCACTATTCCTGTTAAAGGATTAGTTCACCCAAAAATGAAAATCTTCATTCAAACCTTCGTTCATCTCGTACACAAACAATGACATGCGCATGCTCTTCGGCTTACGTTGCAACACGTTGTTTAACTGCGAGGAGAGCAGCGCAGGCTTCGTGCTACTTTCTTCTGCCATGGGGCACGACACAACCAGATAGGAGACAGTTTTTGAAAAAAAGTCGTTATTTGTAGTTTTCTTTGCACACCAAAAATATTCTCGTAGCTTTGTAAAATTACGGTTGAATCACTGATGTCACTTGGACTGTTTTACCGATGTCCTTGCTACGTTTCTGGACTTGGGAACATGTCGGTTGTGGTGCTGTCTATGGAGGGTCAAAAGCTCTCGATTTTCATCAAATTCTAATTTTGTGTCTTAAGTATACAGCCGAAAGTTCTTACGGGTTTCAGAACGACATGAGGTGAGTATTACTTGACAGAACTTTCATTTTTGGGTGAACTATCCTTTTAAGTGCTACTAGTTTTCGATCAAGAAAATTAACTGCAAAAAAGCTAAGATAAATAAATAACGGTAGTAGAGACTGTTTTGGTTGGACTTTCATTTCCAGACGACATGCGAGTCTAAACTAGTGGCTCGCACATAAACTAAAGTGCTCTGTAACACATTCACTTCACTCCAGATTTTAGTTGGTTTGTTTTTGCCAATCTCAATTGTAGCCTTATGTCTGTCTCATGCATTCATTTTAAATGATGGTTTTTGATAGTTTATTAAAAAAAAGTTTAAGATATACACTACTATTTGGAGGGTTGAGGTCAGTAAGATTTTTTGTTTGTTTTAACAAATTGCTACTTTTATTCAGCAAGGCCACATTAAATATTTTTTTTCTCCCAAATAAATGCTGTTAAACTTTCTATTTACCACAATAATGCTAAGCAGCACAAATGTCAACATTGATAATAAGAAATGTTTCTTGAGCAGTAATTAATTAGAATGATTTCTGAGGAATCATGTGACACTGAAGACTGGAGTAATCATCACAGCCATCACAGATATAAAATACATTTTAAAATACATTCAAATCAAAAACCGTTATTTATTTATGTAATACTATTTCATAATATTAATTTTTACCATAAATGATGTTTGAAAGTGACTTCTTTAAAGATAAATAAACAACATTCAAAATCTTACCAACCCCAAATTTTCAAACGTTGTTGAAACAGTATTATGAAAAAAATGAATACATTACATGTTTAAATTATTTAAATTGTAATTATATTTCTCAATATTAATGTTTTTACTGTATGTTTGATATATTAAAAGAGAAAATTTTACAGACCCCAATTTTTTTAATAGTATTGTAATTTTTCTTACAGTACAGACTTTTTTTTAATTCTCACAGTATTCTACAAAAATTTTCATACAATGACAGTTCATTGCAGGAAAAAAATGATTTATTTGTTACTTGCAAAGCTCAGTGTAGCTGCTTTTTGGGAACAGATGGTGTCGTTACAGCATTTACCAGCAGGGGCTAACGGGAACTAACCAGTCAAACATGAAATACTGCACTGACCAATCAGCTTTCAGAATTACCCGTTTCATAAAATGCTTTTTAACAGTTTGGTGTGTCATGTTTGCTTAATTTCAAATCCACTGTCGGTCGGTCTCTGCCTGTCTTTCTCTCTCTTCAGCTCCTGCAGTGGCTCACTGTACTCACTCATGTATGACTCTGCAAATATTCCACCATGAAGAGCTATTAGTTGTGGATTAAAGGCGGATGATCGCCGCTGCAGTGCAACGAACCGTTCTGTCCACAGTTATCCACTTACACTCCCGCTATATCATCACACCACATGCCAAGAACATTAACTGCTGAAAAAGGGGAACACAGGGGGGAAAAAAGAGGAACATTTGAAAATTAGTCAGAAAGGCAGACATCATGGAAACTATTTCAGCAGGGAATGTAGGAAAACAGGATCATGTGCTAGAGAGCTGACTAACACAGACATGTACGGCGGCTCTGCACCCGTGCGTGTGGGAGATCTGAGGGCCAGGAGACAGTGAGTTTACACAGGTTTATGCTGTGCAGTCTGACTTAATATTGTGACTGATGGGTTTTGTTCTTGTGTGTGTGTGCAGCAGCAGCCTCACAAAGACGGTGGAGATTTCAGGAGAACAAGGGCCTCTAGGAATACACGTGGTGCCGTACTGTTCCTCTCTCAGCGGAAGGTTAGTGCAGCATTTCTCACTCTCTCTCCTCCTCACGCAAACGCACACTTTCCCGTGATGCATGTCTTACCTAAAGCATGGTGATGTGCGCTAGAGAAATCTAAAGCTGAACCGCATATATTCAGAGCTTTGTTTGTGTCTGCGTGTTCTTTGTTGTGGGGGATTATGGGAATGTTTTGTGCTGCTCTCCTGCTTTTGAAGTCATGAATCAGAAGTGGGTGTTTGTAGCTTTTGGGCTATTTGTATGCTAGTATACTACTTAAAGGTGACATATCATGAAAATCTGACTTTTCCAGGTTTTAAGTGCTATAATCAGGTCCCTGGTGCATCTACCAACCAAGGAAACGTGAAAAAGATTAACCCAGTAACTTTGTTTTGGTAAGCCTTTTTCTGCAAGTGTCTGAGAAAACGAGCGCGTCTGATTTCGCTCCCTTGGTGACGTGGCAAAGGGATCTCATAATATTACCACCCCTTAATCTGTAAATTTACACCCACGGCGCCGTAATTGTGTTTTCGCAAGCGACAACGGTGTACCAGCTTAAATCAATGCCATGGCGAAAGTTTGAGCAAAACATGCTAACTGTTCTGTCATTGGCTGCACAGACGAGCACAGAACACTATTTAGAGTCCCAGCCTCAAGAGGAGACAAGAGAGCAGTGCATTTATTGATTTATTTACTGTATATTGCTGCTGCCACACAGATCTAAAATAAACATGCAATTTATTTCCCAGCTGTTTACCTTCACAAAACCAACTTTTTGTAACTGTTTTTAACGTAAACTTGTGTGTGAATGAGAACTTAGTTTAGTATTCACATGCTGTGACAGCTGCTTTCTGTCCGTGTGCTTCGGATGTGTGCACTCAGAAATAGTGTTGGGCGATATGGTCATTTTTCAAATCGTCATATCGCCAATCCCAGTGAAGTCGCCGATACAAACGATGTTATCGTGCGTGGGGTCAAGAGAGAGAATCTCTGTACTTGTCATTAGGTTTTTTCATAACTACGTGGTGTTTTAAACCGTGCGGGCACGCGAGGGAGAGCCCATGAAAGCACCAATAATCAAAATAATGTACTATCAAACATACTGATAAACTACCATGTTAAATATAAAAATATTTAAAACAGCTAGTTCATATATATTCGGATACAACAGTCATACATTGCTATTAGGACCGCACGTCCTGTGACAAGTTTACCGCATCTGCGAACGGACGTTATCAGTCAACTGCAAAATCAGTCAACTGTGAAAATCAAAAGTAGATTTATTTTAAAGACCAACAGTTTAACACTAAATATTGGACAAACGAACACGTTAAATATAAAGGTATTTAAAACAGGTAAGTTCATATATCTGGAGTAAAGTTAAATTGAACGGATACATCAATCATACAGCGCTCCGACCCGCACACCCGAGCCCGACGCACCGCCACAGAAACAAGGATGAGATGCATTCTAACATAACTGTGGCGTTAAACTCAGTGAGGGCTTGGTTAAAATATAGACCGTTCAGATTACTTGTTAAGTGCGATACCTTATATCATAACAATGTACGTCTAGTTTGGGTTGGACACTCCGTTCGTCGCTAGCAGGTCTCCATCCTCATTTGCGCGTGTGGTGTGTGTGTGAATAGCAGGTCAATTTGATATATACCGAATTATAATAGGCGCCTAAATAAGTATTACTAATGTTTCCATTTATAGGAGATAAGCCTAATATCGTCTTGACTATCGACAAAGACATCTGCTATCGTCGATATTTCTGACTATCGTCGATACACGATACTATCGTCTATCGGCACAACCTCTCAGAAAACCGTATATATCAGAAGTTTAAACTCATATGGTTTAAACGCATGATTTCAGCACGATAAACAATCAAAACCAAACAGATGTTTTTTTAGCAGGTAAGAGCTTTAATGGCTGCAGCTCATTCGGAAATGGGGGCTGGGAGCGCAGCTCATTTGCATTGTAAGCGAAATGCACGAAAACAGCGTGGTTTACTGCTATCCACCAAAATAGGCATTTTCAATGTATAATTGACTGTGGAGTATTTTGATGCTTGAAACGTCACAACCATTCTGGGGACACCCAATTTACATATGTAAAAAGGGGCATACTATGCCTCATTAAGGTTGACAAAGAACTTTAGGCAGCATTTCATCGAGAATTTCAAATATTACTGACTCAATCTTGCACTTACTTCTTTTTTTTTTTTGTCCAAGCAAATGATCTCTTAATCAAAATTCCTGCCCTTATACCACTTGCCAAGTGATAAATTCAAGTTTGCAATTTGCTATCTTGGTTAACACCTAAATGTATTGTATAACATCTATATGTAGTATTTATTTATTCTATATATATCGTTTATATTATAAGTTTGCAGCCCTTCTATATTTTTTCTCCTCAACGTATGTTTTTTTCTAGACAATTTTTATGGAATTATTTTATAGAAAGGAGTATGAATTTTATATATTTTGTTTAAGAAGTCTAAAATAAGTTCAAACTGATGTATTCATCCTGCCAAGCAAATGGTCACATCTTATTTTTTAAATGATTATTTTAATTGCGCATCGGAACAGAGTTTTTTTAGGGAAAAATTTATACATCATGAATCATGAGATGATCATCAGCGTGCAAAACCATTTAAAAACTGCGGCACTTTCAGCGGTGACAAAAACTTTTCTAATTGGCCATTGCCAATTTGGGGGAGGGAGGGGCAATTGTTTATTATTATGCTTGGGTATTGCGTGTGTACCGTTTTTCCCCCCCCCAAAAGCGACGGACACAATAGACAACCGCAGTGGCGCGGTTGTCACAGCGGCCGTCAAGCCCTAGCAACGTGCTTGTCGGCCCAGGTTTGCTGCTGCTGACGGGCACGGCTGCAAAAGGCCCTTTGTACCCTCCTCTTTTTGCTGGGTTGTCTAAAGACGATGACTTGATCGACATTATCGGCAATATTAAGGGGATTTGGCATTTCCAATTAATGTAGGCCTGTTACATTCTTATTTTTATTCTGCCTATTATTATTATGAAGTTACTTTTATTATTACAATTAAATTACAATTAATTTGCCCCGAAATGTTACCGCATAACTGACACGCTGCGAGGATAACAAAGGATTAGGCTATTTACTAAATTAAAATGTTTTTAAAACAGGTCTATTATACAGTGAATTATAGGCCTATAATTAAAATAATTAACACTGCAGTCATCAATGAAAAATAAGGAATAACAGCTTTAGCCTATTTTCCCACCCGAATTTCATAACAACCTGTTTAATTTCGAATACTCGAATTTTTTTCCCCACTGTGTAACCTGACCACAAGAGGAATGTTCAGGAATAAAGAAACAGTTACTAAAAACCGTTATCAGCATATGTTGAAGTAGATTCATCTCTCGTTGTCTCTGAGAGAATATGTGGCGTCAGATGCCGAAAGCTCCATCAATACTCCGTCATTCCATTTCAACCGTGACACCACTGTGTCGTATCGAACCGAACTGTGAATTTTGTGAACCGTTAACGCCCTATATACAGTTGGGGAAAAAAGTATTTAGTCAGCCACAAATTGTTCAAGTTCTCCCACTTAAAAAGATGAGAGAGGCCTGTAATTTCATCATAGGTATACCTCGAACTATTATGAGAGACAAAATGAGAAAAGAAAAAATCCAGAAAATCACATTGTAGATTTTTAAAGAATTAATTGTAAATTCCTCGGTAAAATAAGTATTTGGTCACCTACAAACAAGCAAGATTTCTGGCTCTCACAGACTTGTAACTTCTTCTTTAAGAGGCTCCTCTGTCCTCCACTGGTTACCTGTATTAATGGCATCTGTTTGAACTCGTTGTCAGTATAAAAGACATCTGTCCACAACCTCAAACAGTCACACTCCAAACTCCACCATGGCCAAGACCAAAGAGCTGTCAAAGGACACCAGAAACAAAATTGTAGACCTGCACCAGGCTGGGAAGACTGAATCTGCAATAGGTAAGCAGCTTGGAGTGAAGAAATCAACTGTGGTAGCAATTATTAGAAAATGGAAGACATACAAACCACTGATAATCTCCCTCGATCTGGGGCCCACGCAAGATCTCACCCCGTGGGGTCAAAATGATCACAAGAAAAAAATCCCAGAACCACACGGGGGGACCTAGTGAATGACCTGCAGAGAGCTGGGACCAAAGTAACAAAGGCTACCATCAGTAACACACTGCGCCGCCAGGGACTCAAATCCTGCAGTGCCAGACGTGTCCCCTGCTTAAGCCTGTACATGTCCAGGCCTGTCTGAAGTTTGCTTGAGAGCATTTGGATGATCCAGAAGAGTATTGGGAGAATGTTATATGGTCAGATTAAACCAAAATAGAACTTTTGGTAAAAACTCAACTTGTCGTTTTTGCAGGAGAAAGAATGCTGAGTTGCATCCAAAAAACACCATACCTACTGTGAAGCATGGGTGTGGAAATATCATGCTTTGGGGCTGTTTTTCTGCAAAGGGGACCAGGACGACTGATCCGTGTAAACGAAAGAATGAATGGGGCCATGTATCGTGAGATTTTGAGTGAAAACCTCCTTCCATCAGCAAGGGCATTGAAGATGAAACGTGGCTGGGTCTTTCAGCATGACAATGATCCCAAACACACCGCCCGTGCAATGAAGGAGTGGCTTCGTAAGAAGCATTTCAGTGTCCTGGAGTGGCCTAGCCAGTCTCCTGATCTCAACCCCATAGAAAATCTTTGTAGGGAGTTGAAAATCCGTGTTGCCCACGACAGCCCCAAAACATTACTGCTCTAGAGAGATCTGCATGGAGAATGGGCCAAAACTACCCCAACAGTGTGAAAACTGTGAAGACTTACAGAAAAACGTTGTGACCTCTGTCATTGCAACAAGGGTATATCAAGTATTGATTGAAATTTGTTATTGAACAAAATACTTATTTTCCACCATAATTTGCAAATAAGTTCTTTAAAAATCCTAGAATGTGATTTTCTGGATTTTTTTTTTCTCATAGTTGAGGTATACCTATGTTTAAAATTACAGGCCTCTCTCATCTTTTAAGTGGGAGAACTTGCACAATTGTGGCTGACTAAATACTTTTTTGCCACACTGTAAGTAATATATATAGTATCTAATATAAGTTTTAATTTTTTATATACAGTGGGGAAAAAAATTATTTAGTCAGCCACCAATTGTTCAAGTTCTCCCACTTAAAAATATGAGAGATGCCTGTAATTTTCATCATATGTATACTTCAACTATGAGAGACAAAATGGGAAAAAAATCCAGAAAATCACATTTTAGGATTTTTAAAGAATTTATTTGCAAATTAGGGTGGAAAATAAGTATTTGGTCAATAACCAAATTTAATCTCAATACTTTGTTATATACCGTTTGTTGGCAATGACAGAGGTCAAACGTTTTTCACAAGGTTTTCACACACTGTTGCTGTTATTTTGGCCCATTCCTCCATGCAAATCTCCTCTAGAGCAGTAATGTTTTGGTGCTGTCGCTGGGCAAAACGGATTTTCAACTCCCTCCAAAGATTTTCTATGGGGTGAGATCTGGAGACTGGCTATGCCACTCGGAACTTGAAATACTTCTTACGAGTCCACCCCCCCCCCCCCCCCCCACCCCCCCCCCCCCCCCCCCCCCCCCCCCACTCCGTCGTTGCCCGGCGGTGTGTTTGGGATCATTGTCATGCTGAAAGACCCAGCACGTTTCATCTTCAATGCCCTTGCTGATGGAAGGAGTTTTTCACTCAAAATCTCACGATACATGTCCCCTTTCATTCTTTCGTTTACACGGATCAGTGGTCCTGGTCCCTTTGCAGAAAACAGCCCCAAAGCATGATGTTTCCACCCCCATGCTTCACAGTAGGTATGGTGTATGGTGTTCTTTGGATGCAACTCTGCATTCTTTCTCCTCCAAACACGACAAGTTGAGTTTTTCCAAAAAGTTCTATTTTGGTTTCATCGGACCATATGACATTCTCCCAATCCTCTTCTGGATCATCCAAATGCTCTCTATCAAACTTCAGACGGGCCTGGACATGTACGGGCTTAAGCAGGGGGACACATCTGGCACTACAGGATTTGAGTCCCTGGCGGCACAGTATGTTACTGATGGTAGCCTTTGTTACTATGGTCCCAGCTCTCTGCAGGTCATTCAATACGTCCCCCCGTGTGGTTCTGGGATTTTAGCTCACAGTTCTTGTGATCATTTTGACCCCACGGGGTGAGATCTTGTGTGGAGCCTCAGATCGAGGGAGATTATCAGTGGTTTTTTATGTCTTCCATTTTCTAATAATTGCTTCTACAGTTGATTTCTTCACACCAAGCTGTTTACCTATTGCAGATTCAGTCTTCCCACCCTGGTGCAGGTCTACAATTTTGTTTCTGGGGTCCTTTGACAGCTCTTTAGTCTTGGCCATAGTGGAGTTTGGAGTGTGACTGTTTGAACAGGTTGTTGTGGACAGGTGTCTTTTATACTTATAACAAGTTCAAACAGATGCCATTAAAACAGGTAACCAGTGGAGGACAGAGGAACCTCTTAAAGAAGATGTTACAGGTCTGTGAGAGCCAGAAATCTTTCTTTTTTGTAGGTGACCAAATACTTATTTTACAGAGGAATTTTCCAATTAATTCTTTAAAAATCCTACATTGTGATTTTCTGGATTTTTTTTTTCTCTCATAGTTGAGGTATACCTTTGTTGAAAATTACAGGCCTCTCTCATTTTTTTTAGTGGGAGAACTTGCACAATTGGTGGTGACTAAATACTTTTTTTCCCCACTGTTAATGTATATATATATAGATATATATATAAATTATATATCTATAGTAATATACAGGTAGGGTACGAAGTATTCCAGACCCCCCGCCTAAATTTTTACTTCTGTTAGATGTAGGCCCCCTTTTGCTAAAATCATTAAGTTAGTTTTTTTTCCTCATAATGTACACACAGCCTCCCCATATTGACAGAACAAGAATTGTTGACATTTTGCAGATTTATTAAAAAAGAAAAATTTAAATATCACATGGTCCTGAGTATTCAGACACTTTGCTGTGACACTCACATATTTAACTCAGGTTTTGTCCATTTCTTCTGATCATCCTTGATATGGTTCTACACCTTCATTTGAGTCCAGCTGTGTTTGATTATATTGATTGGACTTGATTAGGAAAGCCACGCATTTGTCTATATAAGACCTTACAGCTCACGGTGCATGTCAGAGCAAATGAGAATCGTGAGGTTAAAGGAACTGCCTGAAGAGCTCAGAGTCAGAATTGTGGCAAGGCACAGATCTGCCAAGGTTACAAAAAAATTCTCGCTGCCTTAAGGTGCCTAAGAGCACGTGGCCTTCCATAATCCTTAAAGGTAAGACGTTTGGGACTACCAAACCCTTTCCTAACGGGCCGTCCGGGCAAACCTGAGCATCGGGGAGAATAGCCTTTGGTGAAGAGGTAAAAAGAACCAAAGAATCACGGTGGCGGACTCCAAGATGCAGTCGAGATGGGAGAAATTGTAGAAAGTCAACATCACTGCACCCCCACCAGTCGGGGCGTATGGTCAGAGTGGGCCCGACGGAAGCCTTCTCCTCAGTGCAAGACACATGAAAGCCCGCGTGGAGTTTGCTAAAAAAAACACCTGAAGACTCCAAGATGGGTTGCAATCGATGGAAAGGAGGATGCTGCCAAGTACACAAGGAATCTCCTGGACGAAAACCTTTCTCCCAAGTGCCAGGAACCTCAGCCTGGCCGAAGGTTTACTTCCAACCAGACATGCCCGATAGCACACAGCTAAAAAACAAGGATTGGCTCACCAACAACTCTGGACTGTCCTTGCATGGCCTAGTCAGAGCCCTGACTTAAACCCCATTGAGCATCTCTGGAGAGACCTAAAAATGGCTGTCCACCAACGTTACCATCCAACCTGACAGAACTGGAAGAGGATCTGCAAGGAGGAATGGCAGGGATCCCCAATTCCAGGTGTGAAAAACTTGTTGCATCTTTTCCCAAAAAGACTCATGGCTGTATTTAGATCAAAAGGGTGCTTCTACTAATACTGAGCAAAGGGTCTGAATACTTAGGACCATGTGATATTTCATTTTTTCTTTTTTAATATATCTGCAAAAATTTCAACAATTCTGTGTTTTTCTGTCAATATTGTGTGCTGTGTGTACATTAATGAGGAAATAAAATTTACTTAAATGATTTTAGCAACTGGCTGCAATATAACAGAGTGAAAAATTTAAAGGGGTCTGAAAACTTTCCGTACCCACTATATATCATAAATATCATTAATCTATATCTATATTATGATCAATTTTCGATCATTTCCATATCGATCTCGGTTTAAAATTAAACGATGCATTACTTGATTTCTTAACCTTAATTCTGCAAACTGCGTCAATATGCAGCCCGGAATGACAGGATGTTGCAAAAAAAATGCTTCCCCCCCGATTTGACGGGGAGTTTATTCTGAATAAAAATGCTAAGAGCAGGATTGTAACCATGACTGATTGATTATGGATCATTTGGATAAAAAAAGAAGAGAGCTTCGTTTTGAGATAATGTTTGCCCATTATCCTATCCCACCCCGAGCTGCTGAACACGCCTCTTTAATCGTTGCGTGGGTGCTCGTTGTTGTTTTTAAAACACTTTGCAATGTTTTGCAACTGACAGTATGGCATTAAAATAAAATGAGCCCAAACCATAACTGTTGCGCGTAAGCTGTGCTTTGCAGTCAGTGCAACCCGCTTCCACGGCGCTGCTTGCAGTGCAAAACACACTGTTTGCTAACTGTGAAACATTATCACTTGAGTAGTATGACGTACTTAATTTGATCCTGCGTATCCTGTTTTCCGAACCTGTCAGATTTAGAATTTTTGCGTTCCGGTAGGCCTATTTTTTTTTTAAAATCGGGCATTTACAGTGCATTAGATCGTGACAGACAGACAAGCGATCAGTTCGGGTTTGGCTAGATTTGAGGTTATTACCACGTCCTCATTCAGCACAAATCCAAATGTTTCCATATTCTCAATGTATTTGAATGTTAACTATTATTTATAATGTAAACTAGGCTTGTACTTTACATGCATTCGCATATAGATGGAAAAGATCATCCTCTTCACATGAGCAAAAACGTCCTTGGCATAACAGCAGAATGGACCGGTATACTACGGTCTATTTAACCTGACCAGTGTAACCTTTTATATGTTTGGTTGACTGTATTTTATTTTGATAATGAACAGACTGCGATGTAAGTTTGAATTTGCTAGAATATGTGGGGTGTGTGTGCGTGAGGCGCCGGTGCGTTCGAACAGCTGAAACATAAAAAAATAAATTTTTTGGAGTAAGATATAATCCACAAAAGTCTTTACTTTTATTTTTGCGCACACACAATAAAAACAAGATTTGTGCTTTTGCAAAATAAACCAAACAAACAGAATGCGCGTTGTCATACTTTTCTTTCCGTGAACTTGTTTATGGAGCGCCACACCACACTTCTGTTTTAAATCTGTTATCTTAATTATTTAAGCCAGATATATTTCGGGGTTTTTTTTTATGAAAACAAATTGTTATTTTTATTTATGCCTCTTACTTACATAGGCTATACATTTTCCTTTAAGCATCCCATTTTGTCCCAGGGCTTGAAAACCTGTGGTCCTGCAGAAACTTGTGAACGATGTGGCATCACCGTTTAGTGACACCACTGAATGCTCCGGGAAAACGTATAGTCCTGGTCAATCAAGCTCCTTTAAATTGCTTTTTGAATCCAGTAATTATTGTTTTTACAATTATAACTCTGATTATGAACCATGTGGTATAAACCGTTGTTTATAATTTTTTAAAAAAAGTAGAATGATTGGTTTGATCTTGAAAATGTTGCCTCGTTGCCCCATGCTTTTGGATGCCGTTCGAGCCCCCAGGTTTGCCGGTTGGTCACGAATTTCCACAAATTCAATAATATTTAGGAATTGTTTCTTTTCCTAAATCCTCACCGTCTAACCCTCTAATTTCGCAGGTTTATTTTATTGTCATTCACTTTTTATCACTGTTTTCGCATCTAAGGGAAATTAAAGATTTCATAAGAATTATCGTTCGATGTATTAATTTGTTCCCTCATTTTAGTTAAATCATGGGTTATTTATGGAACAAAATTAATGAAACATGGACAGTGGCCACAAATTAATAAGTCGTAGGAATGAATTAACAAGTTGTAGGAATGAATGGCCTATCTGTCCTGTGTCCCGCAGCCCTGCAAAACGCGGAGCCCGATATGAAAGAATTATCTGGGGAAATGACTTAGTTACTACATTTCTAATGCTTTCCATGTTCGAAGAACTTTGTGTTGTTTCTATTTTAATGTACTTTTAAAGTTTAAATCACATTAAAAGCTTAATTTGTACATTATGAATGAATGATGATGCATTTATATACCGTCACCGTCACTCACACGTGTTTTGCGCATGAGCCGCATGCAGCCCAAAATTAAACGACTTAATCGACCATCGATAGCTTTAATCGATTGCATCTCTTATCGACAATTAATCGATCATCGATTAATCGTTGACATCTACAAAATCAAAGATTGGAAAAAATTTGTATATTTTTTAGAACAACATGCACTGATGACACAATAAAAACAGAAATGTGCATTAAGATATTAAATGCATACTTTAAGACTTTGTAAATGATCTGTTTTTTGCTTGGCTAAGCTCTGTATACCTGCATAGTTCTCACTGTTATTCATCAGGGCTGAGTTGCTGAACACTGAATAGATGAAAGTCATATGTTGATGTGCTTGTGGTTACGGAAAATACTTTTTTTCTTTAATGCTTCAGTGGTGAGGAACAGGTAAAGCAAGTGAAGAATGTGTATTCCTGTGGGAGAGAGCTGGGCATCCTGTGGTGGTCAGACTGCTGCAGCTGCTGTTTTGGAGCGGGTCAGCAATATATAAACCCAAAGCTCTGTTTGATGGCAGGAGCAGGGCTGTGGGGTCAGCATCGAGTGCTGCTGGCTCAGAGAAACACGACATTTTGTAGGGTAAATGAGAGGGGTTAAAAGTTAAGCACTTCAGTTGTAAATGGGGAGTTTGGGGGAAACCGTTTGTAAAAATAAGTTAGATTTAGTTTTTGTATCTAACTTACACTTTCTCCATTGTTCATTTTACTGTAGTTTTTGATGCGTTACTATATATCAGTAACCATATCAGAATTACTCCATATTAGTTATTTATTTGTAGTTATGTGCTCTAGTACACTCATTTTCAAAGGTTTGGGGTTGGTGAGGTCTCTTATGCTCAAGGCTGCATTTATTTGATCACAAACACAGTGACATGTTATTACAATTGAAAATAAATTTTTCGTTTTCTGTATTCAAAATAATTTTTTTTTCCCCCCCTGTGATGGCAACACTAAATTTTCAGCATTGTTACGCCAGTCTTCAGTGTCACATGATCCTTCAGAAATCATGCCCCCCCCTATAGGCTGATTGGTAATCAAGAAGCATGAATCCGTTTTTAAATGTAAAAATTGTTGCTTAATATTTTTGGAAACCCCTGATATATTTTTTTCAGTTCTTTTGATTAAAAACAAGAATAGAAAGTTCAAACTAACAACATTTATTTAAAATAGAAATCTTTTGCAACATCGTGAATGTCTTTACTTTGATTTTTGGTCAATTTAATGCATCCTTGCTGAATACAAGTATTCATTATTTTAAAAATAAATAAAATCTTACTGACCCCAAACTTTTGAACATTGTTTTTTTCCCCTCTCCAAATTCTTAATTCTGGTGTTTAAAAATGGTAAATTAAATAATTTAGTTTGCAACCTTTTTTTTTAGTATCAGTTTTTTTAAGGCTGACAAAATCATATAGATTGGATATGTGACCATTATATTATTAACAGGCCCAATTTTTGATGCATATGGATTTTTTTAATGACTGATTTATAAGTAGAGTATAGTAGAGAGCCGAGTGGCTGAATTAATGCAAATATATTTGAGCAAATGCAGGTTAGTAATAACGATTTTTTTTAAATAAAATGTTTACAAAGTGAGAATTTTTTCACAAGATCAAACTTTCATTTATGAAGATATACATATTTTTTTCTACCCCCCGTTTGGCTAACTTGAATATAATAATGTACTGCAGCATTGACCAGCATATGTTTGTCATTATATACCTAGCTTAGCTTTGGTGCTTGTTTCAGTGTTTGTATTTTTTTGTGCATGAACAAATTGAAGCTGTCCTGATTTTGATGTCTTTGATTTGGCCTGCAGAAGACTGGCTATTGGAGGTCACATAATCTTCAAAGTGCAATTTCTGAGTAACTTCGGCTAACTTTCACCTGGCATGAACTTCTGTGGAATGGCTCAGTTAATGACCAAATGTTTTTATGGTTGAGCGCTCTTACTGTCTGACGTGCACTAAGTAATTATTTCTCTTTCTGACTGAAACTGAGTCATCAGAGAGAGTCACGAGGGACTGAGACAGCACAGGAGTCTTAATAAAGACAGATACCTCCCTGTAGGATTGAGTCTTTTTCTCTCGTTTCTCTCACTCTCTCCTCCTGTATCTCTCCATCATCCCCCTCACTCAAGTCTCCCACAGGCCGTAACCTCCATCTGTTTCCTTTAGACATGCCGTGCCCCTCTCTCTCTGCGTGTCAAAGGTCACCCCATCTTAAGACTGCCGTAATATTCTCCAATGGTGAGGCGAGCTATAACGTAAACAAGCCAGTTAGCTAATGCAGAGTGACTTCATGTGGCCGGGAAGCCTTTAGCACATCTAATGGAGGGGTGAAGAGATCCTTCCTGAGCATTAGCAGGTCACACACTCACGTCTTACACCAACACAAGGCTAATTCACTCCAGAACCTGTGTCGGTCTCTTTATACAAATTCCAAACCGCTAATCTGACCTCTGGTGTGTTTTTGGAGAGTTTTTATGCACACTTGTTTTTGTTATTGATGATTTTATTTAGTCTGAAGGTGATAATAGGAGACGTTATTAGTTTATATTAGGGCTTCTTAAATTTACTAAGTGAGAATGCTTAATAATAAGTTGCAGTGGTAACATATTTTTGGAGAAAGGCTGTATCTTTTGCTATAGATGTATCAGTTTTACTGCTTTTTTTGGTTTTCTCATGATTTTATTGTGATGCAATATTTTACAGTTTATGGTTTGGTTGTTTAAAAGGCTGCTTTATATAATGATTTGTGGGGTAATGATGACAATGTGTTGTGTATGTGTGCAGCATCCTGGAGTTCAAGACAAAGTTTGATTAAGGACAGTTTTTTTTTCACATTAAACACATTAAGCGTTTTTTGATAGAAAATAACCACACGTAATGTACCAGCTAATATTAGATTTTTTTTTAACAGGTGGTAATCTGTTGGTAATGTATTAATGTGGAATCTGATGATAAATTATTTAATGTGTTATATTTTAAATGTTAGTGTTAAAATGACAATTGGCCACTTTAAGGTTGGTCTATTGGCATATGCTACTGTTCAAAAGTTCGGGGTCATTATTGTTAATAATTAATTAATAATTTTCACCAGGGATGCATTAAATTAATCAAAATCACAGTAAAGACATTGATAATGTTACAAAATATGAATATTTCAAATAAATGCTTTTTGAACTTTCTTTTCAGCAAAGAATCCTGGAAAACTTTTCCACAAAAATATTAAGCAGCAACTGTTTTCAACATTGATAATAATAAGAAATGTTTCTTGAGCAGCAAATCAGCATGTTAGAATGATTTCTGAAAACTGCAGTAATGATGCTGAAAATATATAAAAAATATATTCAAACCGTTATTTTAAATGACAAATATTAATTCTGCATTTGATAAAATAAATGCATATTTGGTGAGCATACTTATTTCAAAATCATTTTTGAAAATCTTACCATCCCCAAACTTTGAACGGTTATGTATGTATGAATTTAAAGTAAGGCCATATAGTATAGCAGTTGAAGCTGATCTGTGCTGTAGCTGTGGACATGTGAGTGTTTTTAGTGATGTGTAGAATCATAAACAGGCCGGTTATTGTGGCTCCTGCTGTGAGCTGGTTGTCAGCAGCTGAAGACGAATATACTTAACTTTCATATACTTACCGAAAACTCAGCCTTTATCTCTCCAGTCAAATATCACCTCTCTGAGGAAACCATTTCAGTCCAGTGTGTCTCCCCAAACATCCATCTGAATTTCTGCAAAGGTATCTTCCATAATTTGTCCAAGCCTCTACAGCACTGCAGACTCTGCTGCCCACTGTAATGTATGAACGTGTTATTCAGGGTGAATGAACTTGTGTGCAGCGCCTGCGGGTGAAGACTGAGGGATTAATACTCGCCTGCCGTTCATGCTCCTGCTTTATGAGTTTCTCCAGCCTGATAGTCTTTATCACTGCCAGCCATAGCGCTTCTGTCTTGTGTTTTGCCAAGCAACTGTGTATGTGGGTTTTTCATGGTGCTTGGGAGGGTTAAAACTTAAAGCATCAGTGAAGTAGTAATAAGGTTTTATAGATATAATTAATTAATTAAAATGGGTGAAAAAAAGAAAAAGGAAAATAAATCTTACATTAAAGCTTAAGCATAAAGCTTTAGAGGGGGCAACGTCTCAAACAGATCTGGAACGCAAATTTATCCTGGATTGAAACAAAGCCAAATGCATATAAGAGACTTTTCCTCATTTTAAATTTGCTCTTCATTTCTTTGGTGTGGACGGTGTTGCTGTTATTACTTGAATAAGTAGCTTTTTGTAATTATTATGTAATTACTGTGTAATTATTGTGTTTTTCACGAGCCGTTGTTCTATTATAATACAATAGCGCAGCCTGTCATGGCCAGTTGCTGGCTGGTGCTGTGCTCTATTTTGTTGGTAATTGTATGGTTTGCTCTCTCTCAGGGCTCTGGGTCTGCACATTCGAGGCGTGGAAGAGAACAGTCGCTCCAAAAGGGAAGGCATCTTTCAGGACGACGAGTGTATCGTTAAAATTAATGATACTGAATTAATGGACAAATCCTTTTCACAGTGAGTCTCTTTCTTTTTCACCTTCTAGTCTGCTCTCTGTGTCTCCCCCTCCTGATATCCTTTCCTTCCTGTCGTGATACGTAGTTTTATCCCTGTCTTTTCATGTCATGCTTGTAAAAACAAGCATGGTGTCCATTGTTGTACTCTATTTATGGCTATCAACTCTGGACTGGTCTCAAAAGCAGAAAAACACTCAACCCACAGCGACAGAGCCCAGCCAGCAGTCATGGTCATTTACTGTGCTGTGTGTAGCAGATCCTCTTCTCTTACACTGCATTACTGCACACTGTCAAGCTGATTAGAGATCTGCTACCGGACCTAAAGCTGTCAGGATCTGACAAACCATTGGGTTTTGGGACAGTTTTTAACATAATGTTAGATTTGCATCAGTTACGATCATAGTATGAAGAGAACCCAAATTAACAAGTTATATTCTTCATACATTCTTCATCCATTCTTCATTAGATGGCTGCTATAGGAGCAGAAATTGTTGGACGCTCATAGGAATATCATTCATAGGAAGTTCATAGGAATATATAATTAGGAAATAGAAAAGTAAATCAAGGAATATACAATTGCTCCTCATAGGCTTACTTTAGAGACCTTGCCATACCTGTTGAAACATTACCCAGTTGTTCCATGGTCATCATGTACATTATGCATATATTATATATACATATCTCCGCTAAGGAGAATTACTTCTATCCAGTAGAAGGTCACATTAATCTTATTATGCTCAGGATGGATGGACGGTTTTTAAATTAAATCAGTCAAGCAAAAATGAAGGAGGTGGATTGCTTTTTCATTTGTAATGCGTAGGACTCATTAGTCATAACCCCAATTATGCTGTCAGAATAAATGTCAGAGTGAGTTTTATCTAAACCAAGACTATTCAATATATTACAAATTCCACCTTTTTTAGTTTCCAGGTTCATTTTTTTCATCAAACAATTTGCAAATAATTATAAAAAAAATGATTGTCTCTTAATTGCTTTTCTATTTCCTGTGTTCCTTATCTCTTCCTCCCTCTGTCTTTTACCAGAGCACAGGAAATATTCCGACAAGCCATGCGTTCATCTATCGTTCGTTTAGAAGTTGTTCCAGTTTTTAATAAAGAACGCTTTGAGAAGAGTGTAATCAGCCACCTCTTCAACTCAGAAAACCCTGACACATCTACACGGACCAAAGACCCTCCACCGCTGAAGGTGAAGCCCATTGTGAGGCCTGTGGAGTCCCCCTCAGGATGGCAAGCTGAGTTTCAGGAGTCCAACAGCAGTCTAGAGGGTCACTCTCTGGGCTCCCCATTACCCCTCAGTCTCTCACCCACCCCCAGAATCAAAAGTGCTGACAGCCCCCTCCTGAAAAACAGCCTGGGACCATCACCTCTACAAAACCACAACAAAAAGGGTGGAAAGAGGCTTCGAATCGACCTTAAGAAAGGTAAAAACTGGGATAGATACACGGAAAAAAAGGGATCGAGAAAATTTCAACACAACATGATGTATTCAGATTTTTAGGATCTCTCAAGTATCGTCTTAATTGTCCTAAGTAACGAATCTTTGATTTGTCAATTCGAATTCGTTTGTTTACTAAATGCAAAATAATACAATAAATTGGTCTATCATTTTGGTAGTCATATACATAGAATTTTGTAGGACAAATAATATGCGACTTGAACTATGCTATCTTTGTTTCTTTGTTTCGCAATCACCTTACAAAGCAAATATTTCTGGGATATAGTTTTAGATGGTTGTACATAGACCTCAAGACTTGACACAAACCTCAGTAACAGTGACAATCAACAAATGTAAAAAAAGAAGAGTTCTTAACATCACAACATGATGAATAAATAACAGTAATGACAAATCAACAAAAGTAAAAAAAAAATCAAACACTGAAAGTATAATCCTGTAACAGCAACCTCGTAGTTTTTTTAATGCTGCAATGCATGCTGGGAATGCACAAACCCTTAACATTTCAGCACAGTATTATTTAATTTGAAATTCTTTGTTCAGCCATCTGTTTGATCATTTGGAACAACATTTGGGGGAATTCTGATGGTCTTCCTTGGGTTTTTATGTAGTTTCAATTTTTTATATTTTTTTAAACCGTGTACTAATACCTGAGTTTACTGTCATCTAAGATATTAAAGGGGACTATTTATTTTTTGTAGCAATGTATTTATGATTTTTCTTCTAAATGTTGCATGTAGGATGGACAAATGTTGTTGTCTTATTTTATATAAAATCATATTTAGATTTTTTAACCTCTTGGGTGTCCTTGGACCCCAAAACATTTAAGTGCTTGCATAGTAGAGCCGGACCGATATGGGTTTTTGGGGGCTGATACGATATTAGGGAGTAAAAAAAGTCTGATATCGATATATCGTCTGATATTCTTTGTGTATATTATAGTACAGTACCAGTCAAAAGTTTGGACACACTTCTCATTTGTGTCCAAACTTTTGATTTGTACTGTATATATAATACAGTATATACAGTGGGTACGGAAAGTATTCAGACCCCCTTAAATTGTTCACTCTTTGTTATATTGCAGCCATTTGCTAAAATCATTTAAGTTAATTTTTTTCCTCAATGTACAAACAGCAACCCATATTGACAGAAAAACACAGAATTGTTGACATTTTTGCAGATTTATTAAAAAAGAAAAACTGAAATATCACATGGTCCTAAGTATTCAGACCCTTTGCTGTGACACTCATATATTTAACTCAGGTGCTGTCCATTTCTTCTGATCATCCTTGAGATGGTTCTACACCTTCATTTGAGTCCAGCTGTGTTTGATTATACTGATTGGACTTGATTAGGAAAGCCACACACCTGTCTATATAAGACCTTACAGCTCACAGTGCATGTCAGAGCAAATGAGAATCATGAGGTCAAAGGAACTGCCTGAAGAGCTCAGAGACAGAATTGTGGCAAGGCACAGATCTGGCCAAGGTTACAAAAAAATTTCTGCTGCACTTAAGGTTCCTAAGAGCACAGTGGCCTCCATAATCCTTAAATGGAAGACGTTTGGGACGACCAGAACCCTTCCTAGGAGCTGGCCGTCCGGCCCACAAAACTGAGCTATCGGGGGAGAGAAGAGCCTTGGTGAGAGAGGTAAAGAAGAACCCAAAGATCACTGTGGATGAGCTCCAGAGATGCAGTCGGGAGACTGGAGAAAGTTGTAGAAAGTCAACCATCACTGCAGCCCTCCACCAGTCGGGGCTTTATGGCAGAGTGGCCTGACGGAAGCCTCTCCTCAGTGCAAGACACATGAAAGCCCGCATGGAGTTTGCTAAAAAAAAAACACCTGAAGGACTCCAAGATGGTGAGAATAAGATTCTCTGTACTGATGAGACCAAGATAGAACTTTTTGGCCTTATTTCTAAGCGGTATGTGTGGAGAAAACAAGGCACTGCTCATCACCTATCCAAATACAGTCCCAACAGTGAAGCATGTGGTGGCAGCATCATGCTGTGGGGGGTGTTTTTCAGCTTCAGGGACAGGACGACTGGTTGCAATCAAAGGAAAGATGAATGCGGCCAAGTACAGAAATCCTGGACGAAAACCTTCTCCAGAGGGCTCAGGACCTCAGACTGGGCCGAAGGTTGTTTACCTTCCACCAAGACAATGGACCTAAGCACACAGCTAAAATAACGAAGTAGTGGCTTCACAACAACTCTGTGACTTTTTTCTTGAATGGCCCAGCCAGAGCCCTTACTTAAACCAAATTGAGCATCTCTGGAGAGACATAAAAATTGCTGTCCACCAACGTTTACAATCCAAACTGACAGAACTGGAGAGGATCTGCAAGGAGGAATGGCAGAGGATCCCCAAATCCAGGTGTGAAAAACTGTTGTTGCATCTTTCCCCAAAAGGGGGGGGGGGGGGGGGGGGACTCATGGCTGTATTAGATCAAAAGGGTGCTTCTACTAAATACTGAGAAAAAGGTCTGAATACTTAGGACCATGTGATCATTCAGTTTTTCTTTTAATAAATCTGCAAAAATGCAAACAATTCTGTGTTTTTCTGTCAATATGGGTGCTGTGTGTACATTAATGAGGAAAAAAAAGTTAACTTAAATGATTTTAGCAAATGGTTGCAATATAACAAAGAGTGAAAATTTAAGGGGGTCTGGAAATACTTTCCGTACCCACTGTACAATAGACAGAATATATATGCATAAACACATGAACACATATACATAAACACAAGACAAATTCCGTTAAATTCCACGTTATACAGTAAATTCTGTTTTTATGACTGGATTCCACAATTCCATCCACGTTTTCCGCATCGTGGAAATCATAGGGCCCTACTAATGTAGCAAACAAGTATGATAAGCTTATTGTGAGAGTAAAAGACGGGGACATTATTTACTTTATAGCATTGAGTCTCAGCATATCTGCGACATATACGCCGATGCAGATATATCTGCGACAGGCTCATATTGGCATAAAAATTGGGGGGGGAACAACGAGTTAAATCGGTCAGGATCTAGTGCATATGCATTTAAAACTTCATTATAAAGAGCAAAGAATTACTGCCAAGATCTTTTAATGATCGTACTTCTTTTGAAAGCGATTCTCCTCCATCACTCTAACATTGGTACAACTTTGTAGTTCGATGCTGTGGCAGTCACCGAATGAATGAAGCATAATTCAGGCTGCAAAGTCTATTTCAAGTCTTATTGATTCTGCCATAATGATGATATAAATCATAGCTGGAACAAAAAGTGCTGACCGTTATAAAACGATTGTGCTAAATGTCACGAGCCTTAAAAATGCCGCTCTGAACGTCCAGGCTGTGCTCATTTTTTCCACAGGACGGCTTCAATTTGATTGTCCTACTGATAGTCTGATGCCAGGGGCCAATGAACGAACAAACAGGCCCTCAGGCGGTCTGTCTTTTAGTTATTCTCCCCCATGCTCTGTCCAACATTTTATCCCTGAGTCAGGGACAGGCTGGAAATACCACCCTAAAGACGTTACCGTGTCACACAGGGGGCTATAGCTGTCTATAATTACCTATCAGTCCAGTGCAGCATCAAGACTGCCCGTAAGAAGAAGATATGGCACAGGTCAAGGCGTGGCGGGGGTGGGGGCAGCATGGTTTTTAAATGGACAACCACCAAGGTGCTAGACAGCAGTTCCTCCTTTAATATCCTATTGTTTGTCTGGATGATAAAGAAAAAAAACGAGTGAAAGGAATTTCTAGCAAATGCCTTTTTTAACCATAGGTTGTTTTTTTTTGTTTGTTTTTTGTGAAAACGTTGGATTTCCTCTGAAAAGTGTAAATGTCATGTGTAAATGAATTTAAAGCCATTTATTCTATTTTAACCTTAAATACTACACAAATTGTAAAATAAGTAATAGTTTAATAATATTTGTAATATTTTAAGTGGTCATTAATGGACCATAATTATTGCACAAATAATATTTAGTACCAAAAGATCTCCTCAAAATATTAAATAAATATAATTGAACTAAAATATAGAACATTTATTTAACTAAAAAATAGTTAAGGTGTATGGTCACATTATAAGTAAGGAATTCCTGAAGGTTAAATACAAGAAAAACATATTAATGTTGCCTCTCCATCACTCTCCAGAATAAAATAATACTGTAAATGTCATCTACGTAATAATCAATGCATAATATGCTGTAATGTTTACCAAAAGTTGCTGCAAAGACCTGTGTAGTGAAGCTGTTGTTGTCTATCCTGCTTAAACCCATTCAAATTGACAGCGCTGGTTTGTTTGGAACTATTGAGCGCTATTGAACCACGTGACCGCATGGTGGCGACGCCGGTGAGAACTGTTTTTCAATGGCTCTGATGCTGCTTAACTGAGGAGCATAAACAATATCTGCAAATTTAAAGGGATAGTTCACCCAAAAATGAAAATTTGATGTTTATCTGCTTACCCCCAGGGCATCCAAGATGTAGGTGACTTTGTTTCTTCAGTAGAACAAATTTGATGATTATTAACTCCAGCCGTTGCAGTCTATCAGTCGTATAATGCCTGGCAATAGTAAACAAATCTAGAAGAAAAAAAAAAAAAACATGCACAGACAAATCCAAATTAAACCCTGCAGCTCGTGACGACACATTGATGTCCTAAAACACGAAACGATCAGTTTGTGCCAGAAACCGAACAGTATTTATATCTTATTTTACCTCTAATACACCAATATGTCCAACTGTCTTTGGGCGCACACACGGCTTCCGGTGCGTGAGGTGTGTACGCGCTCTTGCGTAGTTTACGCAAGCGCCGGAAGTGATCTGTCGCGCGTATACGTCACTTATTGTTTTCACAGTGCACAAACATTGTAGGTACGATGGGTAATCAAAATGGTACTTACTTGCGCTTATCCGGATTGTTCAAACCGACTTCTGAGTCTGCTCGCCTGAAGTTATGGTTGATTGCTCTTCGGCTGGATATCAACACACTGTGACGAGTCGGCTGCCTCCCCCTAATAATCAGCATCACCCCGTCCTTCGCCAGCTCCCCGACAGCGAGTGGGTGCGTGCGAGAGGAGGGGCGCTGAAATAGCCAGGGCGGGTGATGGGGCACACCTGAACCGAATGGAACATCATCACCGCCGCTGTTTAAATGCAGAGCGCGCCTCTCCTCGGGAGACCGGTCTCTTCCCCGTGCATGCACGCTGGTGTCCTCGTGGGTCCAGGAAGGGTGCGCAGAGGGACTCCCGTGCCGCCAGAGTCGTGAGCTGCCGGACCCGCAGTCCGGACGAGAACCGCACCCATTACACGGCCATCGGGTAAGGATGCTGGTCCGTCTAGTCCCTTCAAGCGCCGTGGGCAGAGAGAAGGACGAAGCCGCCGCCCCTCGCGCCTCCGGACCGGAGAGGGGAGCGCGTGCGACCGCCGGACTCCGCCCCTTACCTGGACCCTTCCTTCCTGACCACTGCCCTTCCCTGCACGAACCCCGCAGCACGACAAGGACACCAGATCCCCTGTTTATTTTGGACACTTGATTCCCTTTTCTTTTTTTTTTTGCTCCTCCCGCGACAACACACCCATTAAAGTAAACTACGCCAGAGCACGTACACACCTCAGGCACCGGAAGCGTATAAATTATATAAATACTGTTCGCGTTCTGCACAAACGATGTTTCGTGTGTTAGGGAAATGCAATGTGTCGCACGAGCCGCAGGGTTTAATGGGATTTGTCTTGCATGTTTTTTTTACTCTCATAGATTTTGTTACATTGCCATGCATTATACAACTGATAGACTGCAACGGTTGGACTTAAAAATCATCAAATGTGTTCTACTGAAGAAACAAAGTCACCTACACCTTGGATGCCCTGGGGGTAAGCAGATGTAGCGTCTCGACCAATCTGACACACTAATTTTTATTTTGGATTTAACAAATCAATTATTCATTAGATTAAAAAATCGTCACAGTCCCCTCACTCAATATACTGGATGCCAGGATTTCGGCTGAACACCATCCCCAACCTTGGTCACCATGACAACTAATCATGAGATCACTGGTTTATGGCCTAAAAGGAATGCAGGGGATAAACTACCTGCATTTTCCTCATAAGAAAGACACACAATGCCCAGAGAAATGGACTGTTCTCTAATTAATTCATAGGAAAACCTTCTTTGAATGAACACCCATTTTCTTCAGGCCATTGTGTATATTATTGCTGTGTTGTATTTAATCTGTTGTATAATAGACTATTTTTATTCATGCTTACGATAAAACACTCATTCACTATAAGTAACTATTTCATGTCTATTATCTATGAATTCGCCTTCTTATGATCAAAACAAGTGTGTATATTATATGCTGATACTTATGCAACATATTGATGTTCTAAGAATCGGTACTAATTTGTGCCTCAACACTCCAGCGAATTACATATGCAAAATACCATGCTTACAGACAAAGAGTCATAAAAATCCCCAGTATTTCCAACCTCACGCTTGGGTTCAGCCGTCCTCATTGGACGAACCCATCTTGAGACGCGTGAATCTCTGCAGGCTTTAAAGGCACACCATGTGACCAGCCCAGTCGGTGGTTCGGTAAGATGCTAAGATGAAGATGTGAGAAACGCTCCAGGATACCAAAGCTCGTGCCAGGCTCCGGCCTAGTCCTTTTCATTCATCAAGTGATTCTGACTCAAACTAGCTCTTTCTCATCAACCAACTTCAGCAAGATCTTGGTCCTTAAGATTGCATCAGGAATCTTTTCAGACATACGCAAGTATCAAACTTAGTCGATTTAATGGATGCATTAAGTATCAGTTACACCTTTTTACAAGGTTTGTTTGAACTAAGAATCTGACGTTTTCCTCAGGTTTTAGATCTGCTGAATATGCAAAATGGTTCCATAAATGTCATTCCTTAGGTCCTTTCTTTAGTGCTAAACTTAACCCTTTCCTATACCAACTGTATGAGTGTGTGTGTGTATGTGTATGTTAGACCGGCTTAATGTGTTTATGTAGTATGTTAGACTAGTTTAAGTGTTTATGTAGTTAATAAAACCTTACTTGTATCACACTTGACGTGTTCATTGTTTACTCATACCCGGAGTCAATAATCATGCAGATTTACGTTACAAACTTATAGAATTGTACAGTAAGAAAGTTATTTCCTTTAACCAGGAAATTAACGTTCTTAGAATTGACAAGACGGTTGACCCTGAGTGGTCAGCTAAATATCTACAGTGGATCTAAAATATTAATAATTAATCATAATTAGTTATGGTTAATTATTCATATTTCCTGTTGTGAGCTAAATTCGCTACACAGATAAACATAAAATTTTCATTTTTGGGTGAAATATCCCTTTAAGTACGCCAAAACTGTATTTATGTTGATTTCGTATTAAAACTTACTGACTTTGTTTCATATCGCAAGCAGAGTTGCCAATTTGGCATGAGATTTACATGGGCAGTGTGAGAGCGTGAGACAGAGCCTGAAAGCGTGTGTCTCACGCCAAATGCGTGAGAGTTGGCAACCCTGTTACATTTATGAAAATATTGCATTACAGTCCTGTGTGCGAGTGCAAGTGCAGCTCACGGCCGGCACAAGCGCATATCCTTTTGAGGTCTCAATTATAATCAATAAAAAAGAAAAAGAAAAAAGACTACATTATAAAACTCAAAAGAGTATGTATTTTGTCTCTGTTGTTTTTCCTATTGTAAGATAGTCAGAATGACACAGTTCTTGAACGTTAAAATAGGCCTGATATATATGTCAATGCATTATTCTTTCCTTTTAGTATTGGTGTTTAAAATATTTTATTTAAAAGTAATTAATTAATTAAACAATCAAACTTACTGGGCGACCAGGGTAGGCTATGACAGCCGTCTTATCATACATGCCCAGCTGATGCAAATCATAGAATTTATATCTACACAGAAGAAAGCAGTCTAAACTCTGCTAATGTAGTTGCACTGTCTAAATGTAGTTGCAATAAACACATCAAGAATCCGTACACCTGCAGCAGTGGAGGACTATGCCACGCAGAACTGCGGAAGAACTGATGACGGCACGGTTTGATCTTATGCTCACCAATCAGCAGAAAGGTGCGTTTAATTCCCACCCACGTGTAGAAATCAAATACTCAAGCTGTTTATTTATTTTTCTACTCCTGAACGAAAAACAAAAAATTAAGCTGAATTTTTGTTTCTTGGGGAAAAAAAACACGAAAAAGGAGCCGTTTTCTGATTTTTCTACTTTCAATATTAAAACAAAAAAACGAGTGAACGCTCCATTCCCGATTTCGGTTTTCTAATTTCAAAAGGAAAATCCGTTGGCCACCAAGTACACGGACCCATGCGGCTCTTATCTCAGTCTCGCACAAGGGTGGCCTTTATCAGCCCGACTGTCCCTGACAGGCCTCAGACAGGCCCACCCTTGGACAGTATACTGTACAGGTGCATCTCGATAAATTAGAATGTCTTGGAAAAGTTTCAGTAATTTATTTCAGTAATTCAACTCAAATTGTGAAACTTGTGTATTAAATAAATTCAATGCACACAGACTGAAGTAGTTTAAGTCTTTGGTTCTTTTAATTGTGATGATTTTGGCTCACATTTAACAAAAACCCACCAATTCACTATCTCAACAAATTAGAATACTTCATAAGACCAATAAAAACAAATTTTTTTGTGAATTGTTGGCCTTCTGGAAAGTATGTTCATTTACTGTACATGTTATTCAATACTTGGTAGGGGCTCCTTTTGCTTTAATTACTGCCTCAATTCGGCGTGGCATGGAGGTGATCAGTTTGTGGCACTGCTGAGGTGGTATGGAAGCCCAGGTTTCTTTGACAGTGGCCTTCAGCTCATCTGCATTTTTTGGTCTCTTGATTCTCATTTCCCTCTTGACAACACCCCATAGATTCTCTATGGGGTTCAGGTCTGGTGAGTTTGCTGGCCAGTCAAGCACACCAACACCATGGTCATTTAACCAACTTTTGGTGCTTTTGGCAGTGTGGGCAGGTGCCAAATCCTGCTGGAAAATGAAATCAGCATCTTCAAAAAGCTGGTCAGCAGAAGGAAGCATGAAGTGCTCCAAAATTTCTTGGTAAACGGGTGCAGTGACGTTGGTTTTCAAAAAACACAATGGACCAACACCAGCAGATGACATTGCACCCAAATCATCATAGACTGTGGAAACTTAAACACTGGACTTCAAGCAACTTGGGCTATGAGCTTCTCCACCCTTCCTCCAGACTCTAGGACCTTGGTTTCCAAATGAAATACAAAACTTGCTCTCATCTGAAAAGAGGACTTTGGACCACTGGGCAACTGTCAGTTCTCCATCTAGCCAGGTAAGATGCTCTGACGTTGTCTGTGGTTCAGGAGTTGCTTAACAAGAGGAATACGACAGCTGTAGCCAAATTCCTTGACACGTTTGTGTGGTGGCTCTTGATGTCTTGACACCAGCCTCAGTCCATTCCTTGTGAAGTTCACTCAAATTCTTGAATCGATTTTGCTTGACAATCCTCATAAGGCTGCGGTTCTCTCGGTTGGTTGTGCATCTTTTTCTTCCAGACTTTTTCCTTCCACTCAACTTTCTGTTAACATGCTCGGATACAGCACTCTCTGAACAGCCAGCTTCCTTGGCAATTAATGTTTGTGGCTTACCCTCATTGTGAAGGGTGTCAATGATTGTCTTCTGGACAAACTGTTAGATCAGCAGTCTTCCCCATGATGGTGTAGCCTAGTGAACCAAACTGAGAGACCATTTTGAAGGCTCAGGCAACCTTTGCAGATGTTTTGAGTTGATTATCTGATTGGCATGCCACCATATTCTAAATTGTTGAGATAGTGAATTGGTGGGTTTTTGTTAAATGTGAGTCAAAATCATCACAATTAAAAGAACCAAAGACTTAAACTACTTCAGTCTGTGTGCATTTAATTTATTTAATACACAAGTTTTACAATTTGAGTTGAATTACTGAAATAAATGAACTTTTCCATGACATTCTAATTTATTGAGATGCACCTGTATACGAGGAGCTTTATAGAGACAGGCTAATGTCTCTCTTCTGTTTTTTTCCATAATTTTTTGCGAAGTTTGAGGCATTACAGATTTTAGATCTTTGTCGAGATCTCCAAATAATTTTTTTGCAGCACTTTGTTTTAAAATCTGAATGATTGATTCTTTTGGAATATTAACAGAAAAGAAAAACGGAAACCTGATAGCACAAATATGTCGCCAAAATATCTATTAGATGTGTATGCAGACTACTAATATAAAAATATTTTAGTCCGTTTTAAGTAAATACTGTCAAATAGATGTTCATTTAATTCAACAATTTTAATGCATCTTATTTGCTATGGTTTAATACACCTACTGTAGCATTCAAGAGTTTGGGTCAATAAGATTTTTTAATGTTTTTGAAAGAAGTCTAATTACCCACAAGGGGATGCATTATTCATAAAACACAGATTAAACCGTACTATTGTGAAATTTCAATAACTGTTTTCTATTTTAATGTATTTTGAAATGTAATTTATTCTTGTGATGCAAAGCTGAATTTCCAGCAGCCATTAGATTCCAGTCTTCAGTGTCACATGATCCTTCAGAAATCATTCTAATATGCTGATTTGCTGCTTAAGAAACATTTCTTATTCTTTTCATTGTTTATTATTTTGGTGGAAACCGTGATGCCGTGATTTTTTCAGGATGTATTTGTAACAGTTCAGTTGTTTTACTGCCACCTTTAATCAATTGAATCAATCCTTTCTGAATAAAACTTTCAAAAAACAATCTTACTGACCTCAAACATTTGACATCCAATATTTTATTTATTGAACAGGATTTATTTTAAGAATACGGACAATGTTATGAGGTGGAACAACCCAATATGACACTTATCAATACATACTTTCTTAAATCGATAGCCATCTTTGCAGACAAATTGGTGATATTTTTTACAGTGTGCTGACGGAATAGAATAGGCTTCACACATGAATTACTGCAGTATTGCTGACAAATTAGGTTTAGGTTGTCCATCAATCACTTTCATCCCAATCTTTCTCAATCTCCACATAGGTCCTGAAGGTCTGGGCTTCACTGTTGTGACCAGAGATTCTTCTGTACATGGGCCTGGTCCCATCCTTGTCAAAAACATCCTACCCAGAGGAGCTGCTGTCAAAGATGGCCGTCTGCAGTCAGGTGACAGGATCCTAGAAGTGAGTCTCTTTCTGGAGTAAGATGGAGTATTTCTAGAATAGTCCAATCATTTTCATTTCACATTAGTGTGAAGGTGCATATGAAATCCATTGGAACCGAGTGCATGTGTGTGTTCAGGTGAACGGTGTGGACATCACCGGCCGTTCTCAGGAGGAACTTGTGGCTATGTTACGCAGTACTAAGCAGGGGAACAGTGTGTGTCTGGTTGTGGCCAGACAGGAAGACATGTTCCTTCCACGTGAACTGGTAAGAGTCTTCTCTGTCTAACTACAATGCATCTAATTCAGTCTTTAGTCCCATGGCAAACACCATGTCTTATACATTTACCTCCTATCTGCTGCAAATAAACCTTTCTTAAAGTCTCTTATTCTCTTGGTCTTTTCTTCCTTCCCACTGCATGAATTGTCTGCATGATTATGTAAATATATACAAAACATACCCATATATTCAGTTTGGGTTGCTTGTGAACAGTTTTTTTTAACAGTTAATTTTAAATTATAATAATATTTTACCATTTTATAGTTTTTACTTAGGCTTTAATTTAGACTTCAAAGTCCATGACGCTGTGGTTAACAAATAGGTGTTGTGTGACAAACTGGCCGGAGTTTAGTACTAATTTGCCATTAAAGGGTTAGTTCATCCAAAAATGAAAATTAGCCCATAAATACTCACCCTCAAGTCATCCTAGGTGTATATGACATTCTTCTTTCAGATGAATCCAGGGAACGTGATATTAAAAATTGTCTTTGATCTTTCAAGCTGTTCAATGCCACTCAGCGGGTGTTGCATGCATCAGTCCAAAAGAAGTAAAACAAAAAAAAGTGTCTCACACGGCTCCGGGGGATGAACAAAGACCTCCTGTAGCGAATCGATGCGTTTTGTAAGAAAAATATCCATATCAAAAACGATAACAAATCAAAGTTTAAAAAAAAAAAAGTTCCAAAGTTTCCTTACTTTAGCAAAGGAAAACAGTCTCCTCTTGGCTTATATCGAAATTCTCTGACGTTCTTCTTTACAAATCCTTGTTTTGTACTTCTAATAAGTGACCGTTGTTTTGTTTTGATCTCTCCCTTGCGCTTCCGCGTTCGTCACTTATACGTCATCCTCCCGGAGCTGCTTCCGTGTAGGACTGTTGGCTCAAGCTACATTAAAGTGATTATTACGTTTTGAATATGGATATTTTTTTACAAAAACGCATCGATTCGCTACAGGAGGCCTTTGTTCACCCCCCGGAGCCGTGTGAGGCACTTTTTTTATGGATGGGTGCTTCTTTTGGACTGATGCATGCAACACCCGCTGAATGGCACTAAACAGCTTGAAAGATCAAAGACAGTTTTTAATATAACTGCGACTGGATTCATCTGAAAGAAGAGTCATATACACCTAGGATGACTTGAGGTTGGCATAATTATGGGCTAATTTTTATTTTTGGGTGAACTAACCCTTTAAATTAGACCATCCAATTCCTGTGTTCACCTTTTTTCACATAATTTTTTTTGGGATCATTTGCATGGTTTGTGTTCCTCTCAAACTTTCCCAACATTAGTAGTATTTAGCAAACACTTTATTTTGACACTCTCTACAGGGACAGTCCTGCTGGAAAAATATGGAATTGAAAAAAAAAAATGTAAGTCAAATTATGTCATCTTATACTCACCCTCATTTCATTCCAAACCTGTAAGATTTTAGTTTATCTTCAGTTCACAAATGAACCCATTTTTAACAGACCTTATTTGTTCTCATGTGTCAAGCAAATTTAGTTGCACTTCAGTGTTTACCATATTTGATGTATACAGTATATGTGTGTGTTGATCAATGTTGAATTCAAATAGAAGCCTAAATGAATTCTATTCATCATATAAAACAATCATGTCTCTTCAGAAGACTTGGGTTAAACCATTTCGTATGGGTTACTTTTTGGATGTGTTTACATTTTTAAAGCTTGAACATTTTGGTTGTGTGGTCTTTCAATGGATGGACAAAAGTGATGAGTGAAAATTAAAAAAATCTTTATTAGGGTTCCAAAGATGAACAAAATTCTTGTGGATTTGGTACAACATGAGGGCGAGTAAACGATGACATAATTTTTGGTTTTTGGGTGAACTGTCCCTTTAAGTGTCTCATTCAAGAGCACAATGCATCATCTTTGCAGGGTCAAACCTATTGCCCTTCAGTTACCATCTCATATATCTAATCACCAAATCAAACCACCCCACATAGCTTTAAAACAATAAGCAGATTGCACAGAAGACTGTAAGGTCTGTATTTGGCAGGGTTTCTTCAGCAGGGCACTTCCTGTGCTTCAGACCAACAGGAAATGTAATGGCATGTTATTTGGGTCATCTACAGTGATATCATGTGTCTCAGTGATGCCTCTGCACTGTCATGTCTCTCTCCAATGCCCAACGGGCCTCTGTTTGCTGGCTTTGCCTTGGAAGGTCATAGTCACGCTGTAGTTCCTCAAACCTTGAGGACGGGAAGTCCTGAGCTTCCTGCCTTTGTCTCAACCCCTGTGGGACGTATAAGTATGCTAGCTTTTGTCTGTTAGGATGTTCAGACGTCTTCACCTGTCACTCTTTCTCCCCTCGACTTTCCCTCCCTTTGTTTTTGTCCTTTTGATATTTTTCCTGATAAACCTGGCGACCCACACACCCAGCCGCCGGAGCGCTGGCCTCTCTGCACACACCCTTCTGCCCACCTTGTAGTCTGACTTCCTGTTCTTATCCCTGCTTGTTGATTCAGCGCTGGGCAGGAAGTAGTGCAGGAGGTCGGGGCGCTCCTACAGGAAGTGCTGGAGCATGCGGGGCTGTGTGAAGTCAGGGACTACGACTGTGCAGCTGTGTGTTGGCTCTTCCTGTATCTCCCTCAGCGTAATGCCTGTCACTCTGCAGTCATCCAAAATCTACCCCAATCAGCGCTTTCTGTAAATAACCAAATGCTGAGAACCGCGTTCACTTGACTATTACTATAGCAATGCCACTCAAACTTTGACCCCTAGCAGGAAATGAGCTACAGGCTCCATTGTCAACATCCTTCATGTATTTATTTAGATAAATTCACAGCAGCATGAGCGGAATTTAGGACACAACAGTTGGCATCCAGCAAACCATTACCTTTTTGTCTTTGGACTTGCACGCCATATACAGCTAAATTAATGCATAATACATAACATTCTAATGTATTGTTTAATGTATTTTAATATAGGTTTTGTGTTTTAAAGAAGCATTTCATGTTCAGCAAGGCTGCATTTATTTGATAAAAAATACAGTAAAAACAAATATTGTGAAATGTTATTACAATTTAAAATAGTTGTTTTATATTTGAATATATTTTAAAATATCATTTATTCCTGTGATGACAGCTGAATTTGCAGCATCATTACTCCAGTCTTCAATGTCACATAATCCTTCAGAAATCCAACTTTTCGGACTTTTGTGCTTGTCTCTTCTAAAAGAAGTTCAACTGCCATTTTGCATTTTTTCCTATTCCACTGCCTGCGTCGCATCTTTGTCAACACAAAAGCGCATTCTGTGTGATATATTCTACTTATGGTCCTTCACAGTAATCACGTGCGCCGACATGCGGTTGTATTATTTTTTTCTCTTTACTGTTATCATAGGCATGTTGTCAAAATGTCTAATTCTAACATTTGGTAATATTTCTATTCAAAATTGTGATTCCTCAGTTTTTAAAAAAATCTAATATGGTAAAACATTAAATTCAAATTAATAAATAAAATTGGAAAAAATTGCCAAGCCCTACTTTTTAGCAATTATAATTTCTAATGTAATTGCACTCCATCAGTCCAAATGTTATTTATTACTTTGTGGGCATATTTCACGCATATTTTCCATATCATTTCCTCATACATAATTTCCACATTTCCCTTTGTGTTGTGGTAAATGATGAGAATAAATGTCTATTTTCACCATATTAAGGCCAATTCACACTTGTTCACACATAGTTCTAGTAAATTCTCTGGTGAATTAGGCCTCTCACTGTTCAATTACGGCTCTCATGCATGCTGTGTTGAACTGCATCGTTGCCACTGATTAGTTAGTACGCAGTGGTCTGAAGCATGACTGCGACTCATTACCCACAAACCACTAGTTCTGCGTGTGTCCGCAGGAGATTAAAACCCTTCAGTGGATTGAAATAAACATGTAAAATCTACAAACGCACAAAATTGTGCACATTACTTGCGGTGACAGTAATGATTTTATTTGGTTAGCGAGCAATACCTGGACTTTTCAGATGACATGAATTGAGCTTTGAATTTCTAAACTGTTTGCTTGACTCAGTGACTGATGGATCGACGTCTGTGTGTGTGACTGGACTGTCTGGACTGAGATATGGTAGTCAGGGAGATTAATGTATGGGAAGAAGAGCTCACAGACAGTGAAAGATGACTGTAGATACATTTTAAGAGCAAAAGCTGAAAGAGCGAGTGATTGAAATGTAAAAAACGGGCCAAGGAGATAGAAATGCTGATAGTGGAGTGACGGATGATGAGACAAAGAGAAAAAAAAGGTAGATAGAGGCAAGGAAAGGGCTGAGAGTAGAAAAAGATGGTGACAGAAGGTAGAGAAAGCCGTCATTGTCAATCTTAGAAACACAGCTGCAAAGAGAGGAATAAGAGACCAGTATGAGCAGAAACAATGCAAAATGCAAGGAAAAACAAAAAAATGTAAGGTTGGTAGAAGAAATTATTGAGCATAGCAAATAAATTCTATCTTTATTAGCAAATGCTGGTGGCTGCTAATGCAAGCTGAATTTTTTTTAGTCTTTTTAAAATGTTGCTTTCATCAAGTTGTGTAATCATGGAAATTAATATAAATATATATTACCATTAAAAAGATTGGATTGGTAAGATTTTTTTTTCATGGGTTGGTAGTTTTTGAAATAATAGCTGCATTAATTTAATCAAAAATATAGTTAAAGCTAATTGTGAAATAATATTACAATTTAAAAAAAGCTGTTTTCTATTTAAATACATTAAAAATGCAATTTATTCTTGTGATGGCAAAGCTGTTAGCGTTACACTAGTCTTCTGTGTCACATGATCCTTCAGAAATCATTCTAATATGCTGATTTGCTGCTCAATAAACATTTCTTATTATTATCAATGTTGCTAGCCGTTGTGCTGCTTAATGTTTGATGAATAGAAAGTTCAAAAGAACCATGTTTATTTGAAATACATATCTTTTGTAACATTCTAAATGTCTTTACTGTCCATTTTGATCAATTTAATGTATCCTTGCTGGCTGAATAAAATGATGCATTTCTTTCAAAGCTTTCAAACAGTAGTGTCTTTTATTGGCTACCCTGCTCGCTAGATATCCTCATCGGCCAATAAAAAAATCAGTCAAGCACTAGTCATATCAGTCTACAGATAAAGGACAGGCTTCAGACAGTCTGAAGGTAGAAGAGTTTGATAGAGATGATACTATGTGAATGGATGGACAGAAGGAGGTCGCCTGATAGAGATGAAGACTTACAGTACTGTGCAGTGATGTCTCACTGAAGACACATGTGGTGGTAGTTCGGCCCATGTGAAGAGGGGAAAGGAATATCTGCAGGTGTGTTTGACACTATAGTACCTGAAGTATTTCTACCTGCCAGGTGAGCCGTTGCTCAAAGACTCTTACAACCTTTCGTCTCTCTTCAAAAGCCACACACCGAGGACCTCACGCACCCCTTACACATCCGCCCAGTGGGGGATATAGAGCTCTGTCTGCTGCTCCAGGAGGATGAAATAGTAATAGTGATATTAGATATGACTCCATGAACAAAGGAGAAAGAATGAGGACTCATTTCCTGTTCAGTTTGTAGTGTTTTTGCACAACAGAGGCAGATTAAAAATGGAGTGCAGAGCTTGTAACAAAAGACCCTCGCGCCCCTTCAAGCAGGCGGCTTTGTGTACTTCAAAACAGCCCGCTAACAATGGCACCAGGCTGGGTAATAAGGGCCTTGACAAAGCCTTATCTCTCCCAGAACTCCAGCTGTGAAGACAAGCGGTTAGCGCGTGCGATAATGCTGTTGTGACAGCGTTCCCCTCTCTTGCTCGTCCTACACAAACCGAGGAAGTCGAACCCAGCCGGGACGCTGGCCTCTGCGCTACTTAATCTCATATCCAGACCTCCTTGTTACTACCTGCATTACTTCCTCAATAAACCTTTGATGTTGGTATCACCAGCCCTCTGAAGTCTCTTGGCCCAAAAGGCCTGGTTTCCAGTCTCGGCCTCTTTACGAGTAAATAAAGCCGCTTCCTGAGCGACAAGGTTACGAACATCAATCCAGGCCCCTTAGTCTTTTACAGCGTCCTCGTCTCAATGCTTTGCTTTCATCGTCACTTAAACAGAATCCATTTACTCATGGACAGACTTTACTCTTAGCCTTTCTCACTTCCATCATAGCGATCGTAGAGATGTCTCTTTGTTTAAGAGGTTACGTGAGTGTCTGTGCTTTTACCCCTGTGTTGACTTTAATGATGCTGCGGTCTGCAAGGTGAACGGTCCTTTCCATATGCATGCGTGGGGTAAAAAGTGCACTTTAGTGTGTGTGCCGTAAGCCGAGAGGTTTATCGTACGCCGCATGAGTCTCTCGTAACCGCACGAGTGGCTCTTGGAGACATCATATTAAAAGGGGAAATGTATTCGGCTCCTAGTGAAGAGGTAATTGGGCCTGATGAAAGGCACTGGGTATTTGTTGATGCACAAACCTGATTATGATCAGGGTATGTGCTCCATTTGGTGAAATGAAGTCTATACTGATGGCTTTGTCTAGTAAAAGCCAGGGAGTGGTTGCCAAATGGTGCATATTATGCACTACTACTATGTTGACTGTTTAGCATATAATCACAATCATTATTGTGGGCGATGAATTTAAGCAACATTTTAAATATTGTGTTTCTTTTAATTCATTGCTTAATTCATTGAATTTATTTCATGTTCACAAATGTATCACAAGCATGAGAGTGATGGTTTCTCAAAAATGACTTTTCTATACTGTTTTTCTGTTTTTTATTGTTTGAATGGGATCATCTTGCTAAGCCAGCAGTAGTGGTCTGTTGTCTGTCTGTCTGTCTTTATTCATGTGGAAAATATGCCTATTATAAATTATTCAAAATAAGTTTCCTTGTTTATTTAATGAAAGTTCAATATTTATTTATTTATTTATCTCAAATATCAAGAAAGCTGTATTACCCAGCCCTGTCCACTACTGGCAGATCCATCAATCAGAAGGATGTTGACAGTGGAGCAGAATTAGGGATAAACCAGAGAGAAGGCTATGGGGTGAGTTTGGGATGTGCTGTGGGTGATGGTGGGTATGAGCATAATGGTGGTATGATTCTATCCCACACCTTCCTCAACCATCTGCTGCTCTCTCTTAATGCATGTACAGCATGTACTACAAAGACATCTCACCATCACACACACACACGCACACACACTTTACTGTTTGATTCAACACCTGCTCACTGCTGAAAGGTGGTAGAGTGCTTCCCAAATGAAAGAATAATTTTAAAACATGCTGGAGATATAGAGCACAATGGCATGAGCTCTCTCTTGCAAGATTATTTTTCCCCCATCAGAACCGGGCCTTTGATCCACACCCAATAAAAGCATCCATGGGCCTGAATCATGTGCTTTTGAGTGTATTCACAAGATTTGATTATCAGCGCCAGCGAATCGGCATTACAGAGGATCTGCTTAGCTTTATACAAAAGCCCAACCAAGCTTTTACCATGCTTTCACTGCAGTTTGTGGTTTGGACATGAGTTTGTTTGGTTGATGTGAAAGAGATTTTCCAAACTCAGGTGCTCTTGTAATGGCAATCTGGAGTGCGGTGAACTATGGTTTGCAGTTGGTATTATCAGTTCATCCTAAATAATGTGAACCCATCTGATGACAGAATTTGCTTCTTTGCATGCTCCACCCTTATTGCTTATTGTCTCTGAATGAATTGCCTTTGCAGAGCAGCTTGTATTTCTCACAACTCTCCGAATATATCCACAGACACATATACTGTTTAGTGAGTAAAGATCTTGTGAGAAATCCAGTGGGACAAGAACATGAATAGATCAGTGCAGCTGGCTTCACAATTTACAATACAATTATTATTTTTTTTTTTAAATCATAGTATTTTATGTCATTTGTTTAAATATCATTTAAAGTGAATACTTTTTTTGTCATGTCACATTTCTTCTTTTTGGGCAAATTTACTCAGACTAACATTAAAATAACATCTAATTTTGGACAACAAAAATAAAATTTTTAGTTGATGTTTGGCAAAGTTAAACCAAATATTTAAAAATGTTAAATATTAATTTATACATACAGTGGGGAAAAAAAGTATTTAGTCAGCCACCAGTTGTGCAAGTTCTCCCACTTAAAAATATGAGAGAGGCCTGTAATTTTCATCATAGGTATACCTCAACTATGAGAGACAAAATGAGAAAAAAAATCCAGAAAATCACATTGTAGGATTTTTAAAGAATTTATTTGCAAATTATGGTGGAAAATAAGTATTTGGTCAATAACAAAATTTCATCTCAATACTTTGTTATATACCCTTTGTTGGCAATGACAGAGGTCAAACGTTTTCTGTAAGTCTTCACAAGGTTTTCACACACTGTTGCTGGTATTTTGGCCCATTCCTCCATGCAGATCTCCTCTAGAGCAGTAATGTTTTGGGGCTGTCGCTGGGCAACACGGATTTTCAACTCCCTCCAAAGATTTTCTATTGGGTTGAGATCTGGAGACTGGCTAGGCCCCTCCATTACCTTAATGTGCTTCTTCTAGAGCCACTCCTTTGTTGCCCGGGCGGTGTGTTTTGGGATCATTGTCATGCTGAAAGACCCATCCACGTTTCATCTTCAATGCCCTTGCTGATGGAAGGAGGTTTTCACTCAAAATCTCATGATACATGGCCCTATTCATTCTTTCGTTTACACAGATCAGTCCCTGGTCCCTTTGCAGAAAAACAGCCCCAAGCATGATGTTTCCACCCCCATGCTTCACAGTAGGTATGGTGTTCTTTGGTAGTTTTTACCAAAAAGTTCTATTTTGGTTTCATCTGACCATATGACATTCTCCCAATCCTCTTCTGGTCATCCAAATGCTCTCTAGCAAACTTCAGCCGGGCCTGGACATGTACTGGCTTAAGCAGGGTGACATGTCTGGCACTGCAGGATTTGAGTCCCTGGCGTCGCAGTGTGTTACTGATGGTAGCCTTTGTTACTTTGGTCCCAGCTCTCTGCAGGTCATTCACTAGGTCCCCCCGTGTGGTTCTGGGATTTTTGCTCACAGTTCTTGTGATCATTTTGACCCCACGGGGTAAGATCTTGCGTGGAGCCCCAGATCGAGGGAGATTATTAGTGGTTTTGTATGTCTTCCATTTTCTAATAATTACTCCCACAGTTGATTTCTTCACACCAGCTGCTAACCTATTGCAGATTCAGTCTTCACAGCCTGCTGCAGGTCTACAATTTTGTTTCTGATGTCCTTTGACATCTCTTTGGTCTTGGCCATGGTGGAGTTTGAAGTGTGACTGTTTGAGGTTGTGGATAGGTGTCTTTTATACTGATAACGAGTTCAAACAGATGCCATTAATACAGGTAACGAGTGGAGGACAGAGGAGCCTCTTAAAGAAGAAGTTACAGGTCTGTGAGAGCCAGAAATCTTGCTTGTTTGTAGGTGACCAAATACTTATTTTACCGAGGAATTTACCAATTAATTCTTTAAAAATCCTACAATGTGATTTTCTGGATTTTTTTTTCTCATTTTGTCTCTCATAGTTGAGGTATACCTATGATGAAAATTACAGGCCTCTCTCATCTTTTTAAGTGGGAGAACTTGCACAATTGGTGGCTGACTAAATACTTTTTTGCCCCACTGTATAATCAGCATTCAACAAAAACATATGAATACTATCCCTGCCCGAGAACCTTATCTCTCGAAATAGCATTATGAGTTTACTGTTGGAACACAATATTGTGAATTCTTTGTTTTAGTTTTTCATTCGCAATGCGTATTGACTTGTTCTGGCATCACTATGACCTCACCGGCTCAGGATGAGCAGATACCCATCTGGCCGTATGTCTCAGTGAGTTCATGTCTGACCAGTGCAGCTTGCCAACACTCCCTCGCATTAAATCCTCCTTTTCCCTGAAGATCCCCAGCATGCCGGTCGGCTCTCGGCTCTGTTTATCCAGGCTTTTGCAGTGCTTACAGACCTGCTGCAGCTAATACCAGCCCAACTGCACTCACTTATGTAGTTGTATTGTGTTTTGCATAATATCTAATACTGTGTCAATTATAAAGAGACAGTAATAAGACTCAGGGTAATACAATATTTCTTATTTTTCTAGTTTGTGTGTGAATGACCGCACTATACTTCTTGCTGGTGGTTAATGAAATTAGTCTCAGTTGAATGTACACCTTTGTCGGATAGAAACGGAAATGCCCTCAGGCAAAGAAGACCACTGGAATTTTCTTGCGCAGTGATACAGATGAATTTGTTGTTTGTGTGGGGAAAGTACACAATTTCCTATTTTTTTATGTTTAATAAAGCAATGTATAATTCCTTATGTGCCATAATGCATTACGGAGATGAGATCATCCAGTATAAATGTTGGATAAAATAATGCAGTAGCTGTAGGAAAGGTTGTTTTGAGAGTACAGACCAAATAAAATATTTTTAAATTTTAATTATAGTTTAAATAGACCCAAAACATTTTTAGATTGAAGATCTGCTGAATTGACCATATCCAGGACATTGGAATAATTCTCCTTTCTCTCTCTGAGTAGTAAAATATCATGACCTGTAGTGCACTTGGCTTTTTGTCCACATGCAGTTTATTGTACACATTCCCTATATTATTTACCTGTGGGTGTGCGCACATTAAGTGTGTGTAAATGTGCCTGTGGTGTTAAAAATTGTCTGTGAATTATGCAGTTCATTGATATGGCTCCTTTGTGATGGGTTTGGTACACAGGCGTCCAGGCACCAGACGTGTCTCTGACGCAGGGTCCAAGTGAAGTCTCAAATTCCTTATGTTAATAGTTCATTAGGGGCCAAGAACCAAAAGTGGGAAGGCACCTTTTGTATCCATTAGTAGTCTTCTTTTCCTCCTCATGTGTCTTCTTTTTCTGCTGTTGCTTTGGGACACAGATAGAGGACAGTCTCAACATTAACCATAGTGTGTTTGAAGTCTCTAATTCAAACCCTCTAATGCCACCAACAGCTCAGTTGCACTCATTGTTATGCTAATTGCGTTTGAACCATATGTTCTTTTTCCTCCGATTCCTTAGCTCATGCCGAGTCAAATGCATACTTAAATGTAATGGGTCAAGATTTTTCACAATTTTGAATTATCCAACAAACCTACTTTTTTTCAAACTTGTCCTAGACAGTTTGTCTTATCACCAAAATCATTTTCAGACCATGCTGACGAAAAGTAATGGAATTGACGTTGATTAGTCAAACCATTCTCGAATAACACTTTTGACAACGAGCATGCCAAAAAGGATGTGAGGCTATATTTACGCAACATTTTAGCATATTCAAACCAAATTTGGTGTGTGTAATAACAACCATGACCTGAGGGGGTAACACTTTACAATAAGGTTTACAATGTTAGTTAACATGAACAATATTTATAAAACATTTATTCATCTTAGTCAATATTAAGTTAAAAACTTACTAATACATTATTAAAATTTAAAGTTGTATCTGTTAACATTAATGTACTGTGAACTGATATAAACATGAAGGTTTTTATTAACTAACAATAACAAAAATGAATAAATGCTGTAAAATATCTTGTATATCTTTCATTGTTAGTTAATGTGTTAACTAATGTTATTAAATGAGACCTTATTGTAAAGTGTTACCCCTGGGGGCACCTGCACAGTTTCAGCACAGCGCCACCTAGTTGTCAGGAGATGTGAAAGTAATAATAATCATCATTGTGATAGTTATTATTGTTATTATTATTAGTAGTAGTCATAATTGTAGTAGTGATAGTAGACAAATATATATCACCAGAGCCGATATATCGCCAGATATTTGCTATTTTTTAAATTTTCATTATTAGCATCGGCTAATGTGTCAGACTTTTATTTTAACAGAATGTCAGCTACTGAGCGTCGGATCTCCTGTTCTCCTTCATTAGTACACTGTCTCTGTTTAACAGTTATGTCTAATAAATTAATGAATAAATTAAGTTCTGTCTAATAAATTATTACCATAAAAAAGTCAGTATCATCCACTACTAGTTTATTCATTAATCATAACAAGCTCACTATTCTCCGAGTCTGTAATTTCTAATCCAGGTCAAATCTTGCTAACGAGTCTTAAGTTAATTTTTTAATGATTTAAGTGCAACTTGAATCATATCTTAATAATGTGTCACAGCTACAGGCCCTCAGCACTGTTTGAGCAAAATGTTTACTTGGTGTATTTTTACATGGCAAGAACATCAAGAGAATCTATTCAGCTCTTGTTTAACATCGCATCATTGATTGTCCAGGAGTGTCTCTCTCACTCCCTCTTTAACAGTCTCTCTTTGTTCCTTCCTGTTACCACACTCTGATAAAACGCCTGTTTTTTTGTCTTTTCAGTCTGTTCAACACTAAAGAAGCTAAAGTGACCTTTAAAGCTCAGTGTGTGTTTGCTGCATTAACTGTCTGTCACAGACTCTTTCTCTGGCCTTGAGTCTTGATTTCCTGAGACCCTATGGGCAAACCAAGGGGGGGGGGATTTGAGCGGATCAGTGACAGATAGGCTAACAGTGAAGGACGATGGCTTTGCTACCACATTTCCTCTTCCTCATCCTTCCTTCCCCCTTCCATGGGTTAAATCAAGAGGAAGTGGATGGAACAAGCACCATGACCCTGGGGTTTCCTTTTGCTAGATTTTCCTCATTTCAAGGAGGTACAAATTATCCATTTGGCATTGTTACCACTGGTATGCCTTGCATAGATACACAAGTGTTGGGAGTCTGTTATAAACTCTAGAGAGCTGCCTACCTAGACAGCATTCTAGGCATCACTGATGCACTCCAGATGAGAATTCTTTTCCAAGCTGATGTTTAAAAAAAGAAGCAGCTGACATATTGGGTTACATATTAGAGCAGTGTTTCTCAAGTGTATCCTGTTATTAACACCAAATAAATGTTCCTGGTAGTTTATATTATAATGGGTAATATTTAGCATTATCATTAATATTGCTAGAGGGGTCATTATTCCTGCAAATAATTTTTTTAACTAAACTCATTTGGTACTGTCGGTGTAAAACTTTAATGAGACTTAATGAGAAGTTTTGACAGTTGTGGGGGCAGTCATGCAGAAACTTTCCACAAGAAAGACCTAACGGCAAATTTATTTGGAAAAGAAAATCCAGAAGGGACGTTTAACAAAAGTGAGATTGAAATATCACCCAAGCTCGACAAGTGTGTACTATCACCCAGTTCAGTATCAGGTATCAGTTGTACAAGATCTATAAAGAGGCTGATGTAACAGCCAATGGCAAAAACATTGTAAGATTTAATGTTTGCAGCAGAATGTTTGCAGAGTTTTATTAATTCAGAATTCTAAATGTTTATGCAATTTGAGACATATTGATTGTTATTGTGATTGAATGCTTTACCTGCATGCATTCTGTTGTCTTTCCAAGTACCACATGGTTGGAAAGATCTCTGTTAAGGTTCAGTCACATTTATCACCGTTCTGGTAATTTTCGCATGCAAAATCAATTTATTTCAATAGAGGTCCACACCATCTGGAAAAGTGCAAAATATTTTCCCACACAGATTTTGCAACAAGTTCAAGTTGGACACACGTTGACCAACAGAAAGCAACTTGGTTTGAAAGCGACTGTGAGCTGTGCTTCATACATTGTTACACTATTAACAATAGAAATTGGACCTTTTTGCCTAGGCAGGTTCAGCAAAATGTAGAATTTTTAGTTTAGCAACATGCTAACACCTGACCCTTGATACCTTGGTATCAACTGTGAATGTTAGCTGAGTCTTTCCAGTGAGGAACAGTATTTGTGTGGTGTTCAAATCGGTCGCTTAAGATCAAGGTTTTGGAACAGAATTTGTGTGTTTGTGCATTTATTTTCCTTGATCTCAAAGCTTAGATAAACCGGTGGGACGGTGTCTTGCTCTCACTCGGTCATTAGCAGCAGCAGTCGGCTCAGACTGATGAATAAGGGCATGTCAGCATTCCTGTGGCTGGCTGAGGACGACGACTGCTGAGTCTTGTAGCCCATTAAGGGGATTGATACATGGACATTCTCAGTAGGAAGTGATGAGGTTGGCTAACCCTACATGTTCATTGGTGTGAGGTGGGTGTAGCATGAGCGTGTGTTTCCAATTAATTCTGTATGGGAACGACAGGCTTGCTCGGGATTGTGGGATTGACAGTAGAGCATCAAAATCTGGCAAATACTGAACTTGCATACGTTGAAAAACAGCTGTTGGCAGCCAGAATCTGTGTAAGATGAAGGGAAGCTAAGGTTGTGATTATTTTAGTTTGTGGCAGATATAGGGCTGGATTTTCTTAATACATGCAGTATATTTGGGTCAATTACATAAGAGTGATGCCTGCAATAAATTGGTGTTATTTTAGTATCACTGAGATACTATTACAGTTTTTAATTATCAAAATTTGTAAATATAGTTAATAAATGAATAAACATAATGAATTTAATGCATTTTAATAAATGAATTCTTTCCCTACCAGCGATGTATTATTATAATTTTTTTAAAGTTGCCAGCCACTGCCAGCATTTTTGATCAAGTTTAATGGCACCCAGAATATGTTGTTGTTATGAATATCTAACTACGTCTGGATCAGATTCAGACATGACAAACATAGATGGAATAGATCTCTTCCATCAACACATCCAAAGCTTGCACGGTCCTATACCACTTCCTGGATCGTCATTTCATTTGGTAACATTAGGCAGTTTTGATTGATATGCTTGATGATTGCATTATTTTACATCTGCTTACATATGAAATCGCTTGTTTCTGTTTCTTCTTTGCCGTGTTTTGATCAAGACGTTCAGTACTCTTTCAAAAGATGCGTAATAGCACCTCCTACCAAACACCAGTGGCAGGGAAGCGTTGTCTCACAAATGACGGAAAATGGGGAAAGAGTTAATAGATCCAAAACAATCATGTCATTGACCTGCACATAGAATTGTCATCTTCTGTTTGTAGAACCTTGTCAATGGATGTGATCAGTTGATTGGCAAGGAATTTCCTTTAGATTTTGCAGACCGGTTCCCCAAACACGTGCCTACGTCATGTAACTAATCAGTGTCGCCCCTGTGTTGGGGGTCCAGAGGGAGAGACGAGGCCAAGTCCTTGTGCTAGTGCCCCCTTTACAAGGCAACGATGAAAAAATCCTTGAGGGTGGGGGGGTGTGGGGATAAAGTGCGGTGTGAGAATACACCAACGACCTCTTGGGTTGAGTGGCGAGCGGGGAATGGCAAGGGGGATAACTTGGTGGTGAAACAGAAGTGAAGGGAGGGGAGAAGCGACAGAGGACAATGCGTCTGGTCTGTTTTTAAACCTTGCCGCTTCCTGCAAATGGCCCCATTAGTCAGAAAAATTTACTCCCTGGTGGAAAGGAGCTGAGTAGAGTAGCAATGCGCTCAGAGAGAAGAGAAAAAGAAAGAGGAAAAAAGAGAATGGGAGAAGCAGAATGTACATTAGTCAAACCACCACAGTCAGCTGTAAGCTAGTTTGTTGTGGTGTGGGTAGCATTATTGAGTGGTGGATGTGAGGTAGATGGGTGAGGTCGGCCTTAGCAAGCAAAGGTATAGGTGTGTGTGTAAATTTACGGGTATGACCCACAGAGTGATGAAGGTGAACTTCGAGAACGGGTGAGGCGCAGAGGGAAGATGCAGCTAACACAAGGACCAGTCAGAAGGGTTGCCACAGATGGAGCAGTCCAGAAGCGGAGAAGGCCGAAAAGAAGATAAGGGAAGAGGTACAATCGCAATAGAGAGAACCCCTTCACTGCTAGAGCGAAGAGAGGAGCAAAGACAAATAAGTGGAAAATAACCGGATGGGGACGACTACGTGTGAATAAGTGACCGTAAGGATCCGCGAGCCCGCAACAATCACATGACGAGGGTAACTAGTAGAACATGCTAATAATCTCCACTATCGCACACCATAGATTATAAGCCTGATGTGAGACAACAATAGTCTGATTCCAAGACGATCTCAAAACAATAGAGACAAGCGTGCGAAGTCGGTCTATGGCATAGGGTAATGGTAGTAGAGGTTGAATTGGTTTGAGTGCCTGACCAGAGAGCTGAAGAGAGGCGAGGAGGGGGACGTTGCTGAGAAACGTTAAGAAGAACGAGTGTTTTCAACTTGACGCGAACAGCTGCGGATCTGCTCCTCCTTTAAAAGCCCTCGGGCCAGTGTCATGCGCGGCTGTACCTATGTATGACGGTGGAAGCGCGAATGGTCTGCTTCGCTGAATGACATCATCTGTCTTGTTCATCGGAGTGTAAGTACATCACCCATTTGCCACGGCGAGGACAGATTTATGTCACGTAAACAAAAAAAGCAGCTTAGACAACAGGGAGCAGGAGGCCTAGGGAGGAGCGATATATATGCGGGCTGTATGGGGTCAGAAGGCGAAAACGATTTGGCCCTTCGTCAGAATTGCGAGGCTGTATTAAAAAAATGACTTGTACTATGTTCATAATGATTAAACAAAAGCTTATGTCTGGAGACAAAGGCTTGAGCGGAAAAGAAAAGCGGGAGGGTGAATGTCTCACAAGGGTACATGCCGAGACTGTGAGAAACCCTTTCTAGCCGTGAAATGGCTGAAAGGGACCTGAAGTGCCGTGTGGGCAATTAGTCGATTTATGGTAGGGGTGGGGGTTTCCTGGGTCGTAAGTGAGTACGGCTGTGAAATATCACGACTGTTAGCATACAGGAGCGCTGCTAGCTGTACACACAGCAGGCTTTAGCCCTGTGATTTCCTCAGCTGATAGACTAGCTTTGTCTTCATTCAGAACCTCACACGGCTGGTTTTGCGGTCGTTCGTTTGGGTTTAGTTACTCAAACACATTTGGTTGGTTAGTCAGATAAAGCTCGCACGTGTGTTCAGGTCGTTTGAAAAAGGCTTTGGTACATGAATAGGTTTTTGTTTTGCATGTTTGAACAGTTCTGACACGTACAAGTCGGTCACTCTGGCATTTGGAAGTTAGTTTGAGGGCATTTATGCCATCTACTCAAGGTTAAATTCCTTAAACCCTTTGCTTTTTTCCTCTCTTTGCCGATGACACACGGTCAGCGGTATTTTGCAGTCTTCACAGAAATCCTCAGAGTTGCTGAGTCGAGCGTGTGTTTGTGAGTGCGTGACACTAATACTTTCAAAACCCACAATCCCACAGTAAACAGAGATAAACCAGGCCTTGCTGACCCACACATACTCCGTCTTAGCTAGCCTTCTCAACCCTGTTCATCCCTGTAATAATATTTCATAATATTTACAGTTCTCACGGCTCCTGTCAGGTCTAGGGATTCTGTACACTACTGGTTGTGCATCACATGTCTCTCATGTGGTGCCTGGTCGGATGAGGGAATTTTTTTGCTTTTATAGCATTTTATTTTTTTCTCCCCCTCTGAATTCCATTTATAATGTTTGCCAAAATGTATTACACATTTAGTTTTACAAAACCATTTTCCATCCTCTGAATTAAACAGCCTGTTTTTGCTACTTTACCTTTAAGACTATCTGTTTACGTTATATGTATGTACAGTGTTGGGGAGTAACTAGTTATATGTAACGGAAATACGTTATTTAATTACAAAATAAATATAACTGTAATCTGTTAGTTACTGAGAAAAAATGTGTAATTAAATTAGTTAATTATGAAAATGTTAAAGATTACAAAGGGGCTTATATCAGAGTATTTTCACAAACATACAGATTTTATTGATTTCTTTCCCAAATTGCATTGACTGCTCTAAAATATGAGACAGCATTGTTTCAGGAGTTTAGGACACATGCTTATTTGATAACTGTTTTATTTCCTATTTGGGTTTGTGTATGTTTTCTTTTTTAAGATTAACTGTTTTTTCCAAAGCATTGTTAGATTCAAGTGTTTCCTGTCATAGCTATGCAATGATTTGATTAAAAAAAAACATCATATAGCTATTAAACTATTTCCTATGATTTTAAATAAGTATTTAACCTCAGAACAATATCAAGTAAAAAGAGGTGCTGAAGTGTGATTTTGTGGTGGATGTGCTTTAAAATTAAATTATTATAAATAATATTTAAAGCAAGGACAATCCTGTTTTTGAAGATATGTCCCACTGAATGTGCATCAGGATGCTCAGACAAAGAGTATGATGTTTAACTTGTACCATTAAAACACTTTGGTGTCAACATCTCTCTCTCTCTCTCTCTCGTCCGAACCCCCCGTCCTCCTCGATCTCTCCCTCTCTCTCCTCTCTCCATCTCTCTCATTGTGTCTTTCTAGTAGACATTATGCCATTATATAGATCAAATACATACTTCTTTTAGACTTTTTTAAACCCATTTTCTCCTTCATTTGCTCTCCTTCATTCTTCTCTGCAAAGAAAGCCTGTTCCCGTGGCAACATAAAAATAATTTTTACCACGCAGATATAATAATGTCATTTTTTCCACTCCCTTTTTATTAACATTCATTTTAAAACAAACTTTTGCTGAAGAGATGCACAGGTAATTTTAGCGTCATTATGGAAAGAGAACAGACAAAGAGAAAAAGAAAGGAAATATGGAAAAGCGGGAGGGAGAATGCAGCGGGGAGCTGAGTGTGTGGACTCCATAATGGAGAATGGATTATGTTTCTAAATGACCCCATTGCCATCACAGGCAGAAAAGAGGCATGAAAAGGTTGAGCTATTCTCTGCTAAAATAGTAGGCTTTTTATGTTCGAATGGAATGACCTGTCTTCTTCCTCGTCTCATTCTCTTCCGTCATTGTTGTTTTCCCATCAGAAAGAGGAGCAGGCCCGCTTGCTACTGTCTGAGGAAGGGAAGGAGCAGCTGATGTTTGAGGTCCCTCTCAATGATTCGGGCTCAGCTGGGTTAGGGGTCAGCCTGAAGGGTAATAAGTCCCGTGAGACCGGCGAGGACCTGGGTATCTTCATCAAGTCCATCATCCACGGAGGAGCAGCTTTTAAGGTAGCATATCACATATACATTTGGGTGTGTTTGTAACTTATATAATGATTTGAACTTTTTTGGTGAAATAAAATATTGTCTGTGAAACAATAATCCTGCAATCAATAAATCCACCCCAACTTTCATTTCATTAGGTAATGTCAAAACATTCATGACACTTGTCAACAGCACTGATCCATAAAAAAACATTACAGTTGCCCTAATTGAATTTCATTACATACATAACAGTATGGTCCCACACTGAGCATTTTTTTTAATTCAGCAAGGATCATTTAAATTGATCAGTAAAGACTTTTGCATTGTTGCAAACGATTATTATTTAAAGGTGCCATAGAATGGAAAACTGTATTTATCTTGGCATAGTTGAATAATAACAGTTCTGTACATGGAAATGACATACCGTGAGCCTCAAACACCATTGTTTTCCTCCTCCTTATGTAAATCTCGTGCATGCAAAAGACCACTGAAAAATAGGCGAATCAGAACATAACACCGACTGTGACGTTACAGTGGGGATCACTAATAGTTATGCCCCTAACATTTGTATATACCCGCCCATGTTCGAGGCCAGCACAGCCAAATCATCAGAAATTCTGCAGGTATTGTGAAGAAACAAGCGAGGACAACAGCGAAAATGGCAGATTATGGAAATAAATGTTATGTTCTAGGCTGTGCAGGGATGGGTTGGTGTCTGTATTCAGAAAGGCACGGAAAGCAAATAACGCGCGTTCTAATAAAATAACATGAGCCACTAAAGGGACATGGTTAGCTGCTTGCTAGCGGTAGCCTGTTACATTACAGTACATAAGATTTCACTTACCACATAAAGAGAGTAAGGAGAGATGACTGAGGATGATGGCGAATGATTTACAGATCCTGAGCACCACTGACTAGCATCTGATCTTGTAAAATGTGTGGTAAGTACTGCCACTCCATAGTATATAGTCATTGTGATCGCAAATCTCAAAAGTGAAAGTAAAACGAGATTGTGCATTAATAGCGGCTCCCTGATTGTCCGCATTTTATATACAGTATAATTACCCAACGATATAACTGCGAGAGAAAGTATTGAAATATATATTTTCCCTGTGTTTCCTTCCTGCTGTGTGAGCTACTGAAATGAGCCGCACTGTGAAACAGCCAATCAGAGCAGAGCTCAACATTATTATTGATGACCCTTCCAAATAAGGTAAAAACATACCATTTCATTCTAGGGACAAATCCTAGGGTTGTAAATGGACATGTAAAACCATTTCTGGAGATTTTTTGCCCTTACCTAAGCGACATACCTTCTATGTAGATATCAGAGAACAAATAAATGAAATATTGTATCAATGCATTCTATGGCACCTTTAAATCAAATGCTCTTGTTTTTAACTTTCTAAAAATGCTCTTATTTTCCATCTTCCTTTGGTTTCTTAAGAAAAATTCAAGCAAGCAAATTCTGCTTTGCCATCACAGGTGACATTACATTTAAAATATATTAAAACAAATTAACTATTAATTTTATTTTGTAACAATATTTCGATACAATTATTGAATTTTTTATTAAATAAATGCAGTCTTGGTGAGAATAAGAGACTTATTTCAAAAACATAAACATGAATGAATGAATGAACAGATTCCGAAATTTTTAACAGTAGTCTTACTTTTTGTCTTAATTTTGAACACTAATTATGGTTTAGTAAAAAAGAAAATGAAAGCTATTTTTAAGTATAGCTTAAGTGTTCAAATACTTTTTGGGCCATCATCACTTAAGAGGTCAGAGGACAACTTCAGAAGAATAGCATCATTCATAAAATGAGAGCAGTACTAAGATGTGTTGATAAGTAAAATATGCTTTTGAAATGTTTTTTCATTGCTCATGAAGATCTATTAGATATCCTCACAGTGTTAAACATAGCTTCAGGGTTGAGTTGAGACTGTAAAAGGTCACGATCCCTGTTAGCTATTCTTGGCATGTGTTTTGGTTCCCTTGACCTCTGTCCCCTCTACCGAATAGGGTTTCATTTGACCTTAACAGACGGGATCAGGATTGTCAGCAGGGGTGCTGAGTGGACCCTTCTTGAGTATTTCTATAGGCTCATCTTTCTGTCTGTACTAACATGTTTTTCTCCAGCTGCACCTGTTCGTTTTCCAATTTCACATTTGGTCACATGGTATTGATGACAGATTGGGTGTTTGTGCCCATTTGGTTAAATAACATTAATCTCGATTATATGGATTTTTGCAGGTGTTCAGATGTTTGGAAATCTGCACTCTGCGTTTTTTTCCCTTCACCACAGGATAAGTGACATGATGTCTATACATAAATGACTCAATGGGTTGCACAGATTTCATGTGAACCAGTCTCAGTAAAATTCTTCCATCTACTGCTTTGCTCAGCCAAGTGAAAATGTGCTTGTCAGACATGTGGATTTGTGTGTGTGCGTCTGCCCAAAGCATTCACATTCATGTGCGCGGGTGTGTGAAGTTTACTTGTGAAGATAAGGGTTTGATTTGCACCTGACTGAAGCATCTCCTAGCTCTGCTTTGTCAGGCCTTTTGCTTGGAAACGCTGCTTTTGGGTTTCGGAGGTTGTGTAGCATGAAAAGAACTTCATAAATCTCTATCATTCTGAATTGAGAGGGGGGTAGAGGGAGCCATGGCAAGGTGATGCACGTGAGTTCTCATACTTGAGTCTCAGTACAGTGGAACTCTGGGTAACACGTTTCTAATTCCCCATCCAGTCCCCAGTGAGAGAGTTCAGAAACGGTAGAGCACTGCCTGTGTTAGCTTCAGCACATTAATGCTAATTAAAAACTCTCCAAGCCCATGCTAATGAGTTGGAAGCGTCCCGAGTCTGTGGGTGGGATGCATCTTCTCCCCAGAGTCGAAGTTGGAAGGCAAGAAGAGGGTAGGGTGAATGGAAGCGTCTATTTGCAAAGTTATTGTTAGCTTGCACTTACAAAACTGAGGGAAATGCCATGTGGCAAAAGTTATATTATGTACTGAACATGTCCTACAGTTGTTTATCCTCTTGTACTTCCATTGATTTGGCCTTGGGCTCATTTCAGCAGATAAACTGTTTTCAAATCTGGTTAGGTTTTTGTTTCAGAGGAGTTAGGCCCCGATCAGACAGAACGCGTTGCTTGCAGTGAGAGGCTTTTTTAAAAATAGTGTTCTATTGGCAGTGAGCGTTTTGCGTGCTTTTTATGCGCCCCAGGCACCTCACGTTTTAGCGGCCTGCTGCGCCTCCCGTTTTTGCAGGAGCGCACTGAGCGCCTGAAGTTGAAAATAAAAAAGCAATTTTGAGCAGAAACGCGCCCGACGTCATTCGCTTTTTTTTTCCATTGTCCAATCGAATGAATGGAGAGGTGGGCCTTCCGTTGTGGTTACGAAAGTTTACCCTTGCTTAGAAAGTCCAGAGACTGCAAAAATGGAGGAGAAACTTTTGGTGTCTGTCGCGGGTTACCCAGAGCTGTATTTTTTAAGGTTTTTGCTAATATGACAGTTTACTCAACAGCAAAAACCAAAGATTTTAAAGCGCTCAAGCTATAATCCTTTCATTAGACTGGCAGGACAGCTGATTTGGTGGTTGTCTAGCAACATAAAACCGCAGTGCACTGCTGTATTTTATTTAAAGTCACGAAAAAACGCCTTGCGTTTTCAGACCTAAAAAATGCGTTCGGCCTTAGAAGTAAAAATATAGTTTTTTTTTTAAATGTTTCCAAGGGTTAACAGAACAAAAATGTCAGAAACCTCTGCAAGCTTTAATCAATTGATGACACACATTTTCATATTTTTATTTAATTGTTACCTTTTTTATTATTTTAAATAGCAGTTTGTGTATGAAAGGTGCTAGACAAATATGTAATAGTAGTAGTTGTAGTAATAATTCTTATTTAAGAGGCAGCATTGTTATTGATGTACTGTATACCCAGAATCACCGTAGTCATAGAAGCAGAAACATCACCCAAGTATTCAGAATAGTGGTTGAGGATTTTGATTTTGAGAAGTTTTTTTTTTTTTAATGGTCAGTTCCTAAATGATTACTTTTTGTGCTCCCATTTTCTAAAATGTCAAACTCTACCATTGATGTTCACTAGACATGCACCATTGAGTAAAATAAGTAAGCAAAATAAACCATGGTTACATTTCCTGAAGGAAACAGTGTAAGGCTGAACATTTGTATGGGCTCTGTATGTTAAGTAATTCAGGCTGAATTAATTGTAGAAGTTTAATACTTAACGTCAGAGGTTTGAAACAAACCCTAAGCAGAATGATTGAGGAGTCAATCAATACAGTACTGCCTCTATTAAATGGTTATGTAAGTGGTAAAAGAATGTGAGACAGATGTACTCATTTGAAAACAACACCGCAAACTGCAGACGGATTGTGTGATTTCACAGAATCAAGTTAGAAAATTAGATCATGGCTGTAATAAGGATCCCTAATTCTCTGTGACTCATGGTGTCACGAGGACAGGACATCTTTTCACCCAAAGGCCTCGGTAATGAAAGCACATCTCCTTCATTTATAGAGAGCAAGGGCACAGAGTGCACGCTGCCAGGGTTTAGAGAGTCTGTGGGTGTGTGTTATTTCAGTAAACTGTGATTAACCGTGTGGCACTCTTTTACCTCGATAGGGCACAACAGTTAGGAAGTAAAAATCACATTCCTTTTCTCCATAGAGAAATTATGATGACACATGCTGTAAATATTTCAAGGCACTTATCTCCAGCTCTGTGGTTTTTAATCGATGTTATATCCTGGATATAAAATGTTGTATTGTATGAGTCATTGTTTTGTATTGTACTGTCATTTTATATTTATGTCATTTGCGATGTTTCATAGGATGAGATAAATGGGAAACCAAAACCAAGAACTTACAGAACCAAGACCAATAAAATTTTTACATTTTGCTATATAGGAAGTAATAATAAGACTTCATTGTTTTACTTGATATCCAACATTGTTTTCAGTGTACTTCATCATTTTTAGTTTGTACAGTTCGTTAATGATCATCATTTTTGTCTATATATCTGAGGCGTTTTGCAAGTTCTTGCATTAACCCTCATATGTCTCTGAGCTCTCTCTCTCGCCTGGAGACAGAGGAAGCAGATCAGAGGCCTCTGCAGTGAAAACACTAATTAATATTAATTGTAATGAACTTTAGGGCTTTTATATGCCATGTAATATGCATGTCTTATAATGTGCTTATACAGTACCAGAGAGACGGAGCTGCTGGATTGTGGGAAATTTACTCCTTGACAGAATGCCCCTGCAGACTCAACTGAGGATAATACGCCTGTGGAAAGCAGAGAGTTCTCGCAGAATATGAGGAAATACATTAGAGATTAGAGAAAGTAGGACATGGTCAAGGTCTTCTGATAGATAAAAAGCCCCAAAAACAGATGTACATAGATTGTCTCTGTCCAGTGTAGTTAATCGATAGTCACCAAAAAAAATGAAGTTGTGAACTCACCTGCGTGAATTACTTAATTATGTTGAAAAACTTCATTGGGTCACACTTTATTTTAAGGTCCAATTCTCACTATCAAAAAACCATTAACTATGACCGTTGCCTCATTAAACTCCTAATTTGCTGCTTATTAATAGATAAGGTAGTTGTTAAAGGGTTAGTTCACCCAAAAATGAAAATTATGTCGTTAATTACTCACCCTCATGTCGTTCCACACCCCTAAGACGTTCGTTCATCTTCAGAACACAAATTAAGATATTTTTGATCAAATCCGCTCAGAGAGGCCTCCATTGACCGCAAAGCCACCCAAACTTTCAAGATCCATAAAGGTACTAAAGACATCGTTAAAACAGTCGATGTGACTACAGTGGTTCTACAATTATTTTATAAAGAGATGAGAATACTTTTTGTGCGCAAAAACAATGACAGTCATGGGTTCCAATGTAGGGTAACATTTTAATATAGGGACAAATTCTCACTATTAACTAGTTGCTTATTAGCATGCCTATTAACATATTGACTATTTATTAGTACTTATGAAGCACATATAGTGCACGGAAAAGATTACGTACTTGGAACCCATGACTTTCATTGTACTGTCAAAACATTGCAACATTTCCCAAAATATCTTTTTTGGTGTTCCGCAGAAGGAAGAATGTCTTACAGGTTTAGAAAGACATGAGAGTTAGAACATTTTGGGTGAACTATCCTTTGGAGCTCAGGGCTGGTAACTAAAAGATTGCTCATTTGATTCACCAATGTGGAAGTCGCTGACAGAAATCAAAACTCAAACCATTGGTAATGGTCTTGTGACACTAAATAGAGATTCTGATTGTCTTTTTTGTTTAGGATGGGCGTCTATGTGTCAATGACCAGCTGATTGCTGTTAATGGTGAGACCCTTTTGGGGAAGTCCAACCATGAGGCCATGGAGACCCTGCGGAGATCCATGTCCATGGAAGGGAACCTGAGAGGAATGATCCAGTTGGTTGTACTCCGTGCTCTAGCACCACCTACCCAAGTATGTACTTATCTATAGAAAACATTCATTTTGTCCTAGCACTCTTCTTTCCTCTTCCTGCCTAAAACCAGCTTTGGTTTTTACTGGTTTTGTATGTTCCTAACTGGTCCATGCTGGTTTAAGTGGTTGATTAGGTGGACTCCCCTCAAACGTAGAAGAGCCAATGGCAGTCGAGTATCAGTTGCACAAGGAGTGGAACTCGGACATCTTTAGGTTTCAGCGCCATAGAGAAACATTGGAAGAGCCGAAGCACTCATCGGTTTGATGGTGTTTATGCTACAAAAATGGAAAAACGATGTGCCTGGGGTACTTGTAACACTGAGGCAATATAATTAATTTTATTACATTTCCTAAACCCAAACAAAACAGAGCAAAATGTCCCTAAGCATTCATCCCCAATCCCAATGAAGACAAAAACGTTCATTTTCTGGTTGTCATACCCTCATTAAGTTACAATTTTCATCTGCTCAAGCAGAACGTTAATGTAATCCTGTGCTTCAGCAAGGTACCTCTGGCTAAAACTAGCTAACGTTAAAATTAGTGAGTCCATACAAACCTAAATAGCGGACTGTTCTCACGTCATGTAAGTTACAGTGTAGGTCAAAAACACATAAACGAGGGAGCAACAAGTAACTAAGGGGGGCAGAGCTTACCGATAGGTCAGTTGGTGGGGGCAAGACTGACCTAGTAGAGCAGGGGTGTCAAACTCAGCTCCTGGAGGGCCACTCTGTCCTGCAGAGTTAAGATCATTGCACACCGAGTCCGAAAGTTCTTTTTTTTTTCGTATTCGTTATCATAAAAATTCGTCACACACTGAAACCTTGCACACTGAGTCTGATGCGTATTAATTAATCTGTTGCGAAAAAATTAGCAAAACAGTACTAAATGGAGTCTTCAATCAGTGAGGATGATTTTGTTGTCTTCTTGCTTCTTAATAAGGAGGGGGAACTCTTCTTTCTTCTCTGTATCTCAGGGTTGGGTGGACCCAATATTTACTTTCTTTTTGTCTTTTTAAGGAGTAGCGAGATTATCACAGGCGATTCAAAGTTTACTTCAGGATGTCAGTGGCTCAGTTTGATGCTTTGCTAGCGATACTAGAGCCACATATTAAAAAGAAGACCACCAATTTCTGTGAACTCAGTGTGCAAGGATCTTTACGGTGCTTTGTGCTGCGAGACAAAGTGGATCAACTTGTCAGACGCCATTCTGGATTTTGGCGTTCGCTTGTACGGTGGATCTGAATCGTCAAAACACCTCTCAAAATGCTTGCTATGGATGCGAAAAATGCAGGAAATGCAGGAAACTTACAGGGAGCTTTGTTGGAATTGATTTGAGCTAAACTCTGCGGGACAGCGACTGAGTTTGACTGAGTTAAGCCAAACTGGTGGGGATCTGGTTGAACCGGTTAACCATAACACAGTATGAACTTTCAGTCTTTTTTTAGCTCACAGGTGTTCAGCATATGCATAGTCATATTTTTTCCACCAAGATGACTGATATTCTTCTTGACTGTTTACACAGCAGCAGAATGCATTTGTCAGTTTTGATTTAGAGTGGTAAATACACAGTTTTGTTATGAACGAGAGTGACAGCTGCATTCTTTAACCAAACAACCAAACAATTTTTAGAACTTATACCACATTTTGAGAGTGAATTCAGATAATCTGTAATGTGTAAATGCAACAGCAGTGAATGACTTGTCACATCATGCAGTGTTGCGTTATGTGACCCTGGACCACAAAACCAGTCATAAGGGTCAATTTTTCGAAATTGAGATTTATTCATAATCTGAAAGCTGAATAAATAAGTTATAAATTGAATAAATGGTTTGTTAGGATAGGATATTATTTGGCCATGATACAACTATTTGAAAATCTGGAATCTGAGGGTGCAGAAAAATCTAAATATTGAGAAAATCGCCTTTAAAATTGTCCAAATGAAGTTCTTAGCAATGCATATTACTAATCAAAAATTAAGTTTTAATATATTTACAGTAGGAAATTTACAAAATATCTTCATGGAACATGATCTTTACTTAATATCCTAATGATTTTTGACATAAAAGAAAAATGTATAATTTTGACCCATACAGTGTATTTTTGGCTATTGCTACAAATATACCTACCCCAGCGACTTAAGACTGGTTTTGTGGTCCAGGGTCACATATTGTATGCTGTGGACATGTATGTGTTATGGTTTTTCATGTGGGGTATTTAAAATCAAGTATTTAAAGCCAATCTGGGTTAATTTTGCCAGTTGTGCTCAAGAATTCAGGCCTCTCATAACAAAAAAGCTTCCCAATATTTTGATATTGTTTTCTTATATAAAATCTTTGTGCAGTACAGGGTGTGCTGTTCATTCACAAGCTACAGAGACAGTAAAGAGCTGCTTTGTGGCTTACAAATGTTTCTACAATGGATTGTATGTAAATATCTACCTCATCCAGCGCTCTTTTTCTGTCTGTACCATTTTGTTATGAGAAACCACTATTTCGCTATTCCATTACTATTTTGTTTTGAGATACTGGTGCAGATAATTCAGTGCCTGAATCAAACTGAATCACAAACAATTTCATCTTTACATTTTTACATACCCGTTTGACCAATTCAATCAAAAGAGTTATTCATTCACAAATATGACATTTATAGTTGACACACCTGACATGATTGCTAATAAATATCACGGAAAATGATTCTTAGGTTGGCGTATGGTAATCTCCAATTTCCAACAAGGGTTTATCAGTAATGTTTTCCACAGTCGCAGTGATTTTTGCTGTTATATACAGTATGCTATTCATAGAAAAATTGGCTTTCATTTTGGTTATTTATTCATACAAACAGTATTCAAGCTTCTACTGTAAGCTTTTGTACGGACAGGACAGTTTGAGAGTCAGACGTGTTAGTAAATATGAATGTCAAACCTAATCACAGACTTTCTGAGAGTCAGACTTGTTAGTAAATGCGAATGTCAAACCTAATCACTGACGTTTTGGCTGAGGTCAGTGCTCTACCTCTTTGTTCTATGAGTTATCATGGCCATGTGGTTCATTTATATTTGTGAATTAAGAGTTAAGTGATGGATGTGGTTTTGCTTGTTCATTTTGGATTGATTCCTGTTCTTCTTCCAGTTTTTTTTTTTTTTACATACCTACTAGCATCAGAAGATTTTGCAGGGCCGCAGATCCACAATAAAGTTGAAATCACTGTCACTCCAACTCACTGGCACATTGATACTACCATGCTAATATCACTATAAAGTAGTTCCAGTAATTTGAACATTTGTGGTACGCCAGTCTAGTCCAAAATCATGCATGATCCTGTTTTTATGACTTCTACTTGACAAGCGTATGTCGGTTTAAGACCGGGTGCAGACAGATGCTTGAAATGCCATAAAAGCTGGTCAGAATAGCTGGCAATTGCCATTAGTACTCCACATCCTTTAACTTTCTCCATCATTTCCTCAGAGCTGGTGGAATTCGCCTCCAGCGGGATGTTTTAGCCTTTTCTCCTCCCCTGCACCTGGGTTCGAGAGCAGCCATATGCTCACCCCAGGATTCCCTCTATATCTCATACATGCACACACACGCGCTGACACACTCCACCCCAAGGCCTCCAACTGCTCTAAAGTGGTGTGTAATTAGGCTGCACAATGGAGCAGCCCCTCTGGCCGCATGGATTGATGGATACTGAGGGCTCTTTGTGAGGACTGACAGGCTGGGATGGACGGGCACGGCCAGGCCAGGGTGTTATTGTTCTCATAAAATAAAGATTCATGTTCATTATGCTTTATGGGCTGTGGATGCCCCTGTCATGGTTGCCAATGGGGCGCAAAATGGAGTGAGGGCCGATGGGATGCCATTGACCCTCGTGTTTAGAGGTGGGATGAGATGCTAGTTGGTGGACAGATGAAAGGAGAAAAGCATGAATGGATGGGGGACAGATTGTGACTTTGTATTGGACCAGAGAGCTTGTCGCTGGGTTCAGATCAATAGATCATGTAAGCTAGATGCAGAAGATTGAAAGTTTGGTCCTGAGGTGAAACTAACGGTAAAATATTGCTCAGCATGCCTTTAGTACCACAAATAAGAGCTTTATCCTGTAATAAATGGAAGATTAGTTTCTACACCCACAAGGCACTAAGAGAATGTTTTCTTGAAGCTTTTATTTCTTTATATTATGCGGTTTGTACTTAATGAATTTCAACCTATTGTAGCGTTCCAATTCTTTCTAGCTCTAATAAATAAAGTCTAAAAAGTTATCTTCAGGCCCGGAGCCAGTTTTAATTCTTTGCAGACTTACTTTTTTTGTAAGCCTGTTCTCCAGAGTCTCAGTGAGCTTCTGGGAATACACATGCTGATGTGTTCTTGCTTGAATCTGCTGTGTGTCCATGTCTCCTGACCTAACTTTGCTAATTATGGGCACTTTCTTAGACATCAAAGACTGACTTCACACACATACTCTGAATCCCTGTCCAGTTTTGGCTAATTCTCTAAAATCCATGAAAAAGGAGACAAACTGTTGAAGAGGAAGGGAGGAGGAGCAAAGCAAAGGAGATAAAAAACAGATTCTGCCTGGTTTGAAAGCTCTTGGAACAGTTTTTGTGGCTTTCTTCTCAATAAAAGTACCTAAAAGCTTTTTTGGACTTGGTAGCTTTTTTGGACTTGGTAGCTTTTTTGGTACCGGGTAGTGTTGGGTGATGTATTGAATATTCACCCTATATTCGAGACGGTTGTACTGACAATTTAAAAATAAGAGACATGGGGAAAATAGCAATGATTTTAATGGGCTTTTTATTTGGCCATTAAATAGTTTTTGCGATCCCTCATGAGTATTGAGAATGTTAACAAAGACATTTTATTAACATCTTTAGTTTAAGCTTCAGTTTCGTTGAGTTGGCAAATGCATTTTCATGTCTCTGAATCTGTTCAGTCTTTCTGCTTTTAAGAAATTATTCAGAATTAGAAACAAATGCATGTTACTGTTTTTTTTAACTATATATTTTTATGTTGGTGTGTATTGAGTCTGTGTTTACTGCATACATACATTTATTTGTAATATTTATTTAATATTTAATAATTAATATTTTATCCTTTCATATATATTATATAGATATAGAGTATACAGTGGGGAAAAAAGTATTTAGTCCGCCACCAATTGTGCAAGTTCTCCCACTTAAAAAGATGAGAGAGGCCTGTAATTTTCATCATAGGTATACCTCAACTATGAGAGACAAAATGAGAAAAAAAATCCAGAAAATCACATTGTAGGATTTTTAAAGAATTTATTTGCAAATATGGTGGAAAATAAGTATTTGGTCAAAAAAAAAAATTTCATCTCAATACTTTGTTATAAACACTTTGTTGGCAATGACAGAGGTCAAAACGTTTTCTGTAAGTCTTCACAACACAGTTGCTGGTATTTTGGCTCATTCCTCTATGCAGATCTCCTCTAGAGCAGTAATTTTTTTGGGGCTGTCGCTGGGCAACACGGATTTTCAACTCCCTCCAAAGATTTTCTATGGGGTTGAGATCTGGAGACTGGCTAGGCCACTCCAGGACCTTGAAATGCTTCTTACGAAGCCACTCCTTCGTTGCCCGGGCGGTGTGTTTGGGATCATTTTCATGCTGAAAGACCCAGCCACATTTTCATCTTCAATGCCCTTGCTGATGGTAGGAGGTTTTCACTCAAAATCTCATGTTACATGGCCCCATTCATTCTTTGGTTTACACGGATCAGTCTTCCTGGTCCCTTTGCAGAAAAACAGCCCCAAAGCATGATGTTTCCCCCCCATGCTTCACAGTAGGTATGGTGTTTCTTTGGATGCAACTCAGCATTCTTTCTCCTCCAAACACGACAAGTTGAGTTTTTACCAAAAAGTTCTATTTTGGTTTCATCTGACCATATGACATTCTCCTAATCCTCTTCTGGATCATCCAAATGCTCTCTAGCAAACTTCAGATGGGCCTGTACATGTACTGGCTTAAGCAGGGGGACACGTCTGGCACTGCAGGATTTGAGTCCCTGGCGGCGCAGTGTGTTACTGATGGTAGCCTTTGTTACTTTGGTCCCAGCTCTCTGCAGGTCATTCACTAGGTCCCCCCCGTGTGGTTCTGGGATTTTTGCTCATAGTTCTTGTGATCATTTTGACCCCACCGGGTGAGATCTTGCGTGGAGCCCCAGATCGAGGGAGATTATCAGTGGTCTTGTATGTCTTCCATTTTCTAATAATTGCTCCCACAGTTGATTTCTTCACACCAAGCTGCTTACCTATTGCAGATTCAGTCTTCCCAGCCTGGTGCAGGTCTACAATTTTGTTTCTGGTGTCCTTTTACAGCTCTTTTGTCTTGGCCATGGTGGAGTTTGGAGTTTGACTGTTTGAGGTTGTGGACAGGTGTATTTTATTTTGATAACGAGTTCAAACAGATGCCATTTAATACAGGTAACGAGTGGAGGACATAGGAGCCTCTTAAAGAAGTTGTTACATGTCTGTGAGAGCCAGAAATCTTGCTTTTTTTTGTAGGTGACCAAATACTTATTTTTTCCGAGGAATTTACCAATTAATTCTTTTAAAATCCTACAATGTGATTTTTCTGGATTTTTTTTTCTCATTTGTCTCTCATAGTTGGATGTAGGGTATCAGAACGAATCAGACAATCTAAGATTTGGTCAAAACCAAGTCGAGGCACGAGGAGTCACAAAAATTCCAATGAGGCCCAAGACAACAGGATGTCATAAAACAGACCCCAGCCTCTCTGAAGCAAGCATAAACCTAAGACCCTGTCACAGAACAGATTTCAACATTAACACAAAAGAACACAATGACAAGTCCAAGGAGATTGTAAAATATTGGGGCAAGTTATCAAGAATAATGGTCAAAAGAGATGACCGCATGACTATCACACGATAGTAACTACAGTCACAAGCTCCTCATAAATTGACTTCCCCCACTTCACGACAAAGAACAGACTTTCGGAGACTCCTTACAGACCTCTTAATCTCTGGTCCTCATACATTCACAGAATGGCACGGAAACTGCCTTTCCATCACCTAAGACACGCAGGACTCGAGCAACTAATCATTGCTATATATCTAACCCCATATCATTTATCTAACCCACATGTTTAACCATCATGCCTTATTTATTGTGAATGTAGTTTGAATAACTATTGAATAGTTTATAGGATTACATTCATGTTTAGTATGTGTGTGTTTGAGAATTCATGCTTGAAACGTTTCTTCCAATCAATACTTGGTCAAATGTATCATATTCTTATTATAAGAAATCATGTCCAAAATGTATACTCCTACCAGAGCGGGAAAACGCAGATCATGTGAATGATGAGATAACAGTTGATTTATGAATTGGAAGGAGAAACATTGCAACACCCCGAACTACAATTGGTCATCAAAAAAACCATTTGGGTGGTTAACAGCCGTTTAATACGAAACACCATCAATCTCCTCTCGTTGGCTCTTGGTGCTCTTGTCTCTTGGTTCTCTTCTTCAACCCCCTTTTTACTCTCCTCTTTTTAGTCATAGCTGTGAGCTATGTTTTTTTTTATCATGCTTCTTTAGTTTTTGAGCGTGCTCTGGCTTATACGCCAGCTCCTCCGAAACCATGAGGCGAAACGCCACCTGGTCTCGTCAAACTTTACGTTACTTCTATTTCTTTACTTTAGTTTATTTTCCTTTGAGAGTTTCGTGTTTTGAGTTAAGTTTGCCTAACGCCGCATCTCCGAAAGAGTGCCGTCTAAACTTCAACTGCAGACCACAGCTCCACGTCGCCAGCGAACGCCCAACCACTGGTTTCCCAAGACTGAGCTTCCAGCCAATTAGCAACCTCGGGAAACCCCTTTCAGCATCCAGACAAGAAAGGGAACCCCGCATCACAGAAACGCAAGTACTCCAGATTCTAACTGAACTGGTGCAGTTAATCTAAATTTAACCTCATTGAGGAACTCAGTGCGAGGGTTAATTAGGTGATTGATGGTTGTTCAGGTCTATGCAATTGCATATATTGCTGTAAACTTGGGATTTCACATTTTCATTCTCTTAAACTAATTATTTTCTCACTTTCTCTCTTTCTGCAACTTGTGTGAATGCGTGTGTTCATGTGTTAGATTAGTTTATATGTCTTAGATTTTTCCAATAAAGCCTTATTTATATTGAAAAGATAAGTATCTTGTGTTTTGTGCTCACAATTTAATGGTCTTAATCTGCCGATCTTGTTACTGTGCTAATTAATAGTGTTTTCACTATTGTTGGATGATAGATATCCTTGCAGAATTGATGTCCTAACGTCTCGTTCACTGACCGCGCTGTCCGTCTCCAGTGATCGGCCTGTAAAACAGTATTCTGATCCTAATTCCCTTACATATTAATGGTGGAGTTCCCTTTAAAATCTTAAATGATTTCCTTTGAGCTAAATTATTGACCTGTTTCCCTTACATTGAGGTATACCTATGATGAAAATTACAGGCCTCTCTCATCTTTTTAAGTGGGAGAACTTGCCCAATTGGTGTCTGACTAATACTTTTTTGCCCCACTGGTATATATATAATCTTACAGTATATATATAGAAAGAGAGAGAGAGAGTTTCGATTCTGTAATATAGAATCTAAAAATATATATATTGAGCCATATCACCCCTCACTGGTACCACGGTATATTCTGTTACTGGTAATAATGTTTTTATGGAGATGTACCATGGCAGTGCCATCTCTCTTCTCTCTGCAGACTAAACACTATTATAGCAGAGTCTGATCTAATCAATCCTTCTCACCGTTTCCCTCAGACAGCAATCTAAACAGTGCTGTCATAATCTCATTACAACGTGGGCATTAATAATGAAAAGTAGCCCATGGAGAGCCCACATGATCTGTGCCCTGGAGACTGTTTCCTCCTCCTCTTGTGCCAGAGGAGCGCTGGGAGGTTTGCTCTGGTGCTGCATGCAGTCGTACTGACCTGCCAGGCCGCTTTTGTCTTTAACAGCAGGTTGAACTGTACGCTTTGTGATGCTGATTAAGATGTAAGTGGAGTCTGAGGAGATATTTTTGGATGGCACCTCAAGCAGAGAAGTGTAGATGAGGCTAACGGACAGAAAGAGCAGTGTTTGAGGATGGAGGACGCATGGAGAGAGAAGCTAGGGGAAACAGCATACCTCTGACCGGTGTCTTTTTGTGTCATTCTCAATCTGAAATGCTGAAAACCTTGTTGACCTCTCGTCACAAAAGCCTATAGAGGGACTATGAATACAGACAGAATGTTGTCTAAATTCATAATGGTGATATCGTTGGAATCACTTGATGAAAAACACTCATATCAGTTGATGAAAAACACTAACAGCCAATCAGAATCCACCCAACTTTAAAGAATTCAAATATTTAAAGCCTCAGATTGCAGCGTACTCTTATATATAATAATAAAGATAATATTATCGTCCATTTGGAGGCCAGTATAGTTATCGTTATCTTTGTACTTATTGATCTTAGTGTGAACGAGCCTTACGAATGTCCTCCTTTTCATTGTGTAAGTATGAATGTGAATTAAACTGGCCACACCCAATATGAAGTTTAGTAAGAATGAAAGTCAAAAAAAATAATTTACTAAACAACATGCAACAAAGGAATTTCATTAGATTTGCTAAAAAACATTAATAAGTTGTGCTTTCCCTAGTGAAAAAATAGTATACTTAAGCACAATTTATTTGTATGTACTTTAGTATAACTACATGTATTGTGGCACACTATAAATTGGTATACTTAAAGTCTTAAAGACTTAAATGCATTTTAGTTGTGCCAAAGCAGTGCTCAAGTTCAACTAAAGTTGTAATAAGTATACTTGTTTGTGCTAAAGTGGAACTATTTTAAGTATACTTAAGTACACTTTAAATATCCCTTCTTGTATTTAAGTTTTAAAATGCAGAATTCACTCAGCATAAACTTCAAATGTATTTTGTTGACATTACAATTACACTTTAAGAGTGTTAAACATGCATTAATATTATACTAATAACAAACTGAGGTCATGCTATCCTTTACTTTTAGTCACTTTAAAATGCACTGCAATGGCATTCAAAGTAAACTTGAAGTGTGCTAATAACATCATTATTGTGTGCTTTTAATGCAAATAATGAATCTTTATAAATTATGGCACAGCTTTACAATTCGTCTTTTACTAACATTCCCAGCATTCCAGCCAACTCACTCACCCAGAGAACATCAGTGACAGACATTAGAACAATGAATGTAGGAAACACTGCTGACTGGATTCGAACCCAAGTCGCTGCGATACAAGCACACTCGCTTTACCATTTGCACCACCAAAGCAGACATGCACTATGCAAAACTGCGGTTACTTTGTGGTCTTTTTATACTGTTACAAGTACTACTATAAGTAAACAGACGTTGTCCATCAATGACAGCACAAATTATAAGGATTTAAAGACTATGATCTTAATACAGCGCAGGAAGCGCTTCGTGAAAATAAACCTGAAACGGCCTGTATAGAACACGAAAGTGCGTTAAACCTGAAACTGTTCAAGACAAGCCAGTGCACACAAAATAAATATCATCTGCAGAATGTTTTGTTTCCCTTTTACCTGACACGATCTGTCATTAACGCTGCAGGAAACGGTTGCATAAACTGGCATAACATTAGTTTTATTTTTGTGCACGCACTAAAACACAGACAGTTCCGTTAGTTGGTGGAAGAATGTGAACTGCTTATGTTTCAGTGCATGCAAATGGAGTAAAACCATCCGTAACATTTCTCTGCGCGCTTCAACTCTGTGTTTCTAATGTAAAACGCAATGAAACGATTTAGAGGTTTGACTAACTCGAGTACGCTGCAGATTTAAATGTGATACATTGTTACTTTTCATGCAGTTAACGTCTCTGAAGTTATTTGACATTTACATTTTTTGTGTAATTTTAAGGGCTGATCAGGATCATTTTTAATAATTTGTTTAATAATTCATAATATTTTGACAGGCCAAAGGGCCGCAGTACACATTTCAAAGTACAATGTTGCTGTTGTCTGTACGGGACATTAAAGAACCATAAATGGAGAAAAAGTAATAAACCTTCTGTTCAAGTACGTGAATGTCTTTCACCATTTCAAACTGACTCGCTATACAGTCAAACCAAAATTGATTCAGACACCTTCAACATTTCTCACATTATCACAGTTTATTCGCTATAGTTTAGAATGGTAATAAAATATGACAAGAAATCAGAGTTAAACTGTGTCAGAACAAATTAATCTTGATAATGTCAGATAACTTTGATAGAAAAGTAATGTAATGGATTACAATCAACCAAAATTATTCAGCTGTTAAATTTAAGTACACAATTATTTAATACAAATTTAGGGCAACAAATTACCAAGCAATGCTTAATTTTGTTCAGTCTGTGGTGTAAAAAGTTCACATTAGCAATTAAAGAAAAAAACAACTTAAGCAAAACATGGTCAGGTCAAAGGGCCCCAATTTTTATCAGTTTTATTGGTAGTCCACTCTATGAATAATTTTTGGGTGTGATTTGTCACATTTTACTTTATTTTGCTATCCTCACTTACATAAATGAACTATAGTGTCCTCACCCGCTAGTAACAAAAATATCAAAAATTATATCTGGTCACTGAATAATTTTTGGTTTGACTGTATGTTGTTACTATTGTACTACTTCTGTATGTGTAGTACAGCTGCTTTGGAATCATGCAAAATTGTGAAAAACACCAAATTTGAAGTGTGGTTAAATTATTTAAAAGGTAAAGTTCATAACTATACAAAGTACTGCATCATTGTGAATTATTATTATAATTATTTGCAACTCAAACATTTATTTTTATCTATACTATTTTTATACTCAACAAGTAGAACTCAAATACAGTGTATTGTATTGTACATTCATACCTCTCATTTTCTTAGGTTTGCCCGATGCCCCCCCCCCCCCCCCAAAAAAGTCTCATGAAATTTTACACCACATCATCTTAAAATAATTAAATTCTTCTCAGATTTTAAAATACATGGTGAGACTTGTGTCTTTAGCTGGAATGAGTTTCTAGACTTTAAAGTTTCTTCAGAAAAATGTGCCAAATCAGCAACACAGATTCCCAATAGTGTGCACTCTAGTGAGTTCAGATGTTAAGCAAAAGTACATCAAAACTGATTGTTGGTGAATTTCACAGCTCATGAAAGTTAGGTGAGGAGAAACTGACTTATCAAGCCCTTTTCACGGAACATACTGTCGTCTATATTTAGGCCGATGTTAAAATCACGTTATTACAATACTTAAGACACTTTTAAGTGGCGAAGGAACAAACAAATATCAATACACAGAATGTGATATTGTCTCTTGTGCCATAGTCTTAGGTGAGAACTCATACAGCAGCCTTAATGATATGACAACAACATACAGTACAAACAGTCAATGGAATTAAGAACCTAGCCAGTGTACTTTCTTAAGGATGAATATATATAGGCAATTTCATCCTTCCCCAAATGCATTTGTAAAAAGTATAGTATTTTACACATTAATTTGTAGTGCACTAAGTTTGTGCTAGATGAAAGCATGAAATAACTACATGGTCGAATGTATTTTCAATTAGTACAGACATTGCAATCTATTTTTAGTAGACTTATTATAAAAAAAACAATATATATATATATATATAATCTTATAAATGCAATGTAAGTATCTTTGTTTTCATTAGGGTTATTACAATTATAATAGTATGCACCGAATTTTCGGCCGCTGAAAATTGATGCCACGCCGCACCGCCCGGCAGTGTTCAGCACGCAGTTTTCACTCTCCCTCTTTGTTTTGAAAACATTGAGAACATTGAAAACATTGTTTTCAGATACTACAACTTTATAAAATAAATTACACATTTTTGTATAATATGTAAGGATTGTAAAAGTGTATCAGAAACTTCCCTAATATCCTGTTACAGCAGTGTTGTGGATTTCTTTATACTTAATTTCATTTTAAATCAGCTTCCTTGCACTTAAATTCTCTAAATGTTGGTTCTTGATTGCTGTTTTAATTCAATTTAAAAAGTATTTTGTTTTCATAACATCACACTGGATAGCCCCATCCACCCCGCTCACCATTGCTTCAAAATACCACTCTAAATAACTGTATGTTAAACATTAAATATGATTTTCACACCACACATTGACAGTTGTTCCAGCTGGGTGTATTCTGGCCTTCACTGAAGAACTGTCTAGATGAGTAAATAGCCAGGCTACCAGAACCTTTGTGCTCCTGGTTAAACTGCAGTTCAGCAACATTTCCATCCCAGCATCCCTCCATCCACTGCACGAACCTCCTAAAACACTCTACACTACACTTTTTACACTCCCTCGTCCCACCGCCAACATTTCCTGTTAATTTTTATTGATTCAGCTGCGTTTTCAGAGTCTCATCCTCTCAAAATTGCAAGCTCTATGTCCTCCTTTTTTTACTCTGATAAATATTATAAGGGAAATGGAAAAGTTGGCTGGGGAATCCTCATTGATCCCCTACTGTAATCTCATTTAGTCCCAGTCACTGTTTCCTCTCCTGGCAGCCTGCATTCTGTTCCCCACAGGCCACCCCTCCATAGGCCTGCTCTTACTGACGTTAACATTAAAAGGACCACATTATACACTTCTGTAGCATTTTGTTTTTCCCCAAAGTCCACTTCAAGTCAAGCCTTCTTGCACCAAAACCACTCCCAATTTAGTTATACACCACTGTTTTCCACTATCTATTAGGCTTGCCGCCATTGATACCGGTGTTAAGCCGCAAAACACCGGTTACGTCACTTGCCCACCGCGTCACCGACCCCCACCGTCGTCCTACATTAAATTACATCACATTACATTTAGTCATTTAGCAGACGCTTTTATCCAAAGCGACTTACAAATGAGGACAATGGAAGCAATCAAAATCAACAAAAGAGCATGCAAGTGCTATAACAAGTCTCGGTTAGCTTAACGCAATACACGTAGCAAGGTTTTTAATTATTATATAATCGCTAGGGGGGGGGGGGAGGGGGAAAAAAGAAAGCAGATAGAATAAAAAAAGAATAGAGCAAGCTAGTGTTAGAGGCCTTTTTTGCTTTTGTTAATTGTATAATAAATAAAAAGATAAATAGATAGAATACAAAAAGATTAGAGAAGCTAGTGGTTTTTTTTATAAGAAAACAAGCAGTTAGTAATTGAATAGAGTGCAAGTCTAAAAGGGGTATGTTTTTTTTCTTCTAAGAATAGAATTAGAGTAGAGAGTGCTAGAGTTAGAGGGTCAAATAAAGATGGAAGAGATGTGTTTTTAGCCGATTCTTGAAGATGGCTAAGGATTCAGCTGCTCGGATTGAGTTGGGCAGGCCATTCCACCAGGAGGGAACAGTTAATGTAAAAGGCTGTGAAAGTGATTGTGTGTCTCTTTGGGATGGCACAATAAAGCGACGTTCACTTGCAGAAAGCAAGCTTCTAGAGGGCACATAAGTCTGAAGTAATGAATTTAGTTAAAGGGGTGCAGAGCCAGTCACATGACCTACCAGTGTCAGTTGTGTCGCTTTACTGCCGTTCACAAATTCGCTCCCATGGCTTCATGGGATAGAAGTCTCCATCAAATGTGCACTTGAGAATCTCTGCACTGAAGTAGTATGACATCCGGCTACTTTCCGCCTACTGTTTGTCGAATACTATGAATTTGGACACACTATTCTTTTGCTGTGCTGTTTTTTTACATACTATTTAATATTTGGACGAAGCAATTCTTTTAATTTGTCATGCATCTCGTAACAGCACATGAGTTTGTGTTCGGTGCTACTTGAAAATCAGGTAGTGGTTGATACTCAGTCATTTAGTGTATGATGCCCGGTTATTCTCTAACCATTTATAATGTCAATACGTGTATGATGCCTTGTATTTTCAAATCTGTTCTGATTTTTTTTGTGTATTCCAGCCTTTAGTGTGCTACATATTGGCTAGTCACATCAGGCAGATATTAACATTAAAACATGAATGTTTAAACATAACAATGCTGAACAGGTGCCCCCTATTCCAGTGGAGACACGACTTCTTGGCCCTCTCCATAATTACTGTTTTCAGACCTTCAGACACTCAGGGGCTCAAAAAATAACACACACACACACACATACCCTTTGATTTACAATATTTAATGCGAGCGGTTTGCTTTCCTAATGATCCAGAGTTAACCGAATGCGGGCAGCATGTGCAGTATACGAACAGGCCATTAGAAGACCCATCTGATGCGCTGCACCCTGAATCTCTCCAGCATTTGAAACCTGCCAATCGAATTAACATATTTCATAGTGGCGCTTCAGGCCTGGGGGCAAGAAAATGAAATGAATTACCATTCTGTCTTTCTCTCTAGGGAAAATCTGTAACATCTGTGTGAGTGGCTTAAATCCTTCATGCCACTGACATCTAGACTAATCAGATGAATTAAGAGCACTTCCAGGAGCAGATTCTTGCACTGTTTTCATCTCTCGTTCTCTTCCTTCCTCCAAAACCCGAGTCTCAATGTGGTATTTGTTTTGTGATGAATGTCGAAGCCGGCGTAACGATCCGCCTGCTATTTGAAAGTCTTTACCTATTCCGGCACTCTGATTTGCCTCTTCTGTTTCCATAATTCACAAACAGAATCGATACAGTGACACGACTTCTCTCATTTTCTCTCGCAGGAGTTCCAGGAAGCACGGCGAATTCTCAATCGATCCTTTGATAGCTGCGTGGGGCAGGCGGGGCACCTCGGCCAATCAGATGGCAGCACTCAGCCCCCCATGGTGATGAACAGCATCTACGAGCGATGTGCGGGTGAGTGATGGGCTCGCTGTGTCTTTATCTCACAGTCGGTCCGTGCCGCAATGAGACGTTCAAGGAGAAGGCCACACAGATATCTAGTGCTAATATATTTCTGTCGTCTGCGGCGCATTTGCTTGCAGATTGCCTTTTCATCAGCTAGACTGATAAAGTTTGACTCTTCATTTTGACTTAAAGGCAGTAGAAACAAAAGAAATAGTACATTTGACGTCTAAACACAAAATTACTTTTGTAGAATGAAAAACAAACCATATAATGTATGAGTAGACAAAGGTTTTTTCAAATGGATGTTGTTTTTATAACTTTATCCATCAAAAAATCCAGAAAAAAGTTTTTTTTAACATTGATAATAATAAGAAATATTACTTGAGCAGCAAATCAGCATATTAAAAGTCTCATGTGACATTGAAGACTGGCTGCTGAAAATTCAGCATTGCCATCACAAAAATACATTTAATTTTAGTTTTAAAATAAATAGAAAACATTTATTTGAAAATGTAACAATTTTTACTTTTTTTTTTTACTATAATTTTTCTTTAATCAAATGAATGGAGTCTTTCTGAGAGAATTATCTAATGCTCAGCAGGACTCCATTTATTTGATCAAAGAAAAAAGTACAATAAAAAAAAGTAAAAATGATTTGTTTCACTATTTTACATTTGTATTCAATTCAATAATTCAAGGAGTAATTAGTTAATAAGACTGTTAAATGTAATCTTTAGCAAATCTTAAGTATGTCTATTTTTCATACCGTACGTTATAATATTATGAGGCTTAATTGTTTTTAAATCTGTTCAGACAGAATAAATTAGAATTGTTATATCATTGTTCATTCATCGGTTATCAAACAACATAACAATTATCAGCTTACAAATGTCCTATCAGTGCTTCCCTAATATTATTGATAGAATTTAATATCAGTTTTATTCCACATGGAATTGTCTGCCTTATGGAGGCAAGTATACTATATTGAGACATTTTAAACACTGCTAACTGGGTTTTGTAAATGTTTTCTGTTCACGTGCCATACTGGAAATCTGTTTGTACATGAATGTCTGTCACTATCGATGCAGTGTGCTTGTCATACATATGCTATCTTTCTTTGTCTCTCTTTCATGCCTAGAAAGACTCTTTTATCACAGCTGTATTAGAAACTGGAAGTTTAACTCGTCTGAGAATTGGAGCACATTTGCAATTCTTTTCATGTGAAATGCCTGTGTGCATAGCCTGTCGTGTGGACCATCCTTTTAACCGAACATGAAAGAGTAACACTCCTCCTCCAGGATTTCAACACAACCAGATCCGAGAGAGGGGCTTAAAATGGAGCTCCCTGCTTCACGCGTCTGAAGCTTTTCCCGTTTCGCACACACTGTACTCATTGGGATTCCCAGAGTGCACAATGCTAAGAAATAATACAAATAGTCCAAAATCAGCCGCATCAGCTTCATATCTCCCCCTCCCTGACACCTCACGCTTCTCCCGTTGTTTATTTCCTTGATAGACCGATGCTCTCACGCTCATAAATATATGCAGTTCAAAAATATTCCTTCTTTTCTCTCTCTCTGACTGCTGGAAATGGTTCTAGGTATGGTTGTCTCATAAGCAAAGAAAGTATGACTGCAAAGAAGGCAGAAAAAAGGAAGCCAAGCCCTCCCCTCGTGTTGTGATTGTGTGTTTGTGTTGGTTTCTCTTGCCCTGACCTTGAAATCATTAAGTTGACGTGCGCTTTATCTAGGCCATGTTTCCAAAGGCGCAACAGTAATGCGGTCCGCTCGTAACGTAGCGTAGCAAACACTTTAAAATGCAGAATGCCCTCATTAAGAGAGTGCTGAATTTTTTAGCGTGGCATAGCCATTTGGGCTGAGGGAAGTAATTTACTGGTAGTTGTTTGAGCTGTAAATGAAAGCTAATGATTTCGTACATATGTATGTGTATTGTGTTTGCTTTTGAAGTGGTGCTCCTCGGGAGAATCGCTCTAATTATAACCCTGTATAACAGTGGGCTGGGAGCTGAGGAGAAGGGCGGAAGTGTGGGATGGTATGAATATTACTGTTTCTGAACTCTGTCCATCTCTGGTGTGGGACGGGTTTTTCTCTACCCTCTAACGCCTTCATGAGAAGATGAACTTTGAGTTCTGTGGAGTTTAAATTAAGAGTATTTTTGTTTATTTTATTTCTTTCAGACCTTTTTTGCTATAATTTACAAAAAAGCACTGTGGTACATGGTACAGGGTCAAATTCAATGATGTATCAAACGATAATACTATGGTTCTTTACATATACCATGGTACTGAATGATTGCTGTATTCATATATCATAGTATTTACATAATATTTAGTGCTGTCAAACGATTAATCGCATCCAAAATAAAAGTTTTAGTTTACATAATATATGTGTGTGGACTGTGTATATTTATTATGCATATATAAATACACACACATGCATGTATGTATTTCAGAAAAAGATGTTGTTTATATATAATATATTTCGATATCAATTAGATGAATTACCTTAGCCATGTAAATGTAAATATTTTCAAATTATATACTGTGCATGGATTTACGTGGTACGGACAGTTTCAGACCCCCTTAAATTTTTCACTCTTTGGTATATGCAGCCATTTGCTAAATCATTTAAGTTAATTTTTTTTTCCTCATTAAGGTACACACAGCACCCCATATTGACAGAAAACACAGAATTGTTGACATTTTTTTGCAGATTTATTAAAAAAGAAAAATTGAAATATCACATGGTCCTAAGTATCAGACCCTTTGCTGTGACTCATATATTTAACTCAGGTGCTGTCCATGTCTTCTGATCATCCTTGAGATGGTTCTACTCCTTCATTTGAGTCCAGTTGTGTTTGATTATACTGATTTGACTTGATTAGTAAAGCCACACACCTGTCTATATAAGATTTTACAGCTCACAGTGCATGTCAGAGCGAATGAGAATAATGAGGTCAAAGGAACTGCCTGAATAGCTCAGAGACAGAATTGTGGCAAGGAACAGATTTGGCCAAGGTTACAAAAAAAATTCTGCTGCACATTAATGTTCCGAAGAGCACAGTGGCCTCCATAATCCTAAATGGAAGACGTTTGGGACGACCAGAACCCTTCCTAGAGCTGCCGTCCGGCCAAACTGAGCGATTGGGGGAGAAGAGCCTTGGTGAGAGAGGTAAAGAGAACCCAAAGATCACTGTGGCTGAGCTCCAGAGATGGAGTCGGGAGATGGGATAAAGTTGTAGAAAGTCAACCATCACTTGCAGCCCTCCACCAGTCGGGGCTTTATGGCAGAGTGCCCTGACGGAAGCCTCTCCTCAGTGCAAGACCATGAAAGCCTGCATGGAGTTTGCTAAAAAAAAAACACCTGAAGGACTCCAAGAATGGTGAGAAATAAGATTCTCTGGTCTGATGAGACCAAGATACTTTTTGGCCTTAATTCTAAGCGGTATGTGTGGAAACCAGGCACTGCTCATCACCTGTACAAAACAGTCCCAACAGTGAAGCATGGTGGTGGCAGCATCATGCTGTGGGTTGTTTTTCAGCTGCAGGGACAGGACTACTGGTTGCAATCGAGGGAAAGATGAATGCAGCCAAGTATAGGGATATCCTGTACGAAAACCTTCTCCAGAGTGCTCAGACCTCAGACTGGGCCGAAGGTTTACCTTCCAACAAGACAATGACCCTAAGCACACAGCTAAAATAACGAAGGAGTGGCTTCACAACAACTCTGTGACTGTTCTTGAATGGCCCAGCCAGAGCCCTGACTTAAACCCAATTGAGCATCTCTGGAGAGACCTAAAAATGGCTGTCCACCAACGTTTACCATCCAACCTGACAGAACTGTAGAGGATCTGCAAGGAGGAATGGCAGATGATCCCCAAATCCAGGTGTGAAAATCTTTTTGCATCTTTCCCAAAAAGACTCATGGTGTATTAGATCAAAAGGTGCTTCTACCTCATTACTGATAAGGGTCTGAAAACTTAGGACCATGTGATATTTCAGTTTTTCTTTTTTAATAAATCTGCAAAAATGTCAACAATTCTGTGTTTTTCTGTCAATATGGGGTGCTGTGTGTACATTAATGAGGAAAAAAAATTTACTTAAATGATTTTAGCAAATGGCTGCAATATAACAGAGTGACAAATTTAAGGGGGTCTGAATACTTTCCGTGCCCACTGTATATATACATAATAAATATACACAGAATACACACATATATTATGCAAACTAAAACTTTTATTTTGTATGCGATTAATCGTTTGACAGCACTAATAATATTACAAGGTACTTCAAAAAATAGCATGGTATTCCATAGTGCATGTACAAAAACATGGTATTATTGTGGTGCATGTCCGAGACTGCAATGATACTTAAGTTATTTTTATTGAGAGGAAAGCAAAAAGAAAATGAGAGATAGGAAAATTATGTGTTGCGTGTTGAACGCATGGGCAGCTAAATTCGTTAGCGCATATGTGCTAACCACAAGGCCACAGCTATTATAAACACTCAAAGAAAAGCTGGAAAGGTTCACTTATCTCTAGTTCCCAGCATGCTTTCTGTTGAAACTAGCTATTTGTGGTGACATCTGTCAAAGTCTTGAAGAGCATCTCACTCGACGCCCATCTTGACTATGTTCCTCAGCGGTTATTTCTAGTCATGCTGGTGGTCCAGCTCCTATCTGTTTGAATTGGAAAAGACTGTAAGATTGAAATATCTAAAACAGTCAGCATTATTTTTTGGTAACATCCTGATAGCACATGTAAATTGCAGAGGCGTTTGTTTGATGTGTGTGTTTTCATCAAGAAGACAATGCAATACATCTCTAAGATGTTTCCTGTTAGATGTTAAATATACATTTAAAAAATGTTTTTGATTTAGAATGCCTTTTTTACGTTTATCAAATGTTTGTTCACATCAAATTGTTTCCTGAGGTATCTCAAATCATGCTAAAAACAGTATTTTTCATTAGTATTAGTTCCAGCTAATGCACATGTGTGTTGTAGAGTAATTCAGACTGAAGTAATTACAGTAATTTGATGACTTTGCCAAGGCAATTGGGCTTTTAACTCAAAGATGGTACTTCAGTTCCCACAGCTGCCATACTGAGAGTGTTGCAATTTCTCCCATTCATTTTTCTACAATATATACTGTTTTTTGTGTGTGTGTGTAACACAATATTTTCATTACAGGAAATGCCTCATGTTCTCATAGCAATACTCTTGCAGCCAAGCCTCCCCTGTTCCTCTCACTGTCATTATGAATATTGTACACAGATGTGAAATATTATATCTGTCCAGTGTCTGTGATAATAGATTCATACCCAACCCTCTTGCAGAGAAACATGGCTTTTATTTCTGTTAATGTTTTACATAAGGAGGTGTTTTGCTAGTGCAGGCGAGAGGTCTGGTAGCACACACCGTTTGGGATTAATAACCCTGTTTTAGCTGGAAGAGCCATTGATCCATCATCTTCTGAAGGAACAGCTTATTTCATTTTGACTACGCCACACTTTAGCAGATAAATAATTGTGAGTGTGTGCGGCTGCGAATGTGTGTACGTGCGTTTGTATGCAACACACATCCATTTTTTCATTCACTCCGACATCAGTTCATCTCTCAAGTGTGTGTGTGTGTGCGTTCACGCGTGTGTGCGAGCATGCATGTATGCGTCTGTGTGCTTGATGTATTATGGCAGTTGTGCAGCACACAAACAGATGAGATATATAATACTAATAAGCAGTCATCCCAGTGCAGTCTGATGAGTAATGATGAAGTTCTGCTGGGTGGAGCGCACTGATCTATGTGATTGTCAGGCCCGATATCCAGCTCCACTCCGCCAAAACACAGACACTCCATCAAGAAGACAGAGAACAACGTGCTATCCATATCCCAGCAACCCACAGGAAGAAGTTAAAAATCTTATGGTTTTGTATTTTATTGAAATTTTTTTCTTTCTAAAGTTCACCAAAATCAAGCTATGCTATGTCAAGTTCACATGACAACATTCAGAGAAAACAAGTGTGTCTGTGCAATAAACTATCTATAGGCTATGTATTCATATGGTTGCTGATGAACATGATGCAGGACGAGGGCTGAATTTGTGATGTAGCCTATAAAATGCAGTTATGTGCTCCCGAAATTGAAGATAAGAGGGCCAAAATGCCACTGTAAAAAAAGAAAATCACATTTTAACGAATCAGTTGAATGACTGACTGAATGACTCACTCATTAAAGTGCCCCTATTATGGGTAATGAATAAGATTCATATTTGGTTTTGGGAGTTCCCAACAACAGACTGGCATGCATGCAAGGTCAAAAAACACTTTTATTGTTTTATAATATGCATTTATTTTTACCTTATTTGCTCAAAAACTCCCAAACGATTCGTTTAACGATTCATTTTTCCAAACCCCTCCTTTGCGTGACGCTAATCTGCGGTGATTGGTCCGATTGGTCTCATTTTAATGTCATCTTGCCTGTAATCCCTGATAAAGCAGCGTTTGTGAGCTCAGTGCTGCTTTGTGTGCGGCGTTACCGGGGAATCCGCTATTTTTACCACTCCAAAAGCACCACATAGTGGCAAAGAATGAATTTGCATTTTCATTCAGGCCAACGCGAAAAGACCAACAAGTGGGCGGGCAATATGCTAATGTTTCATGTTGACATCAACATGAAACGGCTTGGGATTCGTTTTAAAAACGACTCAGATTCAGTTTCGTTTGACACCAAACGATTCAGAGTCGACTCTTTCTTTTAAGAGACGATAACTTTATACACGGTGCACTTTCAGATTTAAAACTTTGCAGGATGTTTTCATTCAATTAGAGCTGTTTTACACACTGCATGAAGGTCATTTTGAAAAATCCATAATAGGGGCATTTTAAGACAGTGACTTTCTGTCGTCTTAGGGCAGTTTTAGTTTAAGTTTTAGAGTATCATTTAATTAAAAACATGTAATTTCAATGTTTAATTACAAAAACATTAATAACCATGTGTTATCATTCTTTTTGCAATGTTGAATCAAAACATTTCTCTCTAAAGGCATGTTTTTTGTAATATATTCAATGATTTTCTCATTTAACACAATAACGACTTTCTATTTGGGGGGGTTGGTGATTTCTCTGCCAAAATTAATTAGTCATTAATTAAATTAATTATATGCATTTCACATTTACTTGACAGCGAATATATGTTTTAACAGCGTTTTGTGTGTGTGTTTGCTATTTTTAAATGTATATTTTTCATTTTAGATTTATAATACATTTTTTATAAAGTTAATTTATGATGTTTATTCATTAATTTTATTTAAAAAAAATTCCACAGCCAACAACTGCTGTAGCAGCTGTCATAAGCAGTTGACTCTGCTAAAGGAAATGGTTTAGGAAATGATTACAAGGGTTCAGTCTATATCTGGAACTGTTCATACTGTAGATTGCTTATAAAATGCATTCGCTAAGTGTCTGGGAATCTGAAGCATTCGTTTTCAATTGTGCGTTGTTGGCCTTTAGACAAAGACCTCCAGCCTTTGTTTTGGTTCTGCACTATTTGGCCTAACAGACATTAATGAGGTCTTTGTCATGTGGGGCTCCAGACACAGTTGTTGAAAACATCAACTAAATAATAAAGGAGAATTCTGGATAAATGCTCATAAACTGCCCTTGAGTTAATACACACACTTAGAAACAGCTCATTGTGTCTTTGTTTCTGCAGCAGGTGGTTTAAAGCTTCTGTGTTGACTAGCGAGAGCCAGGCAACAGTAGTGTGTAGTCTCTTTAGGCGAATGAGACATGAACCGAGTACACAGTCACTGCATCATCCTGCTAACTGCGCTTCCTGTCTTTCATCTCCTCACTACACATTCTGTTGGGCTGTTGGTTTCATCCTTTTTAACCTACTAAGACATTATACTGTTATATATCTATCAAACAAACACAATATCATTTGTAAAGTATATATATATATATATATATATATATATATATATCATACGTATGTATAAGTATAATAATATAATGTTCAGTTAATATACAGTAGCTTATGACTTAAATACATTTAACCTACTGTACATCCTGAGAAAACAGGCTAGGTGTAGTTTATTTTTAGGCTGCACTTTTTTTTATTTCACTCTGTTCAAATTAATTATTAATTAATATTAATGCATATTTTTATTCAGTATTACTCATTAAATTGTGCCATTAATAATGTGATAAGTTTTCGGCTGTTCATCAAAGTAATCTTGGAAAAAAAGTTTCACTGATGTCCACAAAGCATAATCAAAATGTTCTACTTGGTTTTTCTTGATAATTAATGCTTTCTGAAGGATCATGTGGCACTGAAGACTGAGTAATGGCTGCTGAATTTCAGCTTTGCGTGTCGCAGGTGCGAATACATCCCACTTTAAAATATAATCAAATGGTATTCTGAACAGTAATGGTATACATATAAAACAAAGAAGTATTTTTTTGTGGTCTACACTGTTGTTCTACACTGTTGTATCTCAGAGAAATAACAAACTAGTAAATAATAAATTGAGTTACAATAAACATTACTAATTAAGAATATAGCAGACTAATCATACCAATAATAGTGTTAATAACATATGTTTAGTTATAGAGACAAAGTCTGTCAGACGCACACACATGCACACTCTTACAAGCTTAACCAAGCTTAGAGGGGGAAAAATCAAGTCAATCCGAGACCCCAGTCCTATTATCATAGGAGTGAAAGATCATTGAAGGTGAGTGGAGATTGCAGTGTGTTGGAGCTGATAATGGTCTCTGTCTCTGCCTGTCTGCCTCAGACTGTCACCCTTCTCCACCGCTGGCCTGACCCCAGCAGACCCCTCTTAAATGAGCCTGCATAATATTTCCTCAGAGCTCTAATGATTGCTTTTCTCTCTCTGTGGTTTGCCCGTTCTCTCACAGTTTCAAATGGGGGATACAGTCACATGGAAGAGGGGGATGATGAAGGCTTTGCTGCTAATCCTCATAGACAGGACAGCCTGACACTCCAGCAGAGGTAACATGGATTTGCCTTGGACCGAAATTGACAAACATGTCTCTTTTTCCATGTTGGGGTTGCACGGCTAGTTAATTATTTTTGACACCAGTTGGTCACATGACTTGAGTATTTGTCTGCACTTGGCAAAATCAGGAGGACAGTTCCTCTGACCACAAACTGTAACCCAGTGTAGCTAAATTATCTGACATTAGTTTTGTATTGTAAATGCCAAATATATGGCTTGAGATGATCTGAGTTTGTAGTGTTTACAAACCAGAAATCTTTTAAACCATCGTGAACATAGTAAAGTGTCAATGAATGAGCAAGTGGAACATGAGTATTTTATGGTGATTGATTTTCATGAGTTAAACACTAATCCCACTGACTGTTTTTCTGTCAGACTAGTAAAAAACAAGTTGTCGTGCAAACCCGTGCAATATTTTGTTCTGTGACTTAAAACTATTTAATAAAAATAATAAAGAAATGCATGTTTGCCCTGTTTGTGTGTGTGTGTCCAGTCTGAGTTCAGGTCTTCGTTCAGCTGACGCTTCTTTGACTGATGGAGGTCAGCAGGGTCATATGGAGCAGAATCATGTGAAGTCATCTAAGAGCATGGATCTGGGTAAGTCATTCACATTATTGTCTGATGTCTGCCTTCTCTCTGTGTTGTCCTATCAATGGAAATGGAAAAGTATAACATTTTGAGCAAACATAGCTTTACAGAGAATAAAGACATCCAGAGTTAACCTGGAGATGATCAAATAAATTGTTAAAACCAAGTGAACAGATGTGCTACTATTCACAGTACCATTCAAAAGTTTGGGGTCTCACTTTAATTTTTTATTTTATCTTACTTTTTTTTTATCCTAATATTAAAGATTTTTTGGGCCCATTAAATTTATCAAAAGTGACAGTAAATGAATTGATAATGTTACAGAAAATTTATCTTTTAAATGAATGCTTTTATTTTGAACTTTCTTTACATCAAAGGATTCTGAAAAAAAAATCACATACTTATACTATATCCACAAAAATATTGAGGAGCTTTTAAAATGTTCAATTTTCAAAATTAATGGTATTAAGAAATGTTTTTAAAAAAGCACTAAATCAGCACATAAGAATGATTTCTGAAGGATCATGTGGACACATGGAGTCTAAAGTAAATGGCTGCCTGCAAATTCAGCTTTTGCATCAGAAAATCATCATTTTAAAATATTTCAAATTGTTAAACCGCTTACATTGTAAAAATATTTACAGTCCTTAATGTTTATTTGATTTTTGGATGTTTTGAAAGAACTTCTTTTAAAAAGGAATTATTATAAATTTACTCCCCCAAACTTTTGAACAGTGGTGTATATATTACTTTGATTCTATATTTTTGACACAAATCTAATTCCATTATGCACCTGTGAGTGGATCTCATATATATACAAACAGTATTTAGAATATATCATATTAAGAGGAGTGGAAACCATCCATGTTCTAGCCGTCTCTTCAATGTGAAATGTGGGCTGACTTGTCTAAGTGCATGCTGGGGGATAAATCAATGCTCCTCCTCACTGTAACACAATTAATCTCTCGTGTTCCAACATTACCTTGGAAATCTAATCAGCGGCGCTCTATATCTGATACATCAGCCACGGCTACAGACCAAATCTGTGTCACATGATGGCTTTTTAAAAAAGCAATAGTGAAAGTATTGAAGAGCTCAATATGACGGGGGTGGACGGGGGCTGCTCTCTGGTGACCGTAGCGACTGTAGCTATGGTGGGCGGCACAATGGCCAGCCTGAGCGAGCCCCGCGGTCCAATTCAACCATGAATAAAAACCCACTGTAATTTGGTTCCAAGTGCTGGATATGAAATTGGATCATCTTTGATACGAGCACTAGGATATTAATAATACATAACCAATAAAGAGAGCCCCCTTTAGTTCATGAATAATAGAAAGTTTGAATAGTTTTTTAATTGAAATTTTTTGGTGTACGCTCATATTCACCTGGGCGTAGGCACATTAAAAGGAAAAAAATCGAGTGAATTATGCCACCCTCCTTCTCTCTGGATCCCCTCAGAGGCATGAATAGCTGTGAGAATGTAAACCTGTACGCTAGATTTAGGTTTACAGCTGCTGTAATGGCTTTGTTTTGATTACTGTGTATGCGCTGATATGACTGCTTTAGTGGCGATTTGTTTTCCTGGCCGGTTGGCAGGCAAGTAACTTTGTTAATGATGAGTGCAGGAAGTACACCAGTGTTGTTTTGTTACTGTTGATGGGGTTATAAAGTAAATCGTACTGATTTACATCATCCATTGAAAATTCAATAACTGTGTTGGAATAGCTGAGCGGTTGGATGAATTTCTCAAAACCTATCAAGAGCAAATTTATTGGGGAAAAAAGAGATCGAATTAGAAGAATGTATATATTTATATTTTAATATACACTGACGTTAAAAAAGGTTTGGGGTCAGTAAGATTTTTAATGTTTTTAAAGATGTTTCTTGTGCTCATCAAGGCTGTATTTATTTGATCAAAAATACAGAAAATAAACTTTCTGTGATGCAGCACTGAATTTTCATCAGCCATTACACCAGATTTCAGTGTTACACGATCCTTCAGAAATCATTCTAATATTCTTATTTATTATCAGTGTTGAAACTGTTGTGCTGCTTAATATTTTTTTGAAATCTGTGATAGTTTTTTCTTTGATTCTTTGATGAATAAAAACTTAAAAAGAACAGCATTTATTTAAAACTGAAATATTTTTCTAACAGTATAGGTCTTACTATCTTACTATTTACTTTATCCATTTAACAACCTTGCTGAACAAAAGTATTACTTTCTTAAAAAAAGAAAGAAATTACTAAATTTGACTAACATGGAAAAGATTTCTATTTTGAATAAATTCTGTTCTTTTTAACTTTGTTTTATTTATCAAATAATCCTGACAAAAGTATTACAGTCACCAAAAACTATTAAGCATCACATCTGTTTCTTCCACTTACTCAAAAATCCGCCATATTAGAATGATTTCTGAGGATCATGTGACACAGAAGACTGGAATAATGATGCTGAAAACTTTGCTTTGCTTCACCAGGTATAAATTACATTTTAAAGTATATTACAATATAAAATGTTATTTTAAAATTGCAATAATATTTCACAAAATTTTGTTTTTTTTCTGTATTTTGATCAAATAAACGCAGCCTTAGTGAGCACAAGAGCCTTCTTTCAAAATATATATATACATTAAGAAGTGACCATTTTTTTTCATAAAAATTGTCATTACGGTAATACAGAACAATTGATTTTCATAAGAAAACAATTTGGAAAAAATTAAAGTGTACTACAGCACTGAGAATGTAATAAGAATCACCACTGATCGTTTTACTTATTTTATACTTATTTAATTATAATTTAACAAACGTGTGCACATGTACACCATCAAGTTGCATACTTTGGTTACAATGTGTGCTCTTGTGGGGGACCATAACTTCTATTCAAACGTCTTATATAATTCTCTGATCATGTCCTACCCTTTATTCTTCTCTCAGCTCTGCCTACAATAAAGGCTTAAAAGATAAGAGACTAGCTTTATGATACCCATACTTGCAGCAAATATTCAGACAGGGCCTCTGCAGCGCTCCACAGAGCAGTTTAAGGGAGTCCATCGGTTTGTGTCTTAGCAAGGAGAGCCGCAGGGGAGAACGATGACAGACTTCTCCCACCTTTCCTCCCTCAGGATGGAGACAGGAAAGAAAAGGAGTAATGAGAGTGAGAGAGGAGATTATAGAGGTGCTGGAGGTGCAGATGAGAAGAGAGAGATGTTGTGAGCGAGAAAGAGGGTCCACTGGATGACTGCCTCTGAGGAATGGAGGGATCACTAAAACAGAAATGAGATGGCCGCTTTTGCAAGTCATTTTCTGTGCAGGCGTGATGGGTGCGACGGCTCTAAAAATTGAACGCTCACCATGAGAATTGAACAGTGCAGCACATTTCCACACATTAGCTAAGGATGACCCTATTAGCTCGGCTTTTTTCCATAACACACTGAATGAGAAATATTTCACTCTCTTAAAACGCTGGATGCAGCAGAATTTCAATTACACTTCATTAGTTTTCCATATTTGGTTCTCGCAAAGTAATGTTTCGGTGGCGGCAATCGACTATGCCAACAATTGATTGGCTTTCATTATCGTGATAGTATAAGAGTGTGTGTTTCTAATAGTCACACGGCAAAAGACCTTTTCCTCATTCAAAACAACCTTTTTTTGCTAGTTTCTATGACTTAATGAGGGAGCATAATGGATGTAGAGCTATTTTTTATCTCTCTGACCTCATCTTGACTCTCCTCTGGAACCATGGGTTCAGTTGACCCTTCGCAAAGACCCGCCCCCCTTTGTTACTGTTGCTATGTCCAACAAGCCATGGCACTCTCACGCCACACATCATGTTCTCACAAAATACATTGTGGAGCAAAGAGGAAACTGACAACATGCCAACAAACAAGACAGAGCCGTTACTTTTGGTATGAAACAAAGTCTCAGCATCCAAATGCTGTCATTTTTTAAGAATTTGAAATAAATACCGCTTTTTTTTTTTTTATTTTTTTGGCTCGTATCTAATGTTTGTGACAGATCGCGAAATGGACTCCTGACCGATCATCCTCTTTCACTATTAAGCTTAAATAACAGAATGAACATCAAAGGGTATCTTCTCTCAAATGCCGAAACTACACATCATTTTCCCCCTCAATTCCACCATTTAATCTACTCTCCTGTCTGGTTTGTTGTCGGACAAAATGGCAGATTGGCAGTTATGATTGGTCAGATCGCCTGTCAGTCAGTCTCCTGGTAAAAGGTCAATTACAGTGGCCGATGTTGTCCCCATCACTTTATAAAATTAACAGCAGGGATGTATATGATACAGAAGAAGCTTTTAAAAGATCATGTTAAATTATCTCCAAAACTTCATTAATATTCATGAGCCAAGCCTTCATTTTGTGACATGTTTGTCCTCACCAGTTTTTAAAACAAAGTGCCGCCCATGTTGAGCCACTTACTATCCTAAAACCGATCCTGAACAATCACTCATGAATATAGTAACTTCATGAACCTTCATGATTACTGTATTTTTATGATAAAGCACTTAACCCTCAGTCATATTAGACCGAACAATTTTACGTTTTGATTCGTTACAAATTTTTACTACTTCAGAATGGTACACTGTAAAAAAAAAAAAAATTGCCTCAATTAGTTATAATAACTTAAAATTTGATCAAGAACTTTTGAATTTGAATCGAATCAGGGAATCATCGCTGATTCCCAACGTCGTTACTTAAATGCTAATATATTTGATCATTCAAGACAAAAAACAAAGAAAAAGCTCAGTCTGAATAACCGCTGCCATGAGTGAACTGTGTAAAATAGGTACTAGCATAATTGCATTTCTCGCATAAACCCAATACCAGTCTCTCCAGAGAAAATGCTTCATCCCCATGTGCTCGAACGATTGCACTTCAAGATGAATACTTGTACTCAGAGTCCTTTATTCTTGGCTTCTTTTGATCAGAAACTGTCCTAAATGCTCGTCTTTCATCTTCGTGTGGAGGTCCAAGGCCAAAGTGTGTTATTCTCCTGAGCTTTTGTTCTCACCGGCAGAGTAGGAATACATTTGTTCGATGAGTGTGTGTCTTTCTGGAGAAGCATTATTCATTGACCTATTTTGTATTGTTTTAACCCTCTCTGTGGAATCAGAATTAGATTTGTAATGCGGGAAAACAACCATTATCTACATTCTGTTTTAGGAACGAGTTGAATTGAAAAACAGGAAATAATTGTTCAGAAGAGATGGACATCGTGCAATGTACAACTGGTTTGTTGTGTGTGTATTATTAGCAGGACATGAATGTCGTTCAGATCTCAGTCATAATACATATGTTTTGCTCATTTTATACACTTTGGTTAGACAACACACCATCTTTATTTTCACCTTCACATGTTATTTGTATGTATTTGCTAAGGCAGTACATTTTGTCAATGGCCTGGTTTTTATTTCTGCTGTTATCCTCGGTAACTCCATCCACTAAAATTTCATTGGCCTAGAATCACACTTGGCATAACTCGTCCCACACATTTTGTGCTACGGACATGAATGATACTTAAACTCCAAAATTTACATTCTGTCATTTACTCACCCTCATGACATTTTTCTAAATTTCTTCCATTATGTTTCACAGAAAAAATAAAATCATACCGTTGTGATTAGTCGATGATAAATTAGTCTAACCAGTCTTTTTGGCCATAAAGTCTTACGCCATATATAGAAAACAGAATATCATAAAGATTTAGAGATGGGCCAGTTAGTAACTACCTTTTAGCGTTTTCAACATAGCCACTGTTATTGAACTGAATTGAACCAACATTGAACTGACTTGACCTGAAAATACACTTTTGCCTTGAATTGAATTGAACTCGTTTCATAATTGATGAACTTTTCAACATTCACAGTTGAACTGAATTGAAACATTGAACTAAACTGATATGAATAATCACACTATTGTCTTCTGTAGAGCTGAATTCATTTAATTATCGTTTCATTTTATAACAGCAATACTGATGCTTTCCTTTTTATTAATGAGAATCTGCTTTGAAACCATCTGTATTGTAAAAAGCGCTGTATAAATAAATATGACTTGACATATCTTATTCATTTTATTCACTATGAATTTATTCTAACTGTATTTTAATGCTTCTGCAACAATGCAATTTTTCATGCCAATTAAGCTTATTTGTCTCTGAGAGACAGAAACATTTCACTCATAAATTGAGTTTGGGTGAAAACTCAAGTTCTGTGGGACGTGACATTGGATTCTCTAAGCTGATTGGCTAAAACTCCCTGCACATCATTGTCAGGACAAAGGATAAGCCAATTTTTCCACACAATAGCACATTGTTTCAAACCCAGAATCGCTGGTGCCAGCCAACACACACAACATCTTCAACTTATATTTGCTGCTGAGTCAATAAGCTTTCACACATTTGAAACAGACAATTATGAAATAATTATCCCTCCACCCCTTTCTGATTGATTTGCCACAATTTGCTTTTGTTCTTCTTGTAAATCCTTTCCTTTCGCTCAATGCATCCAAATCTCTGAGCACATCTAGCATGTGAAGTTTGTGTTTGTCTTTATGTCTGTTTGTTTGTGTATCTGCATAAGCAGTTTTTAAGCTAGCTTTTTTTTAAGCTTGTGCAATCTATCATCACATGACGGATCACAGCCTGCTGAGAGACGTATTTGGCTTTCTATCTCTCGTCTGCTGGGAAAAATTGACCTCATGAAAAATGAATAGGATTATTTAAAAGAGATTGCAATGTAATGAAAACCTATTACTGTGTGCTAGGCCGCTGCTAGCTCGCCGGCATTTGCCTCTCTCCCTTCAAATCCTTTTTCTGTGGATTACCCGTGCCTCTGCCACTATCGCTTGCCTCAATTTAACATCATATTATATTTGTCACAGGGCCCAAACCCCTATAGCCCAGCTCTCAATAATTACTGTAAATCTCTGCCAATTTCCTGCCCCTGTATTTGTATTTGGACGTGTACACAAGTCACTTCTGGGGTAGCAGGGTTGGAACAGAAACTATTCGGCTAATGTAAACCATACAGGCTCTCCTAAGCCAGCATGTCTTTTTCTCTCCCTCTTTTAGTGATTTGGGTGGATTTTTAGTGTGTTGGAGTTTCATTTATGATTTATTTTTCATGTAATGTTGGTTCTGAATGTGTGGAGTTTTATGTTAGCACTATAGCTGGCTATATGCAGCGGCAGTGCGCACAGCGCTGATGCTAGATTGACTGCACAGGTATCTGTATTGGCTTTAAATGGGGATTGTGGTTAGAACTTGAGAGCAAAAGTTATTAGCAACAGGACAGAAGAGACTCTCTCTTTCTGCCTCTCTGCCCTGTGGTAATACTTGAAATGAATAGCATGCCCTGTGGTTGTGTGGTTTTACTTTGTTTACAAGTGTGTATAAAAAAGAGAGTGCAGTGCTTTTTTCTCCTGATGTAAGCAATTTTCACTCCCTCCAGGTGTGCAGAAAGAGCATATGCTGCCCATCTCATGTACACGTATGCTAAACCCCCCACACAATACAGAGAAAACCCTTGCATGGCTTGTGTGTAACCCCAGCATTTGCAGTACAGATTTGTAACTATTTTTTTATTTTATTTTGTATATTTTTTGTTTTTATATTGTTGAATATTTATTTAATTTTTATTGTTTTGTTTGTTTTGTTTCTTACTTCGTTCGTTTTGGTTTTGTTTGTTTAGGGTCAGATAATTCAACAGTATCGTCATACATGTGGTAATCTTTTGTTTCCAGTAAAATAGAACTGTTCAGAACAAGATCTCAGTTGCCAACCCTAATTAGCACTAGCGATTAAAATGTAACCCAAGTGAGGAGGCCTTACTTAATCCCAGAGTGCATCTGTCTCCCTCCATGGTAGATGAAAGCAGCATGTATGCTTTGTCAGAAGTCAGGTAATGAATGCACTCTCCCTTGCTTTGGATCAGTGCGGACTCACACACTCATGCCCACAGCTGTGTCCGGTCTGACTCCAGTGCCCTGCTGATAGACTTGTTCCGTTGTGCTTGTGTCTGATGGATTGGCCCCTGAGGGCCCCATGTAGACCCCTGTAAGAGAGCATACAGGCCGTATGGGTCTGGAAAGCTGAGAGAGTGATGTGCATAGGAGGAGACCAAAGGGTTCCATAGGTAATATCTTGATATTATTAATATTATTATTTGTATCCACCATGTGTACAGCCTGAAGCTTGGTGTGGATGATGGTAAAACACCACAAACACTGCCTCTCCTTTAAAGAAAATCCATTACAGTCTTTGTCAAGGAGGTCTCACTGACATAGTGAAACCTAATGCAAACCAGTGAAAGATGTGGTTTAACCTGTAGTTTATTCTAGTGTACTGTTTAATGGATGTTAGATTCTGGCCTACACTGAAAAAAAAAAAAAGATCCTGCGTTTCATTTGTAAGGCAAGTAACACATTGAATTAAACATGAAATTTTGAAGTAGAAAGAGTGAAATAGTACTTTCTTGTAAAATGAATTCTACTGATCTTTGTATTATTTACAACTCCATAAAATAGGGTTTATAGGAATTTTTTTGCATGCCGTTTTCTCAAAATGATCTTTTATATTATATATATATATTTTTTTTCACATTACACCTTTGTATGTGTGTATTGCTAAGGCTTTCTCAGAACCAAGTGAACCTTTCTAAGCAGCTTTATTTGGTTTCATAGTCTTATCTATGAGTGAGTCTTATGCCCAAAAATGCTTTTTATGTAGGCAACTTACTAGATTTTGAGGCAGCCCAGTAGTAAGTGGAACAAAAACGTGTGTGTGGCCCATGAGACGATGGAACATGTTTCCACCAGATGCTCTCTACGTCCCAATGCCTACTCCCTTCATCCCTCTGTGCTCCTCTCCACACCCTCCCACTCTTCCTCCATAGTGTGACCCTCAGTTCAGTTACAGTGAAATGAGTGAGATGATATTGGGCCAGGGGTCTTTCCGCTCGCATCTTTCTTTCTCACTCTATCCTCATTCATTCTATACTTTTGGAGAGCATCGCTCTCATATGGGACTCCCACAGAGAACACATGTGACCTCTGACCTGTTGAGGAGTTATAAGCTGTGTTCCATTCAAAGTCGGATGTGGGACATTTCTACTTGATATCTCCAGCTTCCGACCATTAAACGTTTCATCGTCTGAATTGTGCAAGATGACACAAAGCAGAAAAGCAATGCTAGCATTTGTTTTGTAGGTGTGCAATTATCCGTGGAGATGGAGTGGGAGTGGGAGTTTTTGCACCGATTTCATTGTTTACAGTTTTAATTCCTTTAGAAATCTGCTAAAGAAAACAGTGTACTGTTTGAATGCTCAATACTGAAATTGAAGAAAATAACTCATTAAGAAATTAATTGAAGAACCGAAGAAAATAACTCCTTTTAATAGAGGGACCTTTAGTATGCTGGTTAGTCTTTGGAAAAACTCTGCTTAGAGAAGAGAGCTACAGCTACAGGCTCACACTAATGGCAATTTCCTTCACCGTCCGCGTTTTGACTTCTTTCACTATTGAAAGTTAATGTTAAATAGAGAGAAGAAAATGACTCATTTTTTTAAATGTTAACTTCTAGCGTATTCTTAATCTTGGACCTCATTTTTTATGCACAATTTGAAGCACCAAAAGCAGCCCACACTCTCCAAGTTCTCTGTAATTGAAAAATATGCATTTCTTTAAATCATTCATAGGGTTGCAGTAACGTAGTTATTTTAGTTCAAATTTGTACGTTTTTTATTTTTGGGTGAACTATCCCATTAAGCTTCTGACAACTCTTTCCTCTTGATATCAACGTGAATCTGAAAGTTTGAGTTGGAATAGTTTGCAAGAGTGTGATTATAAACAGTGAGGCTGTAAAAGCAGACTAGTGAGTAGATGAGTTTTCTGTTTGGTGTGATGGCGTTTAATGTCTCCAACAACCTTCCATTTAGCAACTGCCTTTCTCAAGACATGTGAAATCACAAATAGGGTATTACTGATGTATTTTATGCTGTAGTAAAATACGTGAGAAAGTGTCTTTAGGAAGTACACGCAAAGGGTTATATTTTTTGTCGTTTACATCATGTTAGTGCTAGATGATGAAAAGTTTTTTAAAAAGGGTCATTGAATGGAAAACTGTATTTACCTTGGCATAGTTGAATAATAAGCGTTCTGTCTATGGAAATGACATACTGTGAGCCTCAAACACCATTGTTTCCTTCGTAATCTTGTACGTGCAAAAGACCACTGAAAATAGTCAATCCCAACATAACTCCAACTGTTACGTTACAGTCGGGATCATTAATGTTTACGCCCCCAACATTTGCATAACGTATACCGCCCAGTCTAGAGACCACCAACCTGCACAGCCGAATCATTGATGCAGTGTTGCCAGATATTGCTATTAAAACAAAGAAAAACAGAAAAATTAAAAATAAACCAAAATTATTTCAAATCTTTTGCAATTAAGATAAGATAAAGATATCGCTGACCCTAAACTGCAGTGTCCTACTATATTAACTTTCTAAAGTGTCAAAATAGTGGAAAAGACAAGTCCAAAAACGCTTATAACAGCTGGATCTGGCAACACGGAGGCTGCACCCGCGCCCTCACTCACAATTCTGTCAAGCCTCGTTCACTCCACCAGTGTCTCGCAGCGATCATGCTCATACCACGGATGCTAAACATTCTTGCAAAATCTCTCAAATCTGTACCTTCGTCTGATACAGGCTCAAACATATAAGGTTGGATGCCTAATCCCTCCATCGTTCACGCCGGACAGTAGAGATCTGTTTGCAGTGTGAGCTACTGAAATGAGCCACGCTGTGAAACAGCCAATCAGAGCAGAGCTCAACATTATTATTCATGACCCTTCCAAATAAGGTAATAACAGACCATTTCATTCTAGGGACAAATCCTAGGGTTGTAAATGGACATGTAAAACAGTTTCTGGAGAATTTTTGCCCTTACATAAGCCACATACCTTCTATGTCAGAGAACCATTTAAAATATTATATCAATGCATTATATGGCACCTTTAAAATGACTTGAATAGAGTACATGTGCAATACAGCACTTCTTTATCGTCAAGTCAGATTTTGGCCCGAGCTTGCAAATAAGGATGTCTGAGATCAAGTAATATTTTTTTACACTTTTCCAAGTAGTAGGTTGTAAATTCAAACTTTCCAAGTTGAACTGAACACAGCAATAGGGCTTACATGTCTGTTGAATATGTCACCATAGACCACAGTGGCCTTTTCAGATTTAGTTATTTGGGTTCTTTGCCATCCGTGTGTGTGTGTGTGTCAGTGCTTTTGTCTTGTGGTGTGAGGCAGCGAATATTGACTGTCTTTTGGCATGTGCCATTTTTTTCTGTAGAGAGACTGTAGTAAAAAAGGGATTGGTAATACGTTTAATAAACCAATCCATTTTGTGGATGTTTAAATGATGCCCAGACTAATGTTTATTGACAAGATGTGAAGGCTTTGCTGACTAGGTGGGTTTGGTAAAGCTTGGCTCTGGGAAAAGGCCCCAATGTGTCTTTATGAGCTTTGACATATTTAATTAGCAGGATGGTCTTAAGAGCCCCTCGCTCTGGACTTTTAATCTCCCTAAAACCTTCTCGGCGCTGGGTTCCCTTTTTCCTCCCTGCTTTCTCTCACGTTGTGCTCTCTCTGTCTCTCCATCACTCCTCATATTCCTCCCTCTTTCTGTGCCCCAGCCTCTCTTGGCAGCCGTGGTCCCACCCACACGTGATTCCTAGCCTCAGAATCCAATTCCCATCAAAATTGTGTTACACCTCCGGCTCCAAGAGCTCCCATAACTCTCTCTGGCCAAGCAGCTCAAGGCAATAATCTGCATCCAGCCACCAGATGCGGGACACAGTCCAACACAATAAGGAGAGCGTTTTCTCTTTACAAGTTTTGATTCCCTGTGCTTAATAACATATAGGATGGTAGCCAATATGATCCTGTATCCATTGCGGTGGTCCTGATTTGCCACACCCAGCAATAACCAAACCTGAACCCGAGCGTTCCAGTGAATCTTAAGTGTAATGCTGCAGAATGTCCTTCTGCTGTATTTGTCTTTTTGGTGTGTATTTGGTCTATGTATATGTTTACTAGATAGCAATTTAAAGTGCATTTCCACCCCAAAGTCTGTTTCAAAAGGTGGCGAGCAACATATGATTCCGTCTAAGAGACCTAATTTTGGCCAAATTTTAAAGGTGCGGTCACATTTACTATTGCTCTAGAAAACGAACTTTTCCAGGTGAAATCTAGTACATAATCCAATAGAAATCCACACAATCGGATAATAATGTCATTCGGGTACTATTTCCCCATGCAGTTTTTGCATTGGGTTCAAGTTGGTCACAGATTGCAATAACCAATAATAAGCTACTTGGTTTGAAAGTAACTTCTGTGTGAACTGTGCCTTTGGACCTTTTTGCTTTTGAAATTTTCCTAATGTTCTCATAAATGCTTTGTATGGTATGTGTCTGTGTGTTTTGATGTTTATTAGTGAATCTGACTTTTAGCTTAGCAACTTGCTAATGTTTAATCTGATTGGACTCAATCGAGAATCGCATCTCTTGTGTGATTTTGTGAGTACAACTACTTTTGTATGCCAGTTGAATTTTATGCTTATGAAGAGAGTCCCGAATCAGTCGCTTCTGATGTAAATTTTCACATATTCGAAGCCATATCGTCAGAGATAAGCCCAGACAGGCAGGTTTTTGGACAGTTCCCCAGACACCAGCTCTCTTTTCTCCCTCAAACGCTGTTTCTCTCCCCCTCTCTGTCTGTCTGCATCTGAGTGTATGAGGGTAGTTGAATCCACTTCCTCTGAGTGGCCACTTCGTTCCTCCTTCTCCTTCCTCCTTAATTGCAGTGAAGTGCAGATGAAAGAGTGGAGAGAAGGAACATGAGATTTCTTTCTCTTTAAAGCCTCAGCTCTTGAGCGCTGTAGCCGAGTCTTGCTTTCTATTATCAGACTCTGCATGCGTGTATGTGTGTGTGTGTCAGGCAGATGAGGTCTTTTGCCAGCAGTGCTGGGAGAGCATAATGTAAGAGCAAAGCACCCTGTGAAACCTATTCTCCTTCTTCTTTGGCCTGAATACAGAGACCACAGGTCCCTCCACACCCCAATACCACAGCAGCCTTTGGTCCAGAACAAACACTCCAACTTTCCTTCTCAAGTCATGGAAAAACTCCTCTGTTGCCAAAGGAAAATTTGAATGTTAGATATTGTGTTCTCTTATGATTTTTAATATGCCGGGAATATGAAGCCACGTCATACACAGTTTGTGAGAGGTATGCCATCTGAAGCAGTTGTGATGAAAGACAAGTTTATGCTTTCGCAAAAGTAAGGAAATTGTTGTTATTCAGTGTGAAATAAATCATATGAGAGGGATTACTAGAGCTGGCCTTGAGAGTGCATGTTTTATCTTAAAGGAATAGTGAGTAGTCAGTGATCACACTGCTTTTTCCCATACTACAAAACTGTAGTGAGCGTGGATGTCTTAAAAGCACCATAGGATTATAATACACACTAGTTAGGCTAGTCTAAGACTTTTGAAGCAATATGATTGATTTGTGCAAGGCTCTGCATTAAATATGGCATGCTGGCCTGGGGCCAGTGCGAGAGAGTTTCAGGCCAGTTGACAGAACTCTCATTTGTCCTTTGGGCCAGTGCTGTGATGAAAGTGTATGTTTACAGATCTTGTGCATCCATTTTTATGTCTATGTGCAAAATAACGATGGTGTACACTCCTATTAGCAAGATTTGGTGGATCATTACATTTAGTTGAATGAAAAAATTACTCCTTTGTATTCAGTGTGGGCCGGGTTAAAATTTATCCAAGTGCCGTAAAGTAACCAAAGACTTTTAAATTTGCCATTTAAAAAATGCTGTTCATTTTGATACTTCTGTCATCCTGAATCCTGAAAAAAATAATCACGTTTCCACAAAAATAGGGGCAGCACAACTATTTTGGAATTTTGATTAAAAGAAAAAAAAAAAGTGAGTTTAAGTTCATCTTATTTACGATAAGAATATTACAATGTCTATGTTCGAACCCGTTAGCCTTTAGTTGTTAGGCGTCTAGGGACTAAGAAGGGGAACATTAGACCAGTTTTGACCAGAACCAGTTTAACACTCGGTGTGTGAAGGAAAATTACAAAGACTAGAGACTAAATCAAGTGAACATACTTTATTATTAAAAACAAACCCAAGTTATCCGTGTTGTCACGAAACAAAAGAGAATAATGATATATGAAATAAGACTTTATAAAAGAGTAGACACAAACTGCAGCTATACCATAGTGGAGAACTGGGGTAGTTTAACATGGGAACCGATTGTGCCAAAAGAAAAAAAAGTACAACCCAAAATGAATCTAACTACCCTTTTTGGTCTAGTCCCTGTGAAACCTAAAAAAGGAAAACAGGTGTGAAAGGAAAACGTCTATCACGTCCGAGACGTCTACCTCAAACATTCAACTAACTACCAAACCAAAAATAACAGAAAAATAGGGCATAAAACAAATCCATACCATAGTGTGGTCTAGAGCAACAAAATCAAACTACATGTCACCATGTAGGATACGTGACATAACTTAACCTACCCTTTACCTCCTTCCTGTTACATCTTATATAAGTGCTCCAATGTCACAGATCAGGAGTTTCGGTTCAGCCAAGTAGTGACGCTAATTTTACAATTGGCAGAGCACAGCAACATCACACTCTAAACCAAACACACTACAAGAAGCACACCCAGATTCACAAAGCCAAGCCCTTCGCGACACTGGCATTTCCCTTATAGAACAGCAGGTGTATGTTCATCAGCGATCAGCGATGAAGAACACCCCCTCCCATCATCATAACCCATCAGCTCATCCCCTACTGTTAGGCAAGATGACCGACCAAAAGCGCCACAAAGGTCACCTGCAAAAGTGAAAGTAAAAGGGATAGACAGAACGCGACGGGGGGGGACTCAAGCAGAAGAACACAAAAACAAGAAAATACTCAAACGACAAGTCAGTATTACATAAGGACGTAACACCCCCACATTTAAGAACAAACATATAGTTTGTAAAAAAACAAAACAAACAAATCAATAACTCGCCCACAATATTTAAACTCTAGAAAGAGCATCAGCAAGGACGTTCTCAGAACCCTTCTTGTGATGAATTTCCATGTTGTAGCTCTGCACAAACAAAGCCCAACGCATAAGTCGTTGATTCGCATTATACATACGAGACAAGAACACAAGGGGGTTATGATCGGTGTACACAATTGTAGGTACATTAGAAGAACCCAAATAGACTTCAAAGAACTGTAATGCTAACAACAACGCTAAGGTTTCCTTTTCAATCGTGGAGTAATTTGCTTGATGTCTGTTAAACTTGCGAGAAAAGAAACACACTGGATGGTCCACACCATCTATGCCCTCCTGAAGCAGGACTGCTCCAGCGCCGACTGCGCTCGCGTCGACCTCCAATTTGAAAGCACGCTCAAATTGTGGGGCTGCCAAAATCGGACTATTACACATCAGAGCCTTAACATTTTCGAATGCCACTTGGCACTCTTCCGTCCATACAAAAATTTTCTTGGGGCTAAGGAGGTTTGTAAGAGGAGTTACCACAGTGGAAAAGTTCTTACAAAAATTCCGGTAATAGCCAACCATACCTAGGAATCGTCTAAGCTCCCGCCGGGTAACAGGTACAGGAAATTCAGTAATGGCCGCCAGAAATACTTCGCTTCCACCGCTTAACCTGTCGCGTGTCCCTACTTGTTTTCCCAGATACGGTGACATGGAACGGAGGGTCCTAGTGGGGGAGAGAAATGTGGGAGGGGGGAGGGTGTAGGGGGGGGATAGGGAAAGGGACATTGGAATAAAGGGAGAGAACGGGAGAAGAGGGGGAAGGAGAGTTGGAGGTAATGGAGGGGGAGGGGTGGGGGAACAGAGGTTGGTGGATGGGAAAGGTGGGAAGGGGGGGGGGGTAGGGTAGGAGGGAGGCCGACCCCACTTTGCTAGGTTGAGGTTAAAGACACTGTCCAACTTCGAACACAGTGTGCGCGAATAAAGAAAGATGTTCATCCATCATTATAAAGAATTACTAAATCATCCATACCAGTGCAATTAAGGTAACACCCGCTAGACAGTTTGATTCATGTCGCTGGACGTAACAGTGCGTTTCGCAATCCGAAAACGAGGCGCATCAAAGGACCATTAATCGGGAAAACAGTCCGGAGTTACGAATGCAGAGATGTCAGACGCACGCTGTGTTAATGGTACCTGCCAGTATCCTTTGAGCATGTCGAGTTTACTAACAAACCTAGCAGAACCAATACTGTCAACACAATCTTCCATTCTAGGAAGTGGATAACAATCAGGTATGGTGACAGCATTCACTTTACGAAAATCCGTACAGAAACGGAAAGAACCATCAGGTTTATTGACCAGAAGACATGGAGAACTCCACGAACTACAGCTATGACGAGCTAAACCATTTTCTAGCAAATAGTCAGTTTCTTTCTTCATAGCGGATCTTTTTACAGCATTAATTCGATAAGCATGTTGCTTTATTGGTTTCGCACTTTGAATATTAATATCATGTCGTAACACACTAGTCTGAGACGGAACATCCGAAAACAAAGATAGAAATGAAGTGATAAGATCTACCACATCATGCATTTTCTCATCAGACAGGTGAGAAAGATGGGAAGTCAACTTTGTTAGAATAACCGAGTTATCCAACTTATTACATTGTTGAGGAGTATTTCTTAGTAACAGACCATCTTCATCTGCATTCATAGCATCATTTACAACAGACAGAACTTCAGAGGTTACCAGAATTGCTGCATTGTCAGTTACTTGTTGGTCACATTCATCTTTTTCACGTTCATGATATGCTTTAAGCATATTAATGTGACAAACGCGAGTTTTACGCCTTCTTTCAGGAGTACATAAAACATAATCCGTATCACTAAGTTTCCGGACTATGCTGTATGGACCAGTAAATCGAGCGGTCAGTGACGAACCTGGATTAGGTAATAATACCAGTACTCTGTCACCGGACTGAAAAACTCGTGCAACTGCTTGCCTGTCATATCGAACCTTCATGTCAGACTGAGCATCTTTCAAAAAATTACGAGCTAGGTCACAGGCACTATGAAGTTTCTCTCTAAACCGACTGACATAGTCTAACACATTCGTTCTATTCTCTGTGTTACTTTCCATCATTTTATCCTTCAGAACCTTTAACGGACCCCGAACAGCATGTCCGAAAACCATCTCAGCCGGACTAAATCCAAGCGATTCTTGCACGCTCTCACGTACGGCAAACAATACTAAAGGGATTCCCTCATCCCAATCCTTATTCGTTTCCATACAATATTTTCGAAGCATGGTCTTTAAGGTTTGGTGAAACCTCTCGATCGCACCTTGACTTTCCGGGTGATATGAACTAGAAACTCTGTGTTTTATGGACAACGACTTCAAAGTTTGAGTAAAAACTCGCGACAAAAAATTTGAACCTTGATCAGTTTGAATAACTTTAGGAAGTCCAAAGATGGAAAAGAACTTAATCAAAGTTTTCAAAATAACAGGAGCCGTTATGTTACGCAATGGGACAGCTTCAGGAAATCGAGTCGCTCTACACATTATGGTACATAAATATTGATTACCCGATTTTGTTTTCGGTAAAGGTCCGACACAGTCGACCAGTACCTCTTCAAACGCTTCTCCCATAACCGGAATAGGAGAAAGTGGAGCGGGTGAGATGACCTGATTTGGCTTACCTGCCATTTGACAGATATGACACGTACGACAGAATTTTGCAACATCTCGTTTCAACCCAGGCAAAAAAAAATGCTGGAGAATACGATGGTAAGTTTTCGTTACCCCCAAATGGCCGGAAAGTAAATGTTCATGAGCTAGATACAATACATAAGAACGAAACCTGCTTGGAACTACCACTTGATATATAACGTTCCAATCCAGATCCTCTTCGACCTTAGAACACCACCTTCTCATTAATAAATCATCTACAAAGTATGCAGAGTCTCTTTTCTTAGCAGCCTCAGAGCTAATCACAGCTGAGAAGCATTTTCTTAAAGATGGATCATTATTTTGGGCAGCAATAATCTGCGAACGAGAGATAGGCAGGTCCAAAGAATGAGAACGTTCTAGCAAACCTTCTGAACTTTTTACATTAGAACGTCGTACATCATTCATCTCAATTTCAGGGATATTCCCATCATCTGCTAATGCATGCCCCACCAATGAGTCAGCCAAATCAACTTGCTCCATAGCCTCAGCTGACCGAGCGCGAGTAACTGCACAAGCAGAAAAAACCTCAGGATGGAAATTAGCAACATCATTAGAATTTAAGCAATCACTCGGAACATCGGTCACCTCTGGCGCTGGCACCACTTTGCCTCCAGCTAAATCATTTCCCAAAATAAAAGTTATCCCTTTCATAGGAAGTGATCTACGAATTCCAACTCTCACAAATCCAGACACCAGTGTACAGTCTAAATGCACACGATGCAGAGGAACCGGCACTACTTGCATTTCAATACCACGGACCAAAATATTTGAGCCACAATACGATTCATCCGAGAAAGGCAAAATATCAGACACCATAATGGACTGCATAGCCCCAGTATCCCGGAGAATAGAAATTTCTCTCCGATCCTCTTCCTTACCAGACAAAGAAACAAACCCTGTCATAACGAAAGGCTTGTAACTTACATCAAGGACATCAGTACAACCCGACAGCTCAGACATTGGCATAGTCTTTAACAATGCAACACTTTTAGGGTTTTGAGTCTGTTGCTTACGCCTAAGCACAGGACAATCAGCAATCAAGTGTCCGTGTTTATGGCAATAAAAACAGTCCCTTACCTCCTTCAATTGCGACGTAACAGATTTGATCCGAGCACTCTGACTTTGAGATGGACCACTAGTCATGCTCTTTTCAGTGTGCGTCACGGAGAATACCCCCTTATGAGTGAGTAAAAACTCATCTGCTAGGACAGCAGCCTGCGACAACACATTAACTTTCTGCTCATTTAAATAGACCACTACACGTTCGGGCAGACATCCTTTGAACTCCTCAAGCAGAATTAATTCTCTTAGGGAGTCAAAGTCTCCGGTTTTAGTTGCACTGCACCATTTATCAAACAACAGAGACTTCTCCCTAGCGAATTCCACAAATGTCTGGCAAGAGTTCTTTTTATGGCCTCTAAATTTTTGTCGGTATGCCTCTGGAACTAATTCGTAGGCACGTAATATTGCTAACTTCACGGTTTCATAGTTCAAACTGTCCTCTACAGAAAGAGTAGAAAAAACCTCTAGTGCTTTACCCACCAAACGACATTGCAACAAAAGAGCCCAAAGCTCTTTCGGCCAATGAAGGGATGTTGCAATGCGCTCGAAAGCACTGAAATAGGAGTCTATCTCGGTCTCACGAAAAAGTGGCACCAGCGTAATGTGTTTACTCACATCGAATGAGCCGGTTGCTACAGATGGAGCAGAGGGAACAGTGGGAGTAGAAGAAACAACAGGAGCAGGGATAACAGTGGCAGCGGTAGTAACTCGAGGGAGATCTGGTTGAGCAGCTGAACCTCCCACAATTCTCATTGCATCGAGCTCCAGCTGTCGCATTTTGATCTGTTTCTCCGCCTCAATCTCAAGTCTACGAATTTGCAATCGCAAATCCATTTCCTTTTCCGCCTGCCGAATGGGTCTTACAACCTAATCTCTTTCGCTTAACCATCGCCAACTAGCCAAAACAGACTATCATAATCTCAGCTCCGGCATCTTTTGAGCCTGTAGACATAGGAGAGAATGGTTCAAATTGAGGCAACCTCGCCCTAACATCGGCGTCCACCTCTGCCGCAGGCATCAGTTCTTCCTCACTCTCATTCTCACTCCTAGCAATTGCTCCCATAACACTGCCCACTGCTATATCCACCTTTTCTGACAAACCGAGCACATTCATTTCCACCAGTCGATTATACACAACAGATTTAATCTCTCCTTTACGAGACTGTTTACCTACTGCAATCTGAAAATGACTTGCTATTGCCAACAAATCATCCTTCTTACAACTATCTAATTGTTCTAACGAAGGTTTTTCTAAAAACGTCTGCAAATCCAAACTAGCCATACCAACAATACTGTACAATACCAATACCACACATATAACTCAACACACACCAGTGAAAAGTATGCCACAAATGCGACGAATTGGCCTACATTATTCCAGGATCATCAAACTCAGAACAATTTATTCTGATCCCGGATGAGCCCCCATTTATGTTACGACCCTCCTTTAGTTGTTAGGCGTCTAGGGACTAAGAAGGGGAACATTGACCAGTTTTGACCAAAGTACACAATAAATTGATAAAACACTCGGTGTGTGAAAGAAAATTACTAAGACTAAAGACTAAATCAAGTGAACTTACTTTATTATTAAAAAAAACCGTGTCAGTTGTTGTCACAAAACAAAAAGAGAATAAATGTATAGGAAAATAAAGAATTTATAAAAGAGTAGACACACCGGCAGCTTTACAATATTGGAGAACTGGGGAGGTTAAAGGGAACCTGGATTGTGCCAAAAAGAAAAAAAAGTAACAAAACCAAAAAGAATCTAACTAACCCTTTTTGGTCTAGTCCTGAACTAAAATAAAGAAAAATGTGAAAAGGAAAACGTCTTCAACGTCCGAGACGTCGTAACTCAACTTCACTAACTAACCAAACCAAAAAATACAGAAAATGGCACAAATCCCTAACCTAGTGTGTCTAACAACAAAATCAAACTACATGTGCACCATGTAAGTCACGTGACATAACTTACCTACCCCTTTACCTCCTTCCAGTTTTAACATCTTTGAAAAAGCTTTACAGGGCTTTCAAATGTCACAGATCAGGAGTTTCGGTGTCAGCCAAGTAGGCAAGCTATTTTACATGGCAATCACAGCACAGCACATCACATCACATCACACTCTAAACCAAACACACAAAAAGAATCACAACCCAAGTTCACAAAGCCGCCCTTCGCGTACACTGGCATTTCCCTTATATAACACAGGTGGATGTTAATCAGCGAGCGCGATGGAAGAACAACCCCCTCCCATCATCAGACCCAATCAGCTCATCCCGAATGATTGGCAAGTGAGCCGACCAATCCGCACGTCACCTGCAAAAGTGAAAGTAAAAGGGATAGACAGAACGCGACGGGGCAGAAAACTCAAGCAGAAAAACACAAAAACAAGAAAATACTCAAACGACAAGTCAGTATTACATAAGGACGTAACAGATAATATTTCACAATGCAGCTTATACTGTTTATACTGTGTTCATTCTACATTCTAAATAAAACATTTTGAAAAAATTGTAAAGATTATTTATTTATTTATTTATTTCCCCCAAAAAATCTTTTTGGGCCAGTGAATGTTTTGGCAGACAAAATGAAAACTACTGGCCTGACTGGACTAGCAGAAAACATCCTGACTATTAGGAAGAGAAGACTGAGGTTTTAATCGTCATTCATTGTTAATCTAACATATATTGTCTAACAAATCTCATTGTTTCTGATTTGTGAATGTTCGAGGTTTTGTTTGATTACAAAACAACCAATGGCGTTTGTTGTCAACCTGGCATGATGGGTAGAAACAGTAATTGTACAGTAAATTACTAGAAGAAATGTGGTTCATTAAAAAATAAAATATAATTTAGTCTATCTCTCTCAGAAATTAAAAAGTGTTCTTCTCTGCTCAAGAACAAGCCTGAGACCAGGAGTTTTTATTGCACAGCGGTGTGTATCAAAGTAATATCCAGCACCTGCTCAAGGCAACACTAAACAGAATTTTTGCGCCTGTGAGTTTGACTCCTCATCCATCTCTGTCTAAAGAGCTTAGGGCTAAACCACTCAAACTCCGCACTCATCCAGACCCTCGCTGAGACATGGAAGGTCACACACTGCACCAGTCAGAAACCAGTGAAAATACGATTCTCCTCTCTCCAAACTAAAGCTATCAATTTTTGCCTCTAATATCTAGTATTTTATGTCCCTGTTTTGCAGAATTATTCTTATCGAACAGTTGTCCTTGTAATCTGATCATCTTCAGATGTGTGAAATGCCACTAGTGTCAAACAGGCCTGAGTGAGCGTGTCAGACAGACAATAGAAATTGAAACAACATGTCAGAGATCTCGCTGACTGAATGTGCTTTCCCTTTCTGCTAATGAGCCACATACTGTACCCAGAAACTGCTGTCATACTTAAATAACACAGGATGTCGTGCCAGACCTCCTGCTTTTATAATTCAAGTTCGATAAATATGATACATTCAGTGACAAACAAAGTAAATACTGGTTGCAACTTGCAAAACTCTACACTGAGAGGAGCAACATGATTGGACGAATTGTTTCTCTTAACTGTGATTGGGCAGTATTTATGCAGCTGTCAGTGTCTAGCTGCATTTTAGAGGTTTGTCGTAAATCTTTTACCATCAAACAGCTTGTTTTATTCTCTTAGCAAAGTCAAAATCGCTGACAAAACCCGAGCAGAGAGCTCGCAGATGCGTTTCCTTGCTTTTGTTTTTCTTTGCAGATCCAGACAGAGGAAAAACACTGGATATCTGTCTGAGGTTTTAACCGTTATGCCAAGAACATAAACAGAAACAGACCAGGAAATTTAGTGGAATTAAATTGGCAAGAATGAAAGCTTGATGCAGGCTGTGTGCACAAGTTTGTCATCATTTGTATTCAGATGGAGGAGATGTCAACATTTCAGATGTTGTCTGTGCTGCAGTGTGATTTTCTGCTAAGTATATAAGAACAGTGCTTCTCCAGTTGGCCATGACTAAAACAGATTTTGCCAATAAGGTATCTTATAATTACAATAAAAGTCCTGAGCATTCTAATCACATTATAGTCAGGCTGAATATACAGTGGTGTGAAAAAGTTTGGCCAAACAATTTAATTTTAGTAACAGATACCACAAGTGACACAACAGGCAGTTTTTTAAAAATGGAAGGTTTTTCTTATGAAGGAAAACAAAATCCAAAACTACATGCCCCTGTGTGCAGAAGTGTTTGCCTCCTAAACCTAATAACTGGTTGGGCCACCCTTAGCAGCAACAATTGCAATCAAGCGTTTGCGATAACTTGCAATGAGTCTTTCACATCGCTGTGGAGGATTTTTGTCCCACTCTTCTTTGCAGAATTTTTTTTTATTCAGCCACATTGGAGGGTTTTCGATCATGAACCGCCTTTTTTAAGGTCATGCCACCGCATCTCAATAGGATTCAGGTCAGGACTTTGACTAGGCCACTCCAAAGTCTTAATTTTGTTTTTCTTCAGCCATTCAGAGGTGGACTTGCTGGTGTGTTTTGGATCATTGTCCTGCTGCAGAACCCAAGTTCGCTTCAGCTTGAGGTCACGAACAGATGGCCGGACATTCTCCTTCAGGATTTTTTGGTAAACAGCAGAATTCATGGTTCCATTTATCACAGCAAGTCTTCCAGGTCCTGAAGCTGCAAAGCAGCCTCAGATCATCACATTACCACCACCATGTTTGACTGTTGGTACGATGTTCTTTTTATAAAACGCTGTGTTGGTTTTATGCCTGATGTAATGGGCCACACACCTTCCAAAAAGTTCAACTTTTGTCTCGTCAGTCCACAGAGTATTTTCCCAAAAGTCTTGGGGATCATCAAGATGTTTTCTGGCAAAACTGAGACAAACCTTTATGTTATTTTTGCTCAGCAGCAGTTTTCGTCTCGGAACTCTGCCATGCAGACCATTTTTGGCCCGGTCTCTTTCTTATGGTGGAGTCATGAATACTGACCTTAATTGAGGCAAGTGAGGTCTGTAGTTCTTTGGATGTTGTTGTGGGGTCCTTTGTGACCTCTTGGATGAGTCGTCGCTGTGCTTTTGGGGTAATTTTGGTCGGCCGGCCACTCCTGGGAAGGTTCTCCACTGTTCCATGTTTTTGCCATTTGTGAATAATGGCTCTCACTGTGGTTCGCTGGAGTCCCAAAGCTTTAGAAATGGCTTTATAACCTTTTCCAGACTGATAGATCTCAATTACTTTCTTTCTCATTTGTTTCTGAATTTCTTTGGATCTCGGCATGATGTCTAGCTTTTGAGGATCTTTTGGTCTACTTCACTTGTCAGGCAGGTCCTATTTAAGAGATGTCTTGATTGCGAACAGGTGTGGCAGTAAATCAGGCCTGGGTGTGGCTAGAGAAATTGAACTCAGGTGTGATTAACCACAGTTTTAACAAGGGGGCAAACACTTCTTCACACAGGGCCATGTAGTTTTGGATTTTGTTTTCCCTTAATAATAAAAACCTTCATTTAAAAACTGCATGTTGTGTTTACTTGTGTTATCTTTGACTAATATTTAAATTTGTTTGATGATCTGAAACATTAAAGTGTGACAAACATGCAAACAAATAAGAAATCAGGAAGGTGGCCAACAATTTTCACACCACTGTATGTTGTAAATCTAAAGATATATTTATACATCCAAACATAAAGTTAACGAATATGTCCTGAATATGAATAAATATTTATAAATCCTAAATAAATGTTATAAAGCAGAATATGAATCCTATCTAAATCTGAGTATATATTTAAAGTTCCTAAAAATTCCTAAAATATTTTTTTAGGTAAAATCTGTCTTTTACTAAATACACAATATAAACCTTGGATATAAAATAGATAATGAGTTTTAATGATTATTTTTAAAGACTTAAATAAAACTTCTAAATATGTACAGTAAACTAATTTGGTTAGGCTGTTTAGGTGTAATATTGTCATAGTCTGATTCTTGAAGCACAAAAACAGTGGAGAAGCACTGTATTATGTAAATGTTTTTTTAGGGCATGTGTGCTGAACAGGCACTTTCAAACTGTGTGTGTGTTTGTGTCTCCTCACCTCCAGCACCTCTAAATGTTCAAAGACTGAGTCAGGAGATTTCTCTCGCTCGCTCTCTCTCTCTCTCACACACAAACACACACACTCTCTCTCTCTCTCTCACACCCACACACACACACACCACCACACACACACACAAACACACGCGGATGCAACAGACAGGCAGGTGTGTTGATTGAGAGACAGATAAATGCTTACTGTCTAAAACAAAGATCTCTCTCTCTCTCTCTCTCTATCGCTCAACACCTCCAGCTCTCTCTCTCTCTCCTCTCTCTCTGCTCTCTCCCTTCGTCCTCCTCTCGCGGTCTTTGGCTCTCAATTGAGTGGTTTTCTTTCTTTCCTTCTCAATAGATACTCAGGTCAGGAGCTGGGATGCTTCCAGAACCTCCTCTTTAACAAACATCAGGCTTTTACATCTCTCTGTTTCTCTCCAGCAGTCATATGCTTTCAGAGCAGATCTTCTCTGTCTGTGTGTGTTTGCAGCTTGTTTCATATATTGTCACACAATACTCTTCTGTCCCTCATTGCATTTAAGCCGGATGACCATGAAATCAAAACTGACTTTTTTTTTTTTCGTGAAATGTTGCACTGCATGGACTATAAGGTTGTCCAGTGGCCAGATGAGTTTCAATCCCTGCTTTCCAGCACCCTGTCACTCATGTGAAATGATTGCAACAATTAGCATCCAATCAATTCCCAATAGACAAGTTTCAGAAAATACTCAAATCATTAGCCTTGAGCAGATGTGTACCCTGTTTGTGCATAAGTCCTCTGAAGTTTGGCTGTGGTGAGCACGACTGTGCTGCTTACTGTCTGATGTGTCTCTTGTGTGATTTTGACTTTGAAAACATACAAGTCGCTGCCAAGCTCTGGCCTGTTGAGAGCCCTGATGCCACACTGTTCTCTCTCTCTCTCTGTCTCATTCGCGTGTTCCCGCACACTAATCTCTGTACACGATTGAGAGGGAGTTTGTTGTTGATTCAAGTTGAAAGCTGCCATATTTCACTGATTGGAATTGATAGATTAATTTGCGCTGTAGAAAGCCATCTGTTTGTTTCTCTGTGTGTGCTAGTGCATTTCCCTAGGTGTACTTGGATGAATTTAGACACGTCCAAATAAATGATGAAGTCACCTCTTCTGATGTAACTTTTATTCGCTCATCTTTGTTAGTCTCAGTGGATTGCAAAGGTGCTGCAGTGTTTTGTGTTCATATGATTGTTCAGTTATGTTTGCAGCAGACTGTGACTGAAAAGATCAGAAATAGACCAAGCGCTTTCAGCAACAATTTATTACTGTTAGTCAGCGACCAAAACTTCAGTTTGAATCTGAATGTGTGGTGAATCATTAATTAATAACATCTTTATAGTCGCAAGCTAAGACTTTGTATTCAGTGCACTGAAGTGCTCGTCTAATTTTAATAGTTATTTTTTGTGGTTATTTTCAGTGGTTGTCAACTTGACTAAGTGTCCAAAATATTCAAAGGCTCCATGACTTCTTTTGTTTGTGATTACTAGATTTTTTTTTTAAAGAAAAACTGTACACTATCGTTAAAACATTTCGGGGCAGTAAGATTTTTTTAAAGAACATTTTTGGCAAGGATTTATTCCTCAACCACTAAACTTCATTTATTTGATCAAAAATCAATAAAAGAAGTAAAATTATGAAATATTATTGCTATTTAAAATATTTTCTTTTAATATTTAATTTATTCCTGTGATGGAAATGTTCAGCAGCCATTACTACAGTCTTCAATTCACATAATATTTCAGAAATAATTTTAATATGATGATTTGGCTGCCAAGCAACTTTCTATTATTATCATTTCATCCATATTTCTATTTTAAAATTCTTTTTTTTTTTGTCAAACCACAATGAATGCACGTTATCAGGATATTTTTGGATGAAAAGAAAACAAAAAACAAGCATTTTGAATATTATATAGTGTAATGTGTGTAGAGGTTTATAGTATTAATGTATATAGAATATTTTAATAGTTTATTAATGTCCTTTCTGAATTAAAGAGTTCTTTCTTAAAAAAAAAAAAAAAAAAACACTAACCATACACTAAACTGAATGGTACTGTATATCATTACAAAAGTATACATGTAAATTTACATTTTCTTAATTTGTGACTTTTCCAGCTCTGGAAATTATACCTTATATATTCAGTTTTTTCAAGACCTTGGTTCTTCAAAAAAATGTTGTTGAGGAGGTTAATTAAAATGAGAAATATCTTGATTTGTAGGTATTTTGGCCTCTTTTAATGCTTTTGTCTTATTTTAAATCATTTTAAGTCATCTTGTGGCCCTCTTGGAAGTTTTCCAAGACCCCTATCGGGCCCCGGGCCCCTGGTTGAGAAGCACTGATCTAAAGTCCTGTCATATGTGTTCCCCCACTTGTACTTCTGTTCATGACATGTTCAGTCAGCTCAGCTCATGGTCACAGATCTGTGGGGCCTGACACTCACGCTCACACATTCAAAACCAGCCCTGCCTACAGTGATCGGGCTCATAATGAGTTTCTGATTGATCGATACAATCTTTATTACATCAAAATAAGATGAAAGCTCTGGCTGGGAGGGTTTCTCTGTCTCGTGCTGGTATGAGGGCGAGCTTTAATGGTGTGTGCTGGTTACCAGTGCAAGTGACCATCCATCACCCTGCACTCAAAATGTGACAGACCCCTCCACCCACAGCCATCAGTCTCTGAAAGCCAGCGACCCCTGCTACACCCCCTTACACACGCTAACCCAATAAAGGTGAACCGTAATTATGAGATGCCTTTTAAAAGTCTGCCGTAGGCAATTATCAAAGCCATACATCTCCTGCTGCGAAATATCATAATAGTGCAGGATTGCAGGTTTTTAATACCTGCTGTGGTGATGGATGCCAGACGGGCCGGCAGAGAACAGGTTTACTGTGTGAAGGATGTCACAGAGTGTCTGAACTGTTACTGGCGTATGTGTCTCTATCCTCTCTTCCTGCCTGAATACACCATCGAGTTTGACTGACAGACTCGGGGACATGAGGTATGTAGGAGTATAACTTGCAGAAAGCTGCTTCCTGAACCCTGCACTTATGAACCGAGAGTAAGTGTTTCTGAGTGTGACAGGAGAATACAAGTGACACTGAGACAGCTGACCTTTCCGATTATACGCTCCACATTTCTCTTCTCCTAACTTCCACCACAGGAGATTCATCTTTGGCGTGACAGACTCCAAATGGCCCTCTCTTTACAGTGTCTGTTAAATGGGATTTGAAATAAAGTTAGTTAAAGTTGTAAAGTCATCTTGGTATGTACTGTTACCAGCTATACCACATACTTTTTAGAATGTAGTATGACAGTCCTCTGGTACTTTGATATTCTACAAGTGTTATAATTTTTGTCTTATACTGATACCTAAATGTAAAAATCTATATTTTGAGATGTTTATTTCAAAATATAGTGCCTTAGTGCCTCACCACCTCGGTTCATTCATTCCTTCTTCATTCATTCATTCATGATAGATGGATGGTCCAATCTCATCTTCTAGCTAACTTGATGCTAAAATTACATGACTTTTCTTGCCTGACAAAAAAAATCATCCGCTTTATAATGATTTAATTCATATGCATTCTATGAAATTATTATTATAATTTTTTTTTTATTTTTTATTTTTTATTTATTTATTTTCAATCCAAACTGTTAATGTATTATTTATTGTTGGCTATCAATTAAAAAAAAAATGACAGTGGCCTCTAAAGAATTCTAACCAATTGAGAATTTTAAGAGATTTTTTTGTAAATAGTTTATACTATACATAGATAAAATGGTATCATTTTTAATTTTTTAAATATTACCCCCTTTTTTGTCTTTAAAATATTACTCTAAGAGCATGCAGCATTTTACTTCGAAATCTTCAAAGTCGTATACTTGCATGCAACTGTACATTTTGACAACAGCTATTATTTTGATCTAGTCGGATACAAATTAATTTGTTATGTGATGTAGCTCTACTCTATTTTTGTTTCCTTGGAAGATGAATCTAAAGTCCACACGTCACATCTGACTTCTCCCTTAAATCAGGTGCGACTACAATTAATTAATTCCCCTCCCCCTTTTTCAATATTGTAGGTGGTGTCTGATTAAAGCACGCTGCTATCCCGAGACACACATTTAGACTCTCATCTTCAAGCCAAAAGTGTTTTGGAGACCTCCAGAGAGCAGGCCTCTCCAAAGCTGCTTAATTTCATCAGCAGGCCGTGGGACAGAAGTAATTACGTTTGTGACACGAACTGTGCTTGTATAGAGAACATTTCAGTCACGCTGGCTGGTGCATCAGTGGCCTGCTATTTATAAACCTTCTCTCACACAAATCCAGCCCTGCAATGAGCTGCAGCAGACCTCTTCTACACACCGATGCTCCATACTGCTGTTAATGAACATTTCCCTATGATCCACCACCACCATGTACTTGAAAGTCCAATTTAAGAGTGGTTTGCTTTGGTCGTTTCTGGTGAAATTTCAGGATGAGCCCTTGATGAGTTAAACTTGCTTTTTCAAACTAATTCTTAAACCACAAATGTCAGATGTTTTCAGGGCTGTGGCCCAGTACTTAGTGCTCATTTTCAAACTTAAAGGGGTACTCCACCCAAAAATGAAAATGATCTCATCATTTACTCACGCTCATGCCATCCCAGATTTGTATCACTTTTTTTTTTTTTTCAGAAGAACATGAAGATTTTTTTCATCTCTGAGAGTCCATATAATGCAAGAGTATGGGACCTCCAAAGTTGACACTTTAAAAATACACAAAGTGAACACAATGGTAATCCATACAACCCATGTGATGAATCAATGTTTTATCAAAAATACACATTTTTTTTAACTTTTTTTATACATCACTTCTGGCCAACTGTCACACATGGGCTAATAAGTTTACACTTGATCTGAACGTCAGCACGTTGTGAAGCATGATGTAAGTGTGTTCCAAAGCTAACATGAGAAGTGACGCTGAAACACTGTGGACTGTCATTTCTCACACGAGTTTCACAACACTTATATCAGGATTTACAATGTGCTGACGTTAACGTCAATCTTGGACTCATATGACAGTTAGCTGAACGTGATAGTTTATTGGGGTTCCCCCCCCCATTTTGTCTAAAGTGCTTCTTCAGCTAGAACTACACACTGTGACAATTTAATTACATGAATTGGTTCTATACCAAATCAGCAGATTAGAATGATTTCTGAAGGATCATGTGACACTGAAGACTGGAGTAATGGCTGCAGAAAATTCAGCTTTGCCTTCCCAGGAATAAATTACAATTTAAAATACATTAAAATTGAAAATTGAACAATATTACTGTTTTTACTTTATTTATCAGATAAATTCAGCCTTGGGGCATTAGATACTTCTTCAAGCGTTAAATACATTACTTTATGCACTACAATACATAGTGCATAAATAATTAATCTATACAATTTTTGAATACAGTTTTTTATTTATTTATTTATTTTTACATTGCTCTTGCTCTTTGTATGTGCCTACTCAATATGTCACATACATATGCACATTGTCATCCTTTGAACTTCCTTGAACTTTCATTTCTCGTCAAACTTCAAGGTGTGGCATCTGTTGTGATGCTATATAAAGACCCTCTCATCCAGCTGTGTCCTCATCTCCGTTCACCCTCCCTGTCTCTCAGCGCTCTCTCTTTCTCTCTCTGTACCACATCCCAAATTACATGTGCATAAATTTCTCTCGTGTCATAATCCTGAGAGCAGAAACCGTGCAGCTGGGCCGGGTTGGGCTCATCTTGTCTGGTCTTCTCTGGCAGTTTGGAGGCCACACAGATTAAACGACTGATCCCACTTCCACTTTCATTTAAACGACCATTAGCCAAACAAAAAAAGGGGCCGGTGCCGGCAGCAGGCCAGGCTGATTGGAATTCCAGTGAGGCGCACCACCTGTCGATACGATGATTTCCTGATTCATGAATGCATTCTGGGAGCTGCAGCGCTTTAGCTAATGATTGTGGGTGTAGGAGTTGTTTGGAGAAGGGTGGGGTCGACCAATGCGAGGATGGAGGTATGCAGAGATGGAAAGGAGGGAGATAAAGAGAGAGAGAGATGGTGCTTCTGATTGATGGAGAAACGAGTCCCGGGATTGAGCTCTCATCCATCATTCCCTGTGGAGGCGCATGTTTAAAAAGTCATTTTCATTAGAGGAGAGAGAGTGTTTACAATTTCACACACACTCACATACATGCTCAGGCTTATAAAGATCCACCTTTGGCAGTTCAAACATTATTAACGTTTTGCTTTGTCTTCTTCCCAGAATGCATTTGGAAATACCAGTGGTCTCTATTGACCCACCATCTTTGATTAGCACCGAAACAAATTTTTCATAAAGCGCTGATGCTAGAATTAAGTTTCCTAATACCAGTGATTGCTAGGCAGCAAAAGATAGATTTAAAGTTCAAGTTTAGGTTAATGTCTTTGTTTTTGCACAAATTACAAATAAATGCAAAAAGAAAAAAGAAATGTAGTATGCAAACGGTATGATGACAGTATGAATAACATTCTTTCAATACAAGTTCAAGAAATATTCCAGGTTCAGAAGTCAACATCATTGTTGCAAAATGTTGATTAACTTTTAAGTTTAGCCAAAAAAAAAAAAATAAAAAAAAACAAAGAAAAAAAAAAATTCTGGTGTTAACACATGTAGAAAAATCACTCACTTATATTTTCAGTGTAATATTATAAAATCGACTTTATTTAAGTCTGTTTTTGTGGCAATAATATTATGCCACAAATGCTGACAATTTTGATTAACTTATTAGTATAAGTATATTGCTTCAATGACAAACTTAAAGGGATAGTTCATCCCAAAATAAAAATTAATGTCATTTGAAACCCAGAAGACCTTCGTTCATCTTCGCAACACAAATTAAGATATTTTTGATGAGCTCTCTGACCCTGCATAGACAGTAGCACAACTGCAATGTTCCCAGATCTAGAATTTCCCCAGAAGAACGCGCACAAAAAGTATTCTCGTAGCTTCGCAAAATTAAATTTGAGCCACTTATGTCGCATGGACTGTTTTTCATGATGTCCTTACTACCTTTCTGGGCCTTGAACATGTCTGTTGCTTTGCTGTCTATGCAGGGTCAGAGAGCTCCCAGATTTCATCAAAATATCTTAATTTGTGTTCCGAAAATAAACGAAGGTCTTACAGGTTTGGAGCGACATGAGGGTGATAATTATGACAATTTTCATTTTGGGGTTAACTATCCCTTTAAATCCAAAATTTTCTTAATTTTTAAATGTTACAACACCTCACATTGATTGAAATGATCTAAACACAAACTGCAAATGGAGTCTGAATGTTTCATTTTATTTGATTACTGCCAAAATGTGTGAGAAATGTTTGGCAAGCACTGTAATAAAGTTCATTATTTGTTGTATTTTTCTCTTGTCCTTTCAGTGTGGAGGGGTGGAGTTTGGACCCCTCGGCCTGAAGAAGTCCAGTTCTCTAGAGAGTCTTCAGACTGCCATGACAGAGGCCAAGAGGAATGAGCTGCTGCCCTTCCATAGGCCCCGCCCACACATGGTAAGAGGGCGTGGCTGCAATGAGAGCTTCCGGGCAGCAATCGACAAATCATACGACGGCCCGCCAGAGGAGGATGGTGAGCACCCACAATAACTTGATTTGAAGGTGCAATGTGTAATTTCTGTAATAAAAAAAGAAAGAAATATGAAATAACTAGGAAAAAGTAAGTTGTGGCCCCTTTAAAGAAATTGGTAGTTGCTATATTCCACATATCACTTTGATTCCTATAGACTCCCGTAAGTCTACATCAGTATTTGTAGTTATTGTGGATGTGTGTGAGTGAAGTCAGTGACTGCTGAGGGAGAGTAATTGAGAGTAAAGTGTTTGGCTTTGTCCCTGTCATGTGCTTCCTCTTCCCACACACCAGCCTAATTGGCCCTTCCGTGAGACGACATAATACAGACATGTGGCGAAAGAAGGAGAGAGTGTGAGAGAGGAGAGGGGTTGTTCATTATGGTCAGTGCGAACAGATACAGCACAGCTGAAGACTTAAGATCCCGTCTCATGCACACACACACATCCCAAAGCAGTATCTAACTTCCCTATTCGTGGAGATCAAGATAAAACCAGAGCTCGTCATTGTATGCTTTTCCCTGAAATTTTAAACTGAGATGTGGTTCAATAGTGCAACTCAGGATGACCAAGTGATGAGTTCGTAGCTTCAAAACAAACTCATTAACACAAATTATCAGGTTATTTACTCACTTGCTCAACGACGTGTGATTACATTTGCTGTTTACCTCGACGTGGAGATGCCACACACACATCTTCTGGTCAAGAAAACAGCGGCCTCTCAAAGCCCACCACAAGCAGCCTTTAATATACATAATAAAGGGCAACCGTGTCATCACACGACCAACCCAATCATGGTACCCATGAAACTGAACTAAGCAAACATTAATTTTAACACATTAGATGTACCATACTCCCTAAGGGACAAAACGTAAGAAAAACTAAGAAACAGTTATTTAAAAAAAACATAACATTGAAATGTAATGCAGGGAATTCTGGGAATGTCTATTTATGTTTATTCACTGTAAATTATACATTCTTTTTCACTTCCAAAAACGGTATACTACCGAAAAATTACATTAAATGCAATTACATTTATTCACCGTATATATTATGGAAACTTACTGTTAACCAGTTAATAGGTTTTTTTCTGTAGCATTTTTACAGTCTTTTACCTTTAAATTCCCAGTCATTTTTTACAGTGCATGTTCGTGGATAATCTTTTTTATATGGCTTTTGTGTTTCATATGCGTTTGGCCAATCAGCATACACTTACGTCACTGGTAGTTCCTATAGAACTGTTTTAGACCCTACTCTGATGTAGGAGCTAAATTAGTTCCCCCAAATAGAGTTCCTGTAACTAAATATGTTCCTAGTTCCTGCGGTGCGAACACGCCAAAAAGCAGGACCTTCTGCCAATAGCTCTAGGAACTATGAAAAAGTTCCTCTGGTGAGAAAGCACCTAATATTGGAACCACCCCTGTTTTCCCCGTCACAAACATTTAACCAACCCTGTCAACGTATGGGGTGGGGATTTTCATATCTGATCAATGGTTTCTATTTGCAACGTGTTTTCGTAGCTTTGAGTAATGTAGCCAATCACAGACATATCTGTTGATATGACTTGGATCGGGAGCACAAAAAACCTGGTCGGGACATCCCAAGTAAAAATGTCATGTTATGACCTTTAAAGACATTTGATAAAAATTCTTGATTGACACGTTTCTTAGACATACATATGCAAGTTAAAAATGGCGATTCTGTTGCCAGTGTGTGCTTAGAAGGTTTGGGTGAAACATTCAGCAAAGTAAGGATCTGAAACATGCAAGTAAGCCTATCTCAGAATAGTTGAACCATAACACAAAATAGCATTTTAGAAAAGCCTTTAAACGCCCAGACTTGACCTGAAACTTGGAATGCATGCTTGAAAGCCTACAGATGTCACTGCTAAGCAGTTCTGCAAGGAGGACTCGGCCAACATTAAAGGAAGTTTTTGGTTGCAGTTTTTGCTGCTGAGGTGCAACCAGTTCTTGGCTTACTTTACAGGGAGCATTGGGTGTTTTATGACTTTCTTTAACCCATGCATGAAAGATAAAGGGTTACTTGTGTATGGATTGGCTCTCTTTGGAGATCTGATGGCATTTAGCATATGCAAATATGCAAAATACAGAAAATCAAGCCTGTGGTTCTCATTAGCATTTGCTTGCACTTAAAATCTCTTCCATCTGTACTTTCACTTTCGATTGTTCCTGCCTGATTATACTGTAGTATAGTCAGACGTGATGGATCAGCCCGGTGTGATCCAGCAGTGTGTGAGAAAATATGATGTAGATAGAGGAAAATGTAACTTTACATGTTTGTGTTCTTACTAGTCAGTAGAGAATGCCTGAAGTAATTTGCTCAAAATGAAATAATCACTTTCCCTTCACAAGTTATGACTAGTTACAGCATGGAAAGTATGACCAACTCTTTCCTGTAGATGTTCTCCAGAGGAATGTCAAACCCAAACCCATCTGAAAGGTGCTCTGATGAAATGACTTATCATGACTTAGCATCCAGTATGCAGGTAGGACATTTTGTGAACTTTGACACCCTGGGATGTGTATGTTTTCAAATAGGTAGTGTTTGAACCAGAAGCCAACTGCTTGTCAAATTGTCACTTAATTGACAGCATTTAGTTCGAACCTGACTCCTTTTGGGTTAATTTGTAAATAATTTAACAATAACAAACCATAATGTTTTTTAATAATAATAATAAATTGTTTTTATCATATTATTTTACATTATTATAACCATTAGATGAAATTAATGTATTACTATTTTAATATACAGTACTATTTATAATAAAAAGATGATTATTGTAATGTTTACAGTACAAGAAAATGCTACATGTCTCAATTCTTCACTTTCAAACTTAGACTTGAAACGGGCAGGGAGACCTTAAGTCTTTTAATTGACACAAAAAGAATTGACCAAAAAAAGTTTTGGAATTTTCAATGTGACCCGTGCGGGCAATTGAGTCACCAATCGAACAGTATAAAAAACAAAGTTATTTTTATTTTCACATTCTCCATTAAAGGGGTCCTATTATGCTCTTACACAAAGTCTTGATTTTGTTTTGGGTGTACTAAAACAGGCTCTCATACTAAGTTGTTCGAAAAACAATTATTTTTCACATATTTGACATTATTACAAAACCTCTCTCCCCAGTCTGGCACGAACGGCTCGAATTTCCTGTATACAATTAAGGCCGCCTTCTGAAATACAATGCTGTGATTGGTTAGTTTGGCCAGTGTGTGCTGTGATTGGTTAGGATCAAATCAATTTGAGCGTGATTTAAACCCTGATGATTGTAACCACTCTAAGTTCGTGTGCCTTGGGAAAGCTAGTGTGTCTCCGGCATAGTGATAACACTCGTTGTCTTCTGTAGTGCAGCTCAACCAGGTCTCGTCTTATTCGTCGATATTTGTGATATCACAAGTCCCAGAAAATATGCGTTGTAGTCCTAACGATTCGTTGGTCGTAGTTTTTGAAAAGTGATTTCTATTAAACAAAATATCTCTTTTTGAAGTGGACTTTGAACTTTGTAAATTTTTTTATGCTCAAACAGCAACATTAAACACTAACTAAAGTTAAAGCATAATAGGAACCCTTAAAAGACCTTCAACCTGAGGTATGTTTGGTTGGAATGGGCCAAAAAATTACTGTGCTCCACTCTTTTTTGAGTCAGTGAAGTAGAAAATCGAGTTAAAGTTGTTTTGAAGGTTTCAAAGGCAACTCTCAAAACATCAGCGAGAAAACGTACCACCTCATAAAATATACAACAAAGATCCATTTTTTGCGGATACTTTTATTACTTGGAGCATTGGGATCGCTAGACGAGGGCTTAATTAACTAATTTTTGTGAAAACCTGAAATTCGACCAAAATCTACATTTTTCACTTTTTTTGCCTGTAGCTCAAAATGAGCCTGCGCGCATTCTGACTCGTTTTGCCAGCATGGGTCACAAATGTGAAAAAGTGATCCTGGCACCCGTTACATTCCCAAATGGATGTTACAGAGATGGAGTTTGTGTGGAGCAGCATTTATTGCAAACCATGCCACTCCGAGCCACTGAAAACACTTGTGTGTAAATGAACAGAATGCTAAATCACAGCCTTTTGCAGTTTGATCATGTCAGCCCTATTTATTTACTTTATTTTTCTAATAATATTAGTAAAACAATATATTTATTTATTCGTTATAAATTTAAATTTAATTATTAGCTTTTCATCAACTCACAAACCCCCTGCAGTTCCTTACCGAACCCCCTTTTTGGAAACCCTGCTTTAAGCTAAATAAGCTAGAAGTGCTTTAGATAAATAAGTATGTTTTAATTTCAGGCCATTATCCTCTGTGATGCTGGAGAGATACTCGAGTGAACATGTGATGACTTACGTCAATACTAAAAAAAAAAAAAAAAATTAACTCTAAAGTTGCTGACTTATTTTGTATCACAATTTTTATTTTTGTGGAACCACAATGAGATTTCATAGACAGTGAAGGATATCTATGCTGCCCTCAAAAATCAATCACATTAATACATTTTAGTAGACAGGATATTACATGAACATTGGATTCATACTATTTTTGATGTTTTGCCAACTTTAGAAACTGACAAGTCTTTTTTTGAAATTGTTGTCATGGTTTGCATATGCAGTCATCTTTTCTGTGGCTTGTGTCATTGGCATCAGCTTGCATATCAAATTTACACCATGATATAGTTTGAAATCACACACAGATGCTGTGGCTCTTTGTCAAGTTTGGCCTCTTACTGCCCAAAAAGAAATACAGCTTTCAAGATTTTGTCTTCCATTATTCTCTTTGCAGTTCAGAACCAATGACAAGAACAACTCCTAACAGAAAAATACCCACATGCTATGGAGACACAACAATGGAGCTACTGTTAGTGCAGAAAAATTGAGATTTCCTCCTATTATTTTAATAGTGGCACGTTCATACAACGAAAACCATATGGAGGCCTCACTTTTCTCAGAGTCTTGATGCACCATGCTAACTTTATTGATGAGAGTAGTTTGTATAGTTTGGCAAAACTGTGTTATGAGCTGTTTGCATTTCCTGTCTATCAAGCCAGGTAGTGATCTGCACAGCTGATAGTCACACCGCAAAGAAGTGTAAAAGGCCTTTAGACACTCAGACATAATCTGGTCCTCTCTGAAAATTGTATTACAAAGTCATTGACATTCTGAGGGAGTTTGATTCATATATCGATAACCAGACAGTTGATCAATGGGAAAGAAAACTGCTATATTAGAAGTTAAAAAGACATGATCTGTGTGAGCTGAAAGGGGCTTACTGTTTTATAAATTAAATTTTTTAACATTTCCGCAATATGCATTATATTCCCTAATTTTATATCGTCAGCAAAGGAACTTGATAATTTCGCTAATGTTCCATTTGTTGTCCAGCCCTAATTGCTTCTGAAAATGGACTTTTAATTAGTGAATGAATCAGGGATTTTGAAGGAATCTTTTACGTGAACAAATAATTTTTAAATCTCTCCCTTTCAATGTGTTTGACTGCTTATCTGCACTTAAAGACTGCACAGGAAAATAGCATTCAAGTTCAAGATGTGAAATAGCATTGGTTGCACTTGAATGAAATTAACAAATAAATTACATTAATTAAAAGAATACACTTCACTGAATAAATAAGTGTTTTGAGTAATCATTCATAACCAAACTGAAAAAGAAGAAGAAAAAAAGATGATTAATGAATAATTGACCTAGTTTGTGTACAAGGATCTGCGGACTGACTGATCAACATGTAACTCTCATTAACAATAAGAAGAACAATGGTGTGGAAGAATTCTGAATGGAAAACAAGTAATTGAATTTCCTAAAAAACAACTGAAAAAAATTTTTATGTTCCCAGGGTCCTTTGTTCCCAGACTCCTACTGTATGTTCCCAGGGTCCTATGTTCCCCACTTTATAGATCATAAGGAAAAAGGTCCTATATTCCCAAGGTCCTAATTTTTTAGAGTTCTATGTTCCCTGGATCATACGTTTTTTGGATTCCATGTTTCTATGGTTCTATACTCTCAGGGTCCTGTGTTTCCCACATTAATGTGGCTTATAAGGAACACATGAAAAGGTGTCCTATGTTCCCAGGGTCCAGGATTCTATGGTACTATGCTCCCAGGGTCCTATGTTCCCCACATTTATATGGCTCATAAGGGACTAGGGCTGCCCTCAACTTATGATTTTTCTTTTCGACTAGTAGTCGTTCATTTGAAGCAATAGTCAACTAATCGCACATTTATTAATAAACCAATAAATCATATTAATGAGCCTTTAATTGCCTACATTGCATAATAAGCGCTCAAGCGCATGCATAGTTAAAGCTTGCCACGGCACACCGGCAAAAGTAATAATTATAAATGTGTCAGGGAAAAACAGCAAGGAGACTGCATTAACATTTTAACAATTCAATGATAAACTAGTGCTTTCCTTGTTTTCGTCTTAAGAGATGAAGTCGGCGACACTGCCGCTTCTCTCCGCAGTAGTGGGATGCACCTGACATGCTTCATACATAATCTTGAGAATATTTCTTTTCCATTTTGATTGATTTTGTTTTATTTAACTTTTTTATTTGAAAGTAGACATTTTCACTCTCTCTATTTATTATTACCTTATCATACGTATTCCTTAACTGTAATACCAAAAATTATGATTTTAAGAGCAGTGGCGCATCGGCGCCGGGCCATCTGTCCCTGCAGTGAGTGCACGGTTCAGCTCCACACTCCCCATAACACTTGAGTGCGCACATTTTTCTAAGTTACATTAGTTGAGCGCCTATGATACAGTTGCTGCTACTTACTTTTTAGATGAGAAGCACCTATTTTGAGGACTGATAGGTGAGCGTTCTGATGTCCTGCCCGATGTACTGTATTAACCTACCACATAGACTAGCTGTTAACGATCTGCGTGACTTTGCTAATGTGGATTTTTATTTATTTATTTATTTTCTCCAACTAAGCAACTAATAGAATGTTGGTTGACCAAAACGTTAGTCCACTATTAGGGGGCAGCCCTGTACGGGACACTGAAAAAGTTCCCGCGGGTCTTTTCCTGTTCACTGATGATGTTGACCTGCGTTTAGAATGTTTTTACTTTTCATTTGTATTTTGCTGTGTTTAGTAATTCTGAATGGATCCGTATAGTAATTATATACGGGACACTAAAAGTTCCTGGGTCCCTAGCGTTCACTGATGTGTTTGACCTGCTTTTAGAATGTTTGTATTTCTGCTGTGTTTATCATTCTGAATGGATCTGTATGAGTTCTAGATGCGTCCGGTCCAGGGGACTGATATATGGGCTTTTGTTCTCCATGGTTAGGGATGTAATGATTACCGGTTTGACGATAAATCATGAATTCCCGACGGTTAGTATTACCATTTTGTATTTTAATTATCATTAAAACCGTATTAGATTATCGCGATTTGAACAACTCACGATAAATGAATACTGTCCAGCATAAAGCACAGTTAGCTAACAGTCTTAGGTGCACACAGCAGGCAGTAGTTTCGTTTTGTGTAAAAACATGGCAGAAAGCTGGGATGTTTTAAAAGAGTGCTAAGGGAATTTTACAAATTAATATATGAATGAATTATTTATATGATTGTACCTCTGAAGGTTCTGATTGTCTTCAGAAACGATTCGATGGCATTTTTTCATCTTCGCTCCATGTAATACCTAATGGAAGTGTTTTTAATCGCAATACTGCTTTGTCCACGTAGGTTACGGGAAACAGCTCTAATTCATCTTTTCCATAAGCGCCACCTGCTGTCAGCGAGTGGATTTACAGAGACTTATATTTACATCCAGCCTGTGTGCAGCCAAAACTGTCTGGCCAAAAACGGACCGAATTAGCATTCCCTATGCGTTTTTTACTGACAACTGTCGAAGTCGCAATTATTGTAGCGCGAAGCACATTATATAATGCGAGAGACGCAAATCCTCTCTATGCATCTCCGCCAAAACCGATACAAACCTGCTTCGCACCGGGAGAGTGCGCACTTAAAACTTGTCTCTCCTCTCACTCAAACGGTGTCCTGTGCACTCACAAATCTCTCTGTGCTCATGCGCTATAGATATTAATTATTTTCGCACCTGAATTAAACGTTGTCAAAAGTTATCATTATGCACTTTTAAAAAAGTAGTCTCAAAACAGATTTGTGCAGGGCCTTTCCTTGATTTTTTATTGTTGTATTTTTGTGTTAACATAAACTGGTTATTGTAGCTACTTTGTTTTACTATATCTCTTTTATCCTTGTATTTTGATCGTTTCTGCAAATGCACATATGCATCTCTTTGTAAAGTAGGCTACTTTGTATACACTGTTTTAAAAGGTGCTATATAAATAAAGCTTTAACCAATCAGACCTCCACAACTGACCGATGAAAATACTACGTGAAATCTAATTGGCTGGGTGAACTGAACCTGGAATTCTTTTGACAATCAAAGATGGATCTTTAATTTCTTTCCAGTTTAATAATATTTAGCAATCTTAATGAAATGTAGCCTATAGAAATGGCTAAGAATTGGGTGCTTGGATGATTTGTAAATAATACCTCTGTCCAACTGGTTGGTCTCTGAGCAACTTATCTAAAAACAACTTAGCCTATAGTCTATGGCTCTAAAGACTTCATATAAAAGATCAATGTTATGTCATAATATGTCAGATACCTCAACTGAATTTAAAATCATTGCACTCAATTCTCAGTTGGTATGATGGCAATAACAATTCCTATCAAATCAACATCAAATGCAAAAAAATAGATGTAAATGATGCAAGATATAACAATACATGTTCTAATAGCATTGCTTATTGGGAGTTTTTTTTCCAGTTCTGATGAAAATGAAAATCCACTAAATATTAGCTATACATTCAATGGCATTCTTCTCTAAAACAGTGAATATACAGTTATATGACAGTTACATGTAATTACATTATCTGCAAATGCATTAAACCCATAGAATATAATATAATATAGTGTATGACAAATATGAGAAATTCATTATAGTGTTATATTTGGTCTCCAAATCTTAAGTATAGATTTAGGGAATAGTGCATCTGACCTATATCTAAATAGTTTCTGTCTTAATCGAAGATATGTATATCCATATATATATTCCCAAGTACACAATATATATATATAGGCCTATATGACCACATGAATTTTAAGAATCTTGTGCTTTTTTGTTTGTTTAGATAAATCGTTCAAAAGGGTTTGACCAAACTGTTAAACTAGGTTATTTACAAATCATCCAAACATCCGATTAATTTCTAATATTATGACTAAGTAGTATTAAATTGTAAAGAAATTACAGATCCATCTTTGAAATTTGATTGGTTGATAACTTTTGACAACGTTTAATTCAGGTGCGAAAAGAATTAATATCTATACTGCACGAGCACAGAGATTTGAGAGTGCACAGGACACAGTTTGAGTGAGAGGAGAGACACGTTTTAAATGCGCGCACTCTCTCCGGGCAAGAGCAGCGTGTATCTCCGTTTTTGTGCGAGAGCAAAAGAATCCGAGAAATTATAATTAATGTGCTTTCGTGCTATAATAATGCGCTCTCGACATTTGTCATTAAAATAACGCCATACATGCCCTGCTGCAAATTTTGACCGGTTGATGAAAAACAATCTTATGTGGATTCTGCACATTTAAACAATTCAGATAAGTTATCTAGAATTATTTATGGGGCAGATAAAATACATATAATCATTTAATCAATTATCATTTTGAATTAACCTGTTTCTTAATTCAAATGCTGAAATGTGAGGTTTACCTTTTTAAGAAACTTTTTCAAAGCTTTATTTGAAATTCAACATGCTATTAAACTGTTGTCAGTCAAGTTGCCATTTAAAATCTGAACATCATTGGTAATGTTATTGTTTTAGTGATTATGCAAGCTAACAAGTCATTTTTTTTGTTGTTTGTTGATTTTTAAATATAAAACTTGGTCTAGTGATTTATGTGTTGGTACTTTTTGAACATCTCCAGCACATTTTAACAATACCATGATAATACTGATAACCATGATAATTTATGTCACTATAATCGTGATAAGAAATTTTCATACCGTTACATCCCTACTCCATGTGTTCCTGTTTGGTATCACATCTTGACTTATAGTTATTTTATTTATAGATACTGTATATACGCAGTATAAAAGCATTTCCCCCACAAATGACAACAAAGAAAATACAGCTTTTTTCCTTCCATTTGTCAATTACAAGGTATGACTTCTATTAAACTATAAAAAGACTAATAGCCTAAATAAGTGAGGATTTTCAATTAGGGATGCACCGAATGTTCGGCAACCGAAATTATTATAAGCGAAAAGACTGAATAAATTGTACTGAACAATGATATGACGCGATTAAATAGCAACCAGCGCAGAGTGAGAGGCACGCATTCTTTATAATGCAGCACACATGTCAGCAGTGTTGAAGCATTTAAACTGTCGGAGAAAGAAGCAAAAATCATTACAAGCACAGACAGCAAGAGACTGTTTAGTACTGCAGCGCATGTCCTCGATGAGAAGAGGAAGGGGTGATTGTAGCTGGTTACTGTATGATGATTGAAATAGCGAAATGCCCTTAAACAATTAAATAAACTGCAGAACGTTATGTTTTCTAATACACGCATGTATTCTGACAGCGCTGCACGAACTCACGGCGCTATCTATTTATTTATTTTTTTGTTAACCAGGGTTCAAAGTCCAAAGGTCGTCATGTGATACACAGCATGATCTTCTCTTCAGTTAGATCTTCACCTCTGAACTCAAGAACCGGATCAGCTGGATTTGTGAGTGAACCAAGAGCATTGTTCGCAAACTGTGGTCCCAAGTTGTGGCTTTACCAACATATTTCAATGATTCAGTGTTTCTCGAATCCACAGTACTAATGAACATTTGCAGAGCACAAGGCAAACTTGTGTGG
>JADLZN010001601.1:0-16746 GCA_018155175.1 Sinocyclocheilus anophthalmus
CTGCTCGGGGCAGGACCCAATGAGGCATGCTTGGCAGGGGCTCCCACACCGCCATGTGACCTCCTAAGGGAACCAGTCTCGCGAGCCTGGCTTGTGGTGCGCTTAGAGCAGCTAGCTCAGTGCCCTGAAGCAGCGGACTGGCAGAGGACGGCTGTGCTAGCTGCTCTAGATACCTCCGTAGACGTAGCGAGCCTCTTAGTACCGCTATGCTTCCGGGCGGTAACTGAGAGAAGCGCTCGCCGAGACCGCTGCGCCCTAGAACACTGGCAGGGTTGGCAGACCGACCCTCCTGAGGGCACTGAGGAAGAGACGGCACCGGGGGGGGGGGGGGGGTGTAATGTTGTGTACAACGCTCTTTCCCCAGAGGGAGCTGCCCCTCAAAAAGTCCTAGGCCTTAGGCGTCAGGCCATTTACACGAAGACCTTATCCCTCGAGAATGGGACTCCCCCGCAGACCCGCCTTCTGCTAGAAGCCTTCGGCCTGGGCGCTCCACTCTGACTCTCCCTAGAACTTTCTTCTGCGGAGTACGAGAAGTGAGGCCCCTAGAATGAGGGGCTGGAACACGGTGGGTTGGGACTGCTCCCGCCCAGCACCCCCTGCTGACCGCCTCAACCTCCTCAAAGGAAGAAAGGTTAACGCGTGCTCTCACTCGAGAAATTTACATCCCCAGAGCCCCTGTATATCTAACTTCAGACAAATTTTTAATTTTATTCCTCAGAATTAAATGCAAAGAAACAGAGTAAATACGGTCTAGTGTAGTAAGACACACATCAAAAACCGAAATGATGTAATACTGTATATGCGCTGTGCGCGAGCCATTCAGTCACATGATCAACATCAATCTCCTTGACAAACCAACGCGCTCTAAATCTAGGCAAACACGGGTGGAGATAGGAGATCCGTCCCTCAAACCGTCTGCTAGATCTGAGCGTCTCCGGTTCTCAGTCGCCGCCGTGCCTCGCAGCAGCGGGACCGCAATCGAACGATCACAGGGACGGACACACTCCTCGGAGCGTGCCCGGCGGGAGCGGAGCGTTTAATAGCGGGGGGGATCACAATCCGCCCCGGCTGCGTGAGCTCCGCTCCTTATTAATGCTGCTTATTATAATATAAGGCATAATATTGTTTGCTTGTGTAACTGGTGTTTGTGCAACGGGCGAGCTCTTTGACGCCCTCCGTATCAACCTCCTCGGATAAAGACAGGCGGAGCGTCGCGCCCTCTCCCCGGGGGGAAGTACCGCAGCGCGGGCTTCCAACCCCGAGAGCGGGCGCTGGATCTGGTGACTTGTTTTTTTTTCTTTTAGCAAATCCAAATGCGAAACCCACGAGCACAGCCGCCGCTCCCGCCCGGCGAAAGCGGGGCCCGCAACCGCGAGAACTCTATGACACTCCCTTCTCAAAGAAGCCCTCTTCTAGTCGAAGCAAGGCAGTAAGACAACTATGCTTCGCTCGCAAGCAAACCACGCACAGGCTGTGTGTGTCCCCTCTCGTGATATAACTTTATCTTTGGGCAGGGAGGTACACACAACCTACAACGTGGCCTGCTCTCACCCTTGAAATGCTTTGTCCTTGCATGACCTTAGACATAGCTGGAGCTTATAGACCTTTGACAGACAACAATAAATATGACTGACACAGACATAATCCCGTGACCGCCACACACAGAGAGCTTCGCTGAATGACAGAAAGCTAACGCCGGCTGCACCTCACGTGTTTTTAAAGCTTCCTGGTCATGACGTCCCCCGCCGCGGACGTCTCGCCCATCGTTTCGACTGATTACACATATGATTCAGAACTTGGTATCGCTGAAGGCGTTCCCCTAACATTTTCCGACGCAGCTCGAGTTCCCAAAGGGGAACGAGTCATTATTCGAGAAACTAAAGTCATAATACTGAGAAACTAAGTCTAATAATGAGAAACTACATATAATACGAGAAACTAAGTCATTATTATGATAAAATAAGTCATTATTTCGAGAAACTATGTCATAATAATGAGAAACTATGTCATAATAATGAGAAACTATGTCATAATAATGAGAAACTAAGTCATGATAATGAGAAACTAAGTCATAATAACTAAGTCATAATAATGAGAAACTACGTCATTATTTCGAGCACTAAGTCATAATAATGAAAAACTAAGTCATAATAATGAGAAACTAATTCATAATAATGAGAAACTAAGTCATTATTACGAGAAACTTAAGTCATAATAATGAGAAACTTAAGTCATAATAATGAGAAACTAAGTAATAATAATGAGAAACTAAGTAATAATAATGAGAAACTAAGTAATAATAATGAGAAACTAAGTAATAATAATGAGAAACTAAGTAATAATAATGAGAAACTAAGTAATAATAATGAGAAACTAAGTAATAATAATGAGAAACTAAGTAATAATAATGAGAAACTAAGTAATAATAATGAGAAACTAAGTCATTATTTCGGAAACTAAGCATATTTCGGAAACTAAGTCATTATTCGCGAAACTAAGTCTAATAATGAAGAACTAAGTCATATACTGAGAACGTATCCTTATTTTCGAGAAACTAAGAGTCAAATAATAATGAGAAACTAAGGCATATATTAAACTAGTCTCTAATGGAACCTACGTCATTTTTCGAAAACTAGTCATAATAATATAATAATGAGAACTAAGTCATTACTACTGAAAACTAAGTCTAATATGGAAACTAAGTCATTATTTCGGACACTAAGTCATTATTTCCGAGAACTAAGGTCAATATGAGAAACTAAGTCATAATCATGAAAACTAAGCTAAGTCATAGTAATGAAAACTAAGCCTTATTTCGAAGAAACTAATTCATTATTTCGAGAAACTAAGTCATTAATATGAGAAACTAAGTCATAATAATGAGAAACTAATTCATAATAATGAGAAACTAAGTCATATTAATGAGAAACTAAGTCATAATAACGAGAAAATATAATGAGAAACTAAGTCATAATAATAAGAAACTAAGTCATTATTTCGAGAAATATAGTCATTATTATGAGAAACTAAGTCATTTTTATGAGAAACTAAGTCATTATTATGATAAAATAAGTCATTATTTCGAGAAACTAAAGCTGTGTCTCATTTGGAAGGCTGCGTCCTCCGGAGGTCGCATTCGAAGGCTGCATACGTCATCGAGGCGGTCTCATTTCAGAAAAGCAAGTAGGACACTCCGAATGTGACCTTCGAATGCGACCTTCTTTCACAATTCGGAGGATGCATGAGGTGTATCCTACACTGCTACAGATAACCCACAATTCTTTTCGTCACCATGAACAACCGTTGTTAATTTGAAAAAACCCGGCGCCGGCAGATGTAACGTACACAAAAAGCGCAGATGTGGTGTTTACAACTTAACTTAAATCGCCTCGATAAAAATGGATAAACTTTGTTTTTAACATCCTCCTCCTTTTTTCTCTCTAACAGATGTATGCTGTACGTACGCTGCAGCTCCTCAAACATTGAACAAAACAAGTAAAACCATTTTTTTTTTTAATTACTTTCCAAATTCAGAAATAATTTTCCTTCATTTAAGTAACGTTAGTGTGAGAGCGCAACCATGCTCTAAATGTGTTGGCATAGCAACACGATACTTCCGGTTTCCTTTTCCGCCTGTCCTACGAAGGCCGTCGTTTAATTCTAGTGGAGGAGACTGTCGTATATGCCATCTCAGAGGATGCAAAAACTACCCGATGATCGACCTCGGATGGTGCCGCCTTCTAAATGAGACCCATCTTAGGTCATATAAGAAAACTAAGTCATAATAATGACTTCACCTAACAAAAAAAAAAAAAACAAAAAGAAAAAAAGACTTTACTCCGCCACGCCTGCGTAAACTCAAGAGACAGCACGCTAAGCGCCATCTGTTGGTCAAAGCCATGCAGGAACACCGCTAACACTGCATGTGATGCAATGAAAGGGACAGCTAATAAAACTAATAAATCATCGAAATAAACATCTATAAATTAAGTTTATATGTGTATTGGCTTTCATTTCTTCATAAAATGCCTGTATTTCTTAACTGAAATATTGGTCTGGAATGTTTGAAGTCATAACTATCTGGCAGAGTAACTATTTCACAAAAGACTACATACAGATAATTTGTCTGAAATTGTTATTTAATGACAGACTATAGCATTATACATTTTAGATTACAGAACAAAGCAATGTTAGCGGTGTTCCTGCATGGCCAACAGATGGCGCTAGCGTGCTGTCACTCTTGCGTTCCGCAGGCGCCGAGTAAGTCTTTTTTTTTTTTTTTCTTTTTTGGATTAGGTTGTCATTATTTTCGAGAAAGTTTCTCATTATTACAAGATACTAAGTCATTATTACGAGAAAATAATTCATTATTACGAGAAACTAAGTCATTTTATCGAGAAACTAAGTCATTATTACGAGAAAATAATTCATTATTACGATCAGTTTCTCATTATACGAAGTACTAAGTCATAATTTTGAGAAGTTTCTCATTATTGACTTACAGACTTATATTTTTTATTTAGTGGCGGACAACCCCTTGCTTCCATAGTTTTGCACTTTATGCCATAAAATAAAGTAGTTTAAAAATTTTATTTTTACTATCTCTAACATTTGATTATTATGATATTATTATTATGTTATTAGTTATTAGTAGTAGTAGTATTATTATGGTGTTGCAATGCTAAGTATTTGCGGTAAAATGCTGGAGTTTTTTTTTTTTTTGGTTTTTTTTGCAAATGTTTTATGCCAAAATTTACCGTATACTAAGGGTGCTCCGATTGATCGGCTACCGATCCCTAATCGGCCGATAATCGCTTTGGGATGATTGATCGGCGGTCTCTAAAAAGGCCGATCTCCAAAAACCGATCTCAAGCTGATGACGCTGCTGTGAGAGGTTTGGCATGACATGCAGCTTCACCGTCTCAGTCTCTGTCCGGCGCGGGTGAAATAATTATACTGCTGAAGGTGAGGTACTCACCTTCATATTTCTTCATTAAATAACTTATAAAGTAATTTGAAAACCTCGTTTGAGACGTAATTTCACAAACATCGTGAGTGAGTCACCACTCGAGCACGCGCTCTCTCTTTCTCTCTCAAAATAATAATCTCAAAATCTCTCTCAAATGGCTTCAAATCACCACACATAGCGTCTGTCTATAAGCGAGCTGCACGCTGCACAGTTGAGACAGGATTTGTCACTTGCACAATCGAGGCAGTGTCACATCGTCACAAAGTTTATAAATTGCATTACTTTTTAATTCTTGCCAGCGTTTGATCATTCAGCGCTCGCGCGGTCTCCTGGAGTAAAAAATAATTGCAATGCTGAAAAAGCATTTCCAGTGACAATGTTTGGAATCAAAATAATGGATATATGTTGTGTTTGTGGTAAATAGCCACGGATCAGTAATGGACTCCTGTGTTTAAAGCTGCTTCCCCTCTCACAAGAGTCACCTAAGAGGTGATCTACGGTGATCGGCCCTCAAAAATCCCTGATCGGAGCACCCCTAATTATGACTCATAAATGTCACTATAATTTATTTGTTTATTATTTGTAATGAATACATTTTTGTTTGTGTAAAAATTAAGTCAAAGTCAGTTAAAGGCAAGTAAACTAAAGCAGAAAAAAAATATTATTTTGAGTGCTGCAGAGCCTTTTGTGCATCTCACCATCAGCCACAGACATGTTCCAGAGACTTCCGCTGTAATGTGACTGTCACCGTTTATCTGCTCTGTGTGCTTTCTTTATTCTGGGCCATCTCCCTCTCTCCCTCTCCCTCTCTCTCTCTCTCTCGCATACTTCTCCATCCCACCTCCCCGCTTCCTGTTAAATCCACTATTCTCTCTCTCTTCATTTGTTTCCCTCGGCTGCATTTCCTCTTGTCCTCTACTTTGTCATTTTATCTCAGTCCCCACTCGCTCTCCTCTGCCCCTGTGTTAAGGGAAAAAACACTGTTTGTGGAGGAAGGAATCAACAAATAAACTAATGACTGGAGATAAAAGGGTTGGTTTAAAGGGGTCATTGGATGCCCATTTTCCACAAGTTGATATGATTCTTTAGGGTCTGAAAAGTCTGTAACATAGTTTGGTTAAAATTTCTCAATGGTAGTGTAAAAACCTTTTTTTACCCTGTCAAAAACAGCTCTTTTCAGAGCAAGTCGTTTTGTAGCATTTTACTTTAAATGTTAATGAGCTATGCTGACCCCGCCCCTCTCTGCCGAGCTGCTCTCTGAGGGACTGTTTACTTTAGCCTCCGTCAACCTAAAATATCTAGCGTAGTATTAGTTCTGACAGGTCACATTAGTCAAGCTCGCATCAGCTGACTCTCAGCTGATCCCCATCAACCTATGGTAATACGACACCTACCTAAGCATTCATATATAAGGTCCCTCAGTATTATCAGCAGTTTTCGCATTGCTCAATAGCTAATTACCCTCCTCCATCCCCAGCTCCTACTGTCAGTCAGGATTCAGCCTTCTGATTATTGTTTGAATCAGACTAATTCTAAAATGTGTACAAAAATTATTGAACTTTAACAATATCTGAAATACATTTATGTTGGTTCTGTTCTGTACCCTGGGAGGGGGTTTATTGTTGCTGCTCTCCCTGCTCATTCATGGATGGGCAGGGAGGTTTTTGCCCAGAACCGAACCATACCGCCAATCCAAACTGTATGCTAAATGTCAATCATCTTTGACGATAATGGTCCTGACAGAACTTGCTAATTAGCACATTATTAGGAAAGGCGATTTGCAAAGATTAATTAAAAAACTTTATACTCACTTCTTCTGTAGGTAAAGCTGGATCCCGAATGATTTGCGCGAACATAGACGCATTTAGGTAGATCGGGGGCGCATTCCCTTCAAAAACAAATGTAATCCACTGCGTCTTCAGCGGCTCAGATGTCGGGAGGAAATGACGACTGCTATGTTCATTATTACATCCACAACAGAACACCTCAATTGCTTAGGAGTCATTCTTGTCTACATCTGCTCTGGTGGTGAAACAATGGCGGACTGATGACAGCTCACTCAGGGCTGGTCTGAGGTAAGACGCCAGTCCAGTCTGTGCTGAAACACTACTGTCAATCAAACTATAGTGGGAGGGGCCTGTTTTTGTGACGTCACATAGACAGGCATCTGAGATCGGCTCGATTTGAGAAAGGGGAAAACATTTAACGAGATTTTTAAAAAAACACTGGGTGGATTTTTATCATTATAGGGTGGTTGTGTACACACACTGCCAACACACATTTCAGTACAAACCGCTGTTTGCATGTAGCATCCTATGACCCTTTTAAAAGGTGGAAGGAAAGTATGAAATGGCACAGTGGGTTTAAGTTGCTCCCTGTCAAATGCAGCTACGGCCTCTTGTCTTCCTCCTCAGCATGTAACAAAGTCCTTACTGCCGCCAGCCAAATTCCGAGTGAACTGCACAAGAACATTCTTGGTTTGACACCAGTTTCAGTGCTTCCACCTACTGTAGTTCAGGCCAGACTTCAGCCGGTTTTAGTGAGCTGTGCTTTAGTGTGTTATGAGCCTAACAGTAATTATACTGTCAGCAGCATGCTAAAACCTACGGAAGTTCTAAGCGGCCATGCAATATAATTTTTTTCCTTCTCGTTTTCTCGTTATAACGACTTAATTTACTCGTTATATCGACATAACGAGAGTCGTTTTCTCGTTATAACGACTTAATTTTTCTCGTTATATCGACATAACGATAGTTGTTTTTCTCGTTATAACGCTTAATTTTCTGTTATATCGACATACGGAGTTGGTTTCTCGTTCACCGACTTATTTCTCGTTTATCGACATAACGAGGGTTGTTTTCTTGTTATAACGACTTATTTTCTCGTTTTATTGACATAACGAGAGTTGTTTTCTCGTAAAAACTACTTATTTTTCTCGTTATATCGACATAACGAGAGTTGTTTTCTCGTTATAATGACTTAATTTTCTCGTGATCTCGACATAAAAAAAGTTGTTCTCTAAGTTACAAAACTGCGCCAACAGGTGGCACTATTGACCTGAATATAACTGATGGGGTGTTGTAGGCTATACTGTATCCACTTTACTGTACGCGTTTGGGATAGAATATGAACGACCTCGTGATCGCTATAATTTGTACAGTATTGTTCATTAGGCTGCTGACATTTAATTCATTCATAAATGTTAAATGCTTGAATCAATATGACTATTTTGTGTATTAAGTTCTTGCTAGATGCATGAGTTTCACCAACGCGTTCTGTGTCATAAGATAATAACTGCTTATTAAAACCAAGGTTGATGTCACTGTATTCTGTTTGCACCTATATGTTTATTTGTGCTTCTTTGAGGTACATTATTTTTTAGTTAATAAGCGGGGATGTTCTGTTTACAGTAGGACAGGCTTCAACGACGTTGGCTATTTGTAATGTGCCTCTTTTCCTTTTTATTAATCTTTATTGTTAATCATTAAGTATATTGATAAGAAATGTGATTTATATGTAAAGTGTATAGGCTAATTTAATTAATTGATGTTCTACAGTGTTGTAATCTTTTGTGTGTTTCCTCTACAATTCTGTGAAACCCACAAGCCCAGCAACCCACCACACACACACACACACACACACCCACACACACATATACACATAGCTACCTGAACGCACTGTCAAACAGAGCTTGTAATGCACATGATATCAGTCACTGATATTGACTACTAAAAATTACAAATTATATATAATTTTCTTTCAAATAAAAGGAAAATTTAAAGTGAGTTGAATCCAAGCAGCTCTAAACGATTTTAGAATAGTTCGGCAATCTGAAGGCGCTCTCCGCCTGTGTTTGCGGTGTTGCTTTAACCTTAAACATGGTAATTACACAAACACATGTTTAGCGTACCGTCTCTGGAAATATCAACCGTGATTGATAAGCCTTTATTTTTGTATTGTAGACGTCATTACTAGGCGAAGCAAAATTTGCTGAAATATACACGACCTAGGCTACAGTAAGAGCGCATTGTTTATCTGTCCATCAGATTGAGTTCGTTACTAAAACAACAGTAGATCACAACAATCTTGTAACAAAAAAAAACAAAAAAAACTTATGTCGAGATCACGAGAATTTAAGTCGTTATAACGAGAAAACAACTCGCGTTATGTCGATATAACGAGAAAAGTAAGTCGTTATAACGAGAAAACAACTAACATTATGTCGATATAACGAGAAAATTAAATCGTTATAACAAGAAAACAACTCTCGTTATAACGAGAAAACAACTCTCGTTATAACGAGAAAACCAACCCTCGTTATGTCGATATAACGAGAAAATAAGTCGTTATAACAAGAAACGACTCTCGTTATGTCGATATAACGAGTAAATAAGTCGTTATAACGAGAAAACATGCAAAGCCGCTTAGAACTTCCGTAAAAACCTAAGAGAAGTTCTGTCTCTAACTTCATGCCTTTTAATGCTCCACCAGCTAACTGATTAGTCATTCAGACAACCCATTGGGTAGTCGGTTTTAAAAATATATGGTTTTGCACATCACTAAGAAAAAAAAAAAGAAATTACATAAATTTATTGTCTGACAGGCTGCATTTTTCAAAGTGAAGCGCAGCATTGCGTTTTACACACAAGCAGCTGTTTTCATTGTCTCAGTGTCTCCACACAAACGCCATCTCTGCAAGTGCTGTTTTAGGTCGATTAGCCTATAACATGCGTTTGAAAACGCTTGTGTGCCAACCATCTTCCAAAATTTGTAATTAGAACCATTTGTAAACCTGTTGGCAACAACCGAGAAGCTTTAAGGTCTCCCTGTGGTTTACGCCAAAATAAAAGCTCTGTGGGATTCAAAGAAATTAAGACTGCCATAAATATTACTATTGCAGTTTTACAGGGTTTTTCTGCAATAATAATAATAATAAAAAATAATAATAATAATTGATATTAATAAGTAGAATTAAAAACATTGAATGATTTGCTCGGCTGTTATTAAGCATGGGTTAATCTAAGCTTCAATATTGACCGCTCCAGGGCAGGATCTTTGGAAATGTCTGCAAAGAAGTTTAAGCTCAGGGTTTAATTTTAGGACGCAAGGCATGAATATGCAAAACAGATAAAAATGAAGAAAATGATATTTTCCTATTTAAGCCAGATTGACTAAATGGATTTCTGAGAACTGTAGATCAGTTATGATAAATGGCTTATGTTTGATGATTTATTGGCTTCTGAAGTCTTTTTTTTGTAATGTCTATCTACTTAATGTTTTACTCATTTGTCACAATACTATGTCTTTGAATTACTGTATCTTCATTTGGAGGCTTTTCATTGCAAGTTTTGATGTGGTAATAAAAGTAATTAAATGGACATGTTGTGTATTAAATTAAACTGAATAGAAATAAATCAATTGGCAATACAAAAGCATGTGCTGTCACATCAACTGTAAAGCTTTGCCTTGTCTTTGTGGCAGTTTCTCGGTTAACATGACTGTTCCTGCACATGAGGCTAATGGATCTGAACCAATCAGCCTTCCGACCCGTCCTGACTCCAGTGTGTAGAAAATGCATTTGTGAAAGTCTCTCATTTTTGCCATTTTGTACTCCTCATTATGACTGCTGTTATTATCATCCTGGCAACCAGGCACAAATAGCGTAATTATTCCTCTTCCCATTTCCGTAGGATAATGGAAGCATTATTCGGTGATAATGGAACTGAAATAGATCTTGTGCAGCTTGCTTCCGGCACGCTTTACTGGTGGTGGTTGTGTGATATACTGGTCAGCTCTCTGTGAAAATAACATAATTTTTTTCTTTGCTAATAAATAAACCCCAAATAAACAAAACATTGTGTTTTTAGAGTTTTTGTTTAGCCTTGATGCCATAAAGTGAACTACTAAACCTGATGCCACATTTTATTTTATACAAATACATTTTATGTATGTATGTATGTATTATTATTTAGTGAATGTAAATCATTGCTGTAAAGCCGTTATTCTCAAGTGGTTTGTTGCAGAACCCACATTATAAAACTGGACTCAGATTGTGACCAGATTACCTGGTTGTTACTGTAAAAAAATCATTAAAAATTAATCATCCAACCATCAAATGTATTAATATTACCATGCCACTCCATTCAATTAATATAAATTGTGCCAATATGTTTGGTCATGGGTCATTTGCATTCATTTGAGACTCTTTTAAAGGGGTCATATGATGCGATTCCATGTTTTCCTTTGTCTTTAGACTGTTAAAAGCTGTTCGTGCATACAGAAGATCAGTAAAGTCGCAAAGATTAAAGACTCAAACCCAAAGAGATATTCTTTATAAAAGTTAAGACTCGTCCACGGCCTCCTAAAATGCCTCGTTTAAACACGCCCCCACAAGTCTACGTCACTGTGTGGGAAGATTTGCCGCCCAAATGTTCACGTAAAGAAAGAAGGTGTAACTTTTATTCAGGCTGTAGTTTTGTTGCCGCCGCCGCCATGTTGTGAGGACGCTGTGTGTTTCATTGCGAAAGCCAAACTACCTTGTTTGGCCTTCCAAAAATGGACACAAATAGAAATCAGTGGTTAAGTTATTTTTACGACACTGTTGCAGAACAGTACAACCCAAATTTTCGGGTGTGTGCAGTGCATTTTACGGAGGAAAGTTTCCTGAACCTGGTAAGGAGCGTAACATTTCCGTCACACACTTGAGGTATTCAGCCAATCACAACGCACTAGATAGCTGGCCACTTAGAGCACACCGTGCTTTTCAGCATGCGTTTCAGAAAGGCGGGGCATAGAAAAGAAACAACAATGTACAGTATGTGGAAAATGTTTTTTTTGAACCTTAAACCGAATTAACACATTTCATTACACCAAATAACACAAAATAATGTTCTTTTTAGCAAAATCATATGACCACCGTAAAATTTAATTTTGCATTTAGCATAGTTTTCTTTCTTTCCTTTGGTCACATGACTGTAATATTTTTTTGAAATCATTTTTTGGTCTCAACCCACCACTATAAGGACCCAAAACCAATATGGGTCCAACTCTACTGTAAATAATGTATATAGCCAATTCAATAACCCTATATAGTGTGGAGAACATAGTTCTTAATAAAAATAATTTTTTTGTTGAACTTAAGGTGCTGCAGACCCAGTGACCCACTTTATTTTTAAGTGTTAGAGTGTAAAATGGTTGCACCAATTTTTAAGGAATAAAACTGACATACTGAGCAGGAGAGGTCTCAAAGGTGTGGTTTAATAGCTGTTAAGTCTGTTGTGCAGGACTCTGGAGTGTGTGTTTGACACTGTGCTTTACGGAGTGTTTGACACAGCGACTGAGACTGTCGGGAGCCTCTCTTGAGGATTCACTGACAGCTACATCAGAAAAGAGGAAATGCAAGACACAGTTTAAACACAAAAGAATGGTGATGCCCAGAAAACCCTTTTTTGTGTAGCTCACTGACAACCGAGGAACCATGACTGGAGCAAACAGCAGATGATGGTTTGAGCTCATGCTGATTCTTCTCACACCAGACTGTTCTAATGTGTGTCAAGGAGATGGAAAAACACATTTTATTTAATGAAAAAAAAACTTTCTTGGTGCCAGTTTTTGGAAAATAATACATTTTAATCTGTTCAACATCATGTGACACTATGCTAGAACTTTGTTGAACACAATCTCAGGGAAACACAACCCTGAATTCTCTCTTGTAAAGTACATTATTGTATCTGTCATGTTGTTATTTTAAAGTACCTTACAAATGAAAATATTTCTTTTTTTGGGTGTGTAATTTCATATCTTGCTTTATCACAATAGCATAGATTTCATGTTGTGCCAACTGAAATAAACTGCTGAAATTAAAAGCTGAAATAAAATAAAATGCTTAACTAAAATATAAAAATTGGCTTCAAAATTTCTTTGGAAATAAGTTTGAAAGACTAAAATTACTAAAACTAAAACTGAATTAGATATAATTTAAAGCTAAATAGAAATAAAAACTAATAAAAATAAAAGCACATAACAAAACTTTGTTCAGAAAGTTCCTACATTGAAATATTTGATCATAATTTGCATTCAAATGCTATTTTCTTCAAATTAAAAAAAGGATGTGAACCTACAGAAGTGAACAAGAACGATTCATTTACTCAGAAGATTTGTTCACACACTGATTTATGAACATAGCTTCATTAGTATTTCTGAATAATTAGATTACTTAAACTTAATCCTCTTCAACTTTTCATTTTTGTTAAACATAGATTTATAGTACTTCCAGAATTCTTAAAAAAATAAATAAAAAATGGAATGTGTACATCTTCAATTATTATTCCAAAGTTTTGTAATTTCTAGTACGATTCATTCACTCAAAAAATGTGTTCAAACACACCGGTTCATAAATGTAACATCAGAAGTATTCCTGAACAATTCTGATACAGAGGCGAAATGGAACACTACAAAAAAATTATACAAATATTAATAAATAAATAAAGACCAGAAAGAAAATGAAAAAAAAAAAACTCTGTAAAAGTTGTTTCTTAGTGAAATCGCACACTCTCTCATACTCTTTTCTCCGCATTCACTCACAGCTTGAAGACTTTTTACTTTTAAGCTTCCACTCAGTCGGGTAAACTTTTCTCCCTCCTGCTATGCAGGCCTGATCCTGTACCTCAGATGTCTACCTTAATCAGGAACCACCTGCTTACATTACCGGTGTTCAAAGGGCCTAGAGCTGGGCTTCATATGTGCATATGTTTTTTTGTAATGAGTATCTGGATGCTGATCTTCAAGATTTATATTTCACTGTGTTTTATTTAAGATTTTTCATTATTATATTTCTGGTCAAATTCAAAATATCATAGCATATCTTCGTAATAATGAGAGCTGTACACGAGTTTGTTTTCTGAATTCAGCGAAAATAAAAAAAGAAAGAAAAATAAACCTTTTTAACCCAGTTTCTTTACTAGGATAAAGTGAATTGCTTGTAAAAGTCTCAGTGCTTTGTGTTTGCAGAGTTGTTTATTACACTAAGTGTGATAAAGATCATCAACATGAGATGCTTTCCAGCTTGTGGTTTTATTTTACACTATTTATATTCCTTCGGCCAAACCAAAACCCTTCAGCCGTCTGCAGGTGTGATTTAAAAATGAAATGTTTACCTTAGTAACGATGGACACAGACTTTCCACTCCATAGAAAAGATGCTGTCAAATTGGTTACATTTGTTTTTATTATTAAAATGAATGTATCCCAGCTACTCAGAATCCAGCTATTGTGCTCCAAAATATTTTTAGTCAGGTCAGAGTTAAGTGCACATTGCACTAAATCTGTTTTTGTTAATAAATCCAACCAACTGCAATCATAAATAAGTGTGCAATATAAAATATCTTTTTGCTTTTCAAATGATAAAAAATATAACTATAAGGCCCGCTTCGCATTCTGTAGCACTGGTACATTTTACATTGTTTCACATTGCCGTTCAACTTTATTCTGTGATGAAAAGACGCAAACATTCTCAGTAGGACAGAGTGTGAATTAATAATGAGTCTCATTTAGATTCTGAATAAAAAAATGGCTTGATGACGATATGCACCAGAGCCAATGAAGTTTCGACTCCTCCCTTTTCTCCTTATATGGCGTTGCACGTCTGTTTGAATGAACACAAAGTTCCTGGGTGTCTCAAAAACTGACAGGACAGAGAGAGAAAGATTTTATGTGAGTAATCAATTAAATATATATTATGATAATATAAATGACCCATTCAAAGGTCAGTGAAGGTATACTGCCAGTTAGTGATATAGGCTACGTTTGAGCATTATATCTTGTGGGTTCGTGGCACTCATGTCAATTGCAGTAAGTCATCCCATAAGGGTTAGGTTTAGGTTTGCAATTTGGATTATTAGTAGGATTCCTGATAAATGCAATTGCATCTATTTCTGAAGTGCTTCCTGTTGGAAAGCACTCTTACCACAATGTTTTTCTGTTGGACTTGTGTAGGCCCAAGGTGTTATTTTTATTTTATTTTTCTCTGTTCTGTTAAAAGCTGTTAAATTATTAAGCAGTGTCTTGTGTAGTTTTTTATCCTTGTATTTTATGTGGTGACCACTGGGAGATGCTCTGGGCATAGGGTTGTTGAACTAACTTAGGGCATATTTCTCTTGGTTTTGGTTTTCTTTCCCTATACGTTGATGTATGTTGCAATAGTGAAACTAAAAGTTTCACAGGCCAGTTTGTTGCATTCGAGGCCCAGCGAAAGATTCTCCGTTTATTTAGTTTTAAAATCAACCACGTTTCTCGCGACAATACGCAGTTAGGCATGCCGGCTAGCATAGAATGAATAATCAATTCTCGAGCCATTGATATCAACCAATTCAACCCATGCCCATGTTGATCCTACCTGCTGAACGTCGCACGTTAAGAATTCTGCATTCTTAGGCAACCTCCTAAGTACACCTTTTTCGTGGAACACGCCTATAAATGGTACACCTTTGGTTAAGGCATACCTTTAGAGTCTTCGTAGCATGCTAAGAGACAACGTTATCGGGAAACGCATCCCTTAAGGTGAAAATCAGGTGTGTTGCGGACTCAGAATAACCTGTAGGATAGAATTCCGTGTTTTCATTTTAACACATGTGCCTCGCCTTACTAGCAACAAAACTTATGGTGTTTGTCCATTGGCAAACAGTGTTTTGGAACAATGTAAATGTATGTAATTGTTTTTATACACATACCGCCACAGGTCTCCGCAGCAATATGTCTAGTCCACTTATCGGGTTCTGTGTTCACATTGTATGCTGGTTCACGCATTGTACCCTCGTGTGTTCGGCAGACTTGGATGGGTTAAAGGCAGAGCACAAATTCCGAGTATGGGTCACCAAACTTGGCCACACGTCACTCATTTTAAATATGTATCCTGGGGCTCAGTGGGATCCATATACTGTTTTTTCACATCATTCCCGCCAAAAGATGTTATGGGTTCTTGCAACTGATAAAGAGTTCAAACAAAAAGCATTTGTTGATTATCCCCCCCCAGGGGGGGGCGAAAAAAAAATTCACGATGATGCTATTTAATAAAATGAAATGGAAGGACTACTCAATCTAATGAGTCAGGTCTGTTTATGAGAATAGGATAAGTCTTGTCGACGTTCAAAAGCCTCGTCGCCCTAGGGTGTGATGATATTGGTCAAGTTGTCTCGAGTCATACCTTCTTACTATATTATCGTTTTTTTCTCACATTTTTTGCGATTATGGTGCCTACGCCCTGCATTGTCTTTTGTGTTTTTCCCCTCGCCCATGTTTCTCCCGGTGACCCTAATTTTTCCCTTGTTTTAATTTTATTCGTGGATCTCCATGGGTGTTTCGATCTCAAGGTGTCTCAATTTCCAGTTGCGCCCTCAGTTTAGATCCTAGTGTTTCTCCTTTGCCTGCATCTATGTTATACGACATCAATTCCCCCCATGCGTGTGTGTGTGTTCCTGCCTGTGAGTCTTTGTTGGAGTTAATAAAGACTGTTCCTTGTAAATTCTCCATCGTCTCCGCACTCCTCATTCCTACACAGCAGCATAACTGTGACATCTTTATACTTAGTTTTTTTAAACCTTTAATTTTAAATTATTTTAAATGTTCAAGATATCTTGTAAGTTTGCTAAGGTCTTAGACGCCTTACAGCCTTGACCAGAAGTATTGGCAGTTACAAATTTTGTGTTTTGCAAAGTTAAATAAATAAATAATTGTGTTTCGCAATCACTGCCATTAATGGTATCAAAACGTACTGCAAGAGCA
>JADLZN010001602.1:0-121420 GCA_018155175.1 Sinocyclocheilus anophthalmus
TTCAAGACTTACAAGAGGATGAGATTAAATATATTTGCAGGCACAAGTACGAACCATAAATACTTGACTGAGATTTATGCACTATAATAGGATAATAAGAATGTACATGTACCACTTCGTCACACAAGGGTGCCATATACCGAGCATTAACATACCTGACACACATTTGGTCAGCAAAGACTTCATACAAACTGTGTTTGTATGCTTCATTGTCTTGCCATTCTTTTTTAAAATTCTGTTTATTCTGTGTATGACACCTGTCTGTTCTCATTTTGATAATCCTTGGGACTCTGTTTTTCTGCCCTCTATGTATGATCATCTGTCTTGCTACTATTCTCTGTCTTATGAATGTTTCTGAATTACTTGGGTTTTGTTTGCCATATTATCTCCAGTGCTCACTGTGTAGCGACCCTTTGTCTGGATGTTCAACTCAGCTGTTATATTGTCATTAAACACTGCAAATTAATCTACAGTCTTCTAAAACGAATTCTTCTTTACAGTACATCAGCTCTGTGACGTAAAAAAATATGTTCCTAATATACCAGATCAATGTTAAAAGCGCAATAACAATTTTGTTTTTTTTATTTCACTGCATGTGGGCTTGTGAGGAGATGCGAAATGTCGGCGGTGCGGTGATTCTCTCAAACTATCTCTTCCTTAGTACCACTAAATCTTAAACAGCATATACTAAGCATCTACCCAGACAACTATTCTCTTTTTCTAATCGAAGAATTAGAGGAATGGTTGACTTGTGTCTATTATAAGCTAGTTGTTTTATTGCCCTGTGTTGGAAGAACTTTAGTTGCTCCACCCATCGTTTGCCACAGGTCTAACATGGCTCAGGGGTTTGTGTTTGTGTATGGTATGTTGCTGTGGTCATGGATCTGTCACAACAGCTTTTGTGAATGAGAGGTGACACATAGTGCTTTCACCTGCTGCATGAGTGAGAGAGACCTTTGCTGTCAGTATTTGATCTTTCATTCAGTTCCAACATCTGCTTCAGCTCAAAGCTCAGTGGCAGGATAGTCTGGTGTTTTGTCCCCTGTAACCAGCATCATTATTGCCATTTATTCCAGGAACAGAAGAAGAGATCAGATCTTCAACATAATGGTGAGCTTGATGACAGGCTGCTCTTTCAGCAAACATAGGTTTGAGATATGAGGCATGATCCAACACTCATGCTCTTTCATACATACATTGATTACAATCTTCATGGAGAACAAAATCCGGCAATATTAAAGACAAAATGTAAACCCGGAAAATAAATGGTAAGCATTCAGCAAAAAAACAGACATAAATGATTACACTTTCCAACACAAATGAATATTTTTACCACATCCCTGTTAGTAAACACATGTAATGTGTGGGAAGTCAAATAGGGAAGGAAAAATCGGTAACACTTTACAATAAGGTTCCATTAGTTAATTAATGTTTAACTATTTTTTTCAATGAACAAAGAAGCACTAATACATGTGTTACAGTATTTGTCCATCTTTGTGAAGGTAGGTAAGGAACACACAGTTGTGCAGTGTTAGGTCATGTTAATCTCATCAGAGGAATTAACTATGTTAAAGCACCGTTGATTAATAATGCATTAGTAAATGTTTAATTTAACATTAACTAAGATTAATAAATGTTGTAAAGTGTTGTTCATTCTTAGTTCACGTTAACTGAAGTTGTTAACTAATGATCTTTATTGTAAATTGTTACCGAATGATCTCTACAAAATGAATGAGTTAGAGGCAGACCGGTGTGAACACTTATTTTTATGTACTTATTCAACAGCTGATTTTTGTTAACCCTCAAAATCTTCTGTATTGCAGCTGTAGGTAAATTCATATGGTTGGAAATGCCTAAAAATATAACCTATTTTTGCATTTATATATTAAAATATTGTAATGTATTGCTTAGAAAATGAAAAGTGAAAGTGAAAGTGACGTGACATATGGCCAAATATGGTGACCCATACTCTGAATTTGTGCTCTGCATTTAACCCATACAAGTGCACACACACAGCAGTGAGTAGGTGAACACACACACACACACTGTGGAAACACAGCCCCGGAGCAGTGCGCAGCCATTTTCTGAAGGCACCCAGGAAGCAGTTGGGGGTTTGATGCCTTGCTCAAGGTGGAAGAGCGCACTGATCATTCACTCCCCCCACTCCTCACTGCCCGGTACGGGTCTCGATTCACCACGATAATTACATTATGCTTAATTTTTACATTAAACACAACTATTCCATAAATAGGATACAAATATAGAGCATCAGGATTACCAATACAATACTGGTAACTAAATTAAGACTAGAGACGGGTGATTGGTTTAATCTAACTGAATTGACTTTTTTGCCTTGTAAATTCTTTCTTTTGAAACAGTTAATTGTCTAAGACTGAATGATTCCGTTATTGATGAGTTATGGTGGGTAAGAAGTTGTTCTCCCACCTGTAAACCATCTTAGAGATGTTGCCCACCAGTTCTTCGGATTAGTCAGGTTCTCCAGTCTGACACGTATCATCAATCACATTTATGTTTTTTTTTTAAAGGCTTTTAATGCCATCTTCATTTTTAAATGCCATACACAACCATATAATGATATTGTTTTGAAACACGTTCTTCTGTCACAAAGGCTGCTGTTACAATCCCGGGTCAGGGTGTAACATAAATGGACACAACACATGACTCTAAGTACTCATTTTTATTTTATTCTTGTCTCTTGTTATTTTCAATGCTTAGTAATTTTTTGGTGTATACAAATAATCTGTAATAAAGCGAGACAAAAGAATTCAGAAGCAAAACTTCAGGGTGTGAGCTGTGCAACACAATAAACAAACAGGAAATAATCCTACGAATCAAATAGAACAAACAAGCATACAACCACATACCCATATCTCCTTATCTGCACAATAAACCGGAGAAAGGTCAGTGGTTGGTGGCTACAACAAAATAATAAATAATAAGGCACTACCCACCCTACGGCTTTCCAAACAATTTACCGAATGTTACAAAAACAGGGTCAGTAAGACATTATCTGGGTTTCCATCACCCTGCTTTTATGCAGTATCATAAGTATTGCATCAGAATCGAGTGATGGAAACGCTGAATTTTGAATAAAAATGCCTTAATTCGCAAAAAAAACTTTTTTACGCTCACTTGAGGTGGTTTTTAACTTGTGCGAAAAAGGGTTAATGCAAATAATGGGAGATGGAAATGCATTTTGCGAATAAATTCCTCCAAGCGCATCAGAAAAGTCATGTGACTTTGCGCTATGAGATGGGATAAATTGACTAACCAGCGGACCGATCTCGTTCCATAGCATCTGAAATGTTATGGTAATTCGGAAATGCACGAGCAAAGTAAGGGCTGTCAGCAAAGGATTTCTGTATAATTGCCTCCAGAACTGGTACACGATGCGTTCCCAAACCGCAGCAATCCACCTCGAACGCAATGACCGCATTATTGTGTTTCGTCTGGCGCTCTGAGCGCAAGTAATTATTACTATATGGAAAAGTTTGATCATTCTCTAATTTGTTAGTGATTTATAGCTGCCCAGTTATCCGGGCCCAGTGACGATTTTGTTTTCTGTTGGGGGGGGGGGGGACCGTTGTTGGGGGGGGGATGAAACCGGATGCTTGTTAGCAAATGTTTTTGCGATACTTCCAGTTTTGAGATGCACGCAGGGGCGGGTTCAGCGATGGTCTAAGCGGTGTATGAGAGAGAGTTGGGAGATGAGTGGTGGTAGTGGTGTCAAATGCAATGACAAACAACTGGTCTTGTTCCAGAATTGGCTTGGAGAGAACGCATAAAGAGGCACCGGGAATGAGATGGAGGAGACGAGAGAGAGAGAAACCAGACCGAATGATGACGGTGGGGAGTGAGCCTGCTCTGGAGGGCCTGTGATTTTGCATATGCAATGTGCTATATTGAGCGCTGGTGAACGCTGTTCTGTTTGTGTTTGTAGCCCAATAAAATCACCAGCAGCAGTCAAGCGCGACCCTTCCTCTTCTCTCAGTCATTGCTTTGTTACACGGTGCCGAAAACCCATGAGGAAGAGGAGAGCCGCCACGTCATGAAAACTCTGACAAGTACGCCATTTACGGATGTCATTTCATCCCTTGCAGTCCTCCATCAAGAGCAACATCAAGCATTACTGGACATGCGGACTGATCAGGAGAGACGCTTCCAGGCCATCATCCAGGCGCAACAGGAGGACCGCGAGAGGTTCCGGAGCTGGATGGACCGGGAGGTTCGGGCGGAAGCAGTCACTCAGCAGACCCTGGCTCCCCACATGCTGCTGAACAAGATGGAGCCTCAGGATGACCTTCCTGGATCTGTTCGAGAAAACAGAGGAAGCCGGTGGGTGGCGACGAGAGCAATGGCCGATGCGCCTGATACCCCTGTTATCTGGGGAAGTGTAGGTGGCTGCTCAGCAACTGCCCGTACGGAACCTCCTGGTCTTTGACGACCGAAGCCCGGAGCAACATCGCCAGCGATTCCGTTCGCTGGACCTGGGCGAAAGCGGCCGACCCTTTGTGCTGGCCCAGCAGCTCCGGGACTCATGTCGCAAGTGGCTACTGGCTGAGGGAAGCGACGTCGAGCACATCATCGACCGTGTGGTACTGGAGCAGTTAATCACTCGGCTGCCAAAGAAGACGGCAGAGTGGGTCCAGTGCCACCGACCGATGTCGCTAGACTCAGCCATTCAATTGGCGGAGGATCAGATGGTGGCGTGCCCTGGGGTCGGCGAATCCCTTCCAGTTGTCTCTCTCTCTTCCCCTTTATTTTCTCCCTCTCTCTCTGCCTCTCGACCTGTCCCTCTTCCCAGGTCCCGTCCTCCAGGTCCTCCACGAGTCCCGCCCGAGGGCGGGGTGGGGCTGGACTGGATTATGCTACTGGCCCAAGAGCTCCGCCCAGGGGTGGTGGAATATCCTTTAATGTCCGCTGTTATTCAATTTAGGGGACAAAATCATAGTGTGGAGGTTGCAGTTAACCCGCACCTCCGACATCCGCTAATTCTGGGTACGAATTGGCCTGCTTTTAAGGAATTATTGGGATGCTTGTGTGTGGATGTCTCTTGGGAAAAGAAAAAGCAGGTAAGGGGGGCGCTCGTGCAGGTGGGAGAGGCTGAACTGGGACCACTGAGATCTGTACCAGGGGAACAGAGTGAAATCGAGAGGCTGTTCCTATCAGGACGCGATGATTTTCCTCTGTAACAGTCTCAGGACGAGTCATTGAAACATGCTTTTGAACAGGTCCATTATATCGACAGTCAACCTCTCCAACCTGCTCGTCCACTTTCCTATCCATATTTTGCGATTATAAAAGACAGGTTTTATCGAGTGACCCAATACGCTCAGACAAATGAAGATACAACACAGCTGTTAGTACCAAAAAGCCGTTGGAAAATGCTTTTCCAGACAGCTCATTGTAATCCCATGGCTGGACATTTAAGTCAAACAACAACACTAAATCGTCTCATGGCCCGTTTCTTTTGGGCGGGCATGTCAGCTGGTAAATCCACCAGCCTCCCCAAAAGCGCCATTGCACCCTCTACCCTTAATGCAGGTCCCCTTCAAAAGAATTGGGATGGACCTCATCGGGCCATTAGAGCGATCCACAAGAGTGCATCGTTTTGCATTAGTGCTGGTAGACTATGCAACACGATTCCCCTGAGCAAGTGCCGGCTCGAAGCATATCCGCCATAGAGTTCAATTACCATCTCCCTAGTGGGGATCCCGAAAGAGATCCTCACTGACCAAGGCACGGCGTTTATGTCACATACATTACGCGAACTTTACGAATTATTGGGCATTAAGTCGATTCGCACCAGTGTCTATCACCCACAAACGGACGGGCTGGTGGAACGATTTATTCGCACGTTGAAAACCATGATTCGGAAGTTCATTCACGAGGACGCCACAAATTGGGATAAATGGCTGGATCCCCTTTTGTTCTCTGTGCGGGAGGTCCCGCAAGCCTCCACGGGATTTTACCCCTTCAAGCTTCTTTATGGACGTCAGCCCCGGGGGGTTTTAGACGTCCTAAAAGAAACTTGGGAGGACGGACCTTCTCAAAATAAGAATGAAAATTTGCACTGGGAGAGAAAGTACTTGTATTACTCCCAACTTCAAATTCTAAATTACTTTCAAAGTGGCAAGGACCGTTCGAGGTCACACGGCAAGTTGGGGATCTTGATTATGACGTGGTTCGAACAGATAGGAGCGGGGCACATCAGATTTACCACCTCAATCTCCTTAAAAAATGGAGCAAGGCGGAATCAGTGATGCTGGCGATGGCGGAGAGGAAGATCTCGGGCCAGAAATGAACACCAAAAGTCAATCTCTTGCTCTGGCCCCGGGAGGAGATCATCTCTCGCCCTCCCAGCTCACTGATGTGGCCAAGTTGCAGGCAGAGTTTGCCGATGTGTTCTCGCCCCTACCTGGTCGAACGAATCTCATTCAGCACCATATTGAGACCGAGCCAGGCGTAGTAGTGCGCAGTTGGCCATATCGTTTGCCTAAACGCAAGAAAAAAGTGGTTCAGACCGAGTTCGAGGCAGTGCTCGAAATGGGGGTAATAGAAGAATCCAACAGTGATTGGGCGAGTCTGATAGTTTTGGATCCTAAAACGGACGGCTCTGTTTGGTTCTGTGTGGATTACCGCAAAGTAAATGCTGTGTCAAAATTCGATGCGTATCCAATGCCGCCGATTGATGAATTGCTGGATCGGCTGGGCACAGCTCATTTTTATTTGACACTGGATTTAACAAAAGGATATTGGCAGATCCCCTTATCGCCGGTATCTAAGGAAAAAACAGCCTTCACAACGCCGTTTGGATTACACCAATTTGTTACGCTTCCGTTCGGGTTGTTCGGGGCGCCGGCCACTTTTCAGCGTCTCATGGACCGTATTCTTTGGCCCCATGCTGCATATGCCGCTGCCTATTTAGATGACAAAGTCATCTATAGCAATGACTGGCAGCGTCATATGGAGCATTTAGGGCTGTTCTGAGAGCGCTGAGAGTGGCCAGACTCACGGCCAACCTGAAGAAGTGTGCGGTTGGGCTGGTGGAGGTAAGGTATCTGGGCTTCCACTTTGGCCACGGACAGGTGCGTCCCCAAATTTATAAGACGGCGGCGGTTGCGACCTGTCCGAGACCCAAGAACAAAAAGGAGGTGAGGCAGTTCCTGGAGATGGCAGGATATTATAGGAGGTTTATCCCAAATTATTCGGACCTTACCAGCCCGCTGACAGACCTCACTAAAAAGGAAGCACCAGATTACGGTTTATGGAGGAGCTGTGTTCAGCAGGCTTTTACCCAACGAAAGGACTGCTATGTGTCGGGGCCGATCTTACATTCTCACTGACTTTTCTTAACTTATGTTGCAGACTGACGCATCAGGCACAGGAGGGCTGGGTGCGTCCTGTCCCAGGAGATAGAGGAGAGGACCCAACGAGGGCAGTACTGTACATTGTCGCAAGATCTCGAAAGAGATGATGGAGCATACTAAGTACAGCACCATAGAGAAGGAGTGTTTGGCCATCAGGTGGGACGATTTTGACCGCATAAAGAGGCCCGGGAATGAGCTGGCAGAGAGAGAGAGAGACTGCTGACTGGTGGGGAGACTGAGCTTGCTCTGGAGAGTCCTGTGATTTTTGCATATGCAATTGTGCTATATTGAGCGATGGTAGCGCAACGTTCTGTTTATTAGTTTGAAGCCGAATAAAATTACCAGCAGCAGACAAGCCGACCTCGTCCTCTTCCTTCTCAAGTCATTGATTTTGTTACAGGGGGCTTTGTTGAAAATGACATGTTTGAGAGAGGCGGGGCATAGAGGACCTACAATAATGTACAGTATTTGAAAAATAATGTGTTTTTTGAACATTAAAGCATGTCAACATATTCTGTTACACCAAATACACAAAATAATGATCTTTTAAAATAGCATCATATGACCCCTTTAAAACGCCACCTATGGACTGAAAAAAAAACACAGACACACATTACAGAAGACAAAAGATAAATAATATTTCTAAACATCTAAACAAATTTTTGAGGCCAGTAAAAAATTTGGCAGGGCAAGTAAAAATCTGATCCAGGGTGTGGACGAGGAGTTGAATGATAGTAAAGCAATGTAACTGATGCAAGTAGGTCACATGACAATGACATGACAGTGTTGCAAGTATTACTAATTCAAAAACGTAACTACTATAGCTGTGTCTCATTTAGAAGGCTGCCTCCTCCGGAGGTCGCATTCGAAGGCTGCATACGTCATCGAGGCTGTCTCATTTCAGAAAAGCAAGTAGGACACTCCGAATGCGACCTTTGAATGCGACCTTCTTTCACAGGATTTTGGAGGATGCATGAGGTGTATCCTTCGTTGCTACAGATAACCCACAATTCTTTGTGTCGCCGTGAACAACCGTTGTTAATTTTAAAAATGCCGGCGCCGGCAGATGTAACGTACACACAAGCACAGATGTGGTGTTTACAACTTACCTTAAATCGCCTCGGTAAAAACGGATAAACTTTGTTTTTAATATCCTCCTCCTTTTTTTCTCTAATAGATGCCTGCTGTACGTACGCTGCAGCTCCTCAAACGTTGAACAAAATAAAACAAGTAAAAGCAAGTAATTTTTTTCAAATTACTTTCCAAATTTAAAAATAATTTTCCTTCATTTAAGCAGTGTGAGAGCGCAACAATGCTGTAAATGTGTTGGCATAACAACGTGATACTTCCGGTTTCCTTTTCAGCCTGTCCTACGAAGGCCGACTCGTTTAATTCTAGGTTGAGGACACATTGTATATGCATCCTACAGAGGATGCGACCTCCAGAGGATTCGACCTCCGGAGGGTGCAGCCTTCTAAATGAGACACAGCTAAAGAGTATGAGGTTGCATCCCCTCTCTTTCTCTCTCCCTCCCTCCTTGAGCTTGAGCAACCTCTCATTTACCCCCCCCCCTCCTTTCATAGCAGCTGCAATACACACAGAGACACACAGTTCTGCTCTTTAATCTCCAGTAAAGATGCTGCGGAAAGTCCGAGATCAGGTCAAGAAACATCCAGGAGTAAGTATTTTACACCTGTTTTCTAAAAATATTACTTTTTATCTAATAAAACAATCAGCTCATTTGATTAGTCTCCTAGAAATAATGCAGAAATATCTCCTCAAGTACACAGAATAATCAAATAAAATAGTATTGCATGCTCTGTGGGATAAAATTATTATTTTTTATTTAACAACTGAGCATCTGGCTACTGAGTAACAGTGTACTATTAATATGCTCACCTACTGTGGATGCTCTTCAAACATTTAAAACATTAAAAATAAAACAAAATGAAAACTTGAAAATAGAACAGCTGGATCTGTGACACTAGAATATTTTATAGCTGAATAATTTTTTCCCTTTGTCGTCTTTTTTTTTGCCAGAATAAGATTGCTAATCAAACTTCTAATATGACTACATAAAGAACCTTTTGTTTTATAGCACTTTCCAAGAGAGCAATTAATAAATCATATCATCTTTCACAGCTCATCCCACAGTTTTTCTTCATCTGTCTGGGCATGGGTGGAGCGTTCCTTTATTTGTTTCGTCTTGCCAGAGGACCTCATGTCACGTAAGGAAATTATTACATTACCCATTAATGCGTTTGGTTGTAAAGGTATTAACAGGACTTTAGACATTGGGGGAACATTTTAAAAAAAAAAAAAAATTTTTGATATTTATTTGGTCCTATTTCTCGAAAACACCATAACAATAAACAGCAGTTGCATTTAATAAATGTGTCATATGCCAATTAAGTTAGGTTTTGTAAACAGCACAAGCATCAAGAATGTTTTCTGTCTGACTGACTCACAATTCAATAAGTGGAGCTTAAAATCAGTTTAAAACCATCCTATAGTCTTAAGTATAAATATAAATAAATACTAGGTTTGACAATATTTATATTAATTATTTAATGCATTATATTATTGTATCTGACAGTGTTGACTCCTATTGAGTGATGGAAAGAAAAAACGCATTTTGTAAGAAAATCTTAGCAGGAGAAAACCAAACATTAATGCCACTGAACATGTTTAATAAGATTTATTTCATAGTCGTTGGGCTGGAACGATTAACCGTGAGCCGGTTGAAAATCTATTTAAATATGTGACGATTCAAATCGGTTGAAATACTAAACCAATCGCGATTCATTTAGGGGCAGGAGTTTATAAGAATCCATGTCTGAGGGGAACTTGCTGTCTTTCGATGGTATTTTTCTTTTCATCTTGCCTATGTATAATGCATATAATTTCATTAGTGCAGCGCGCGTGAATCTGCGTCTCATTCTGCTCTATTGTTTCTGTTTCATGCAGATATTTTTTTTTTATAGTTTCACAAAACTGAAGTCAAACCATTCTGTCTTTGCTTCAAATTTCTAAATTATACAATCTAATTTAGATTAAAAACTGCTCATGTTGCATGTATGTAGCATCTTTGTTTGGATCATAATTAAAATGCAGTGGTTGCCTCTAATTTTAAATGGAAAGAGCACAGACAAAGCCTTAGCTTGTTCATATTAAGAGATTTATTTTATTTGTATTATTTATTTGATTTGGGATTTGTTTAAAAATGTCAAGTTAGTTTTGTTTGACATTACATGATATTTAAAGTTGGTATTTAGCAGACGGTTTTGTCCAAAGCGACTTACAAATGAGGACAATAGAAGCAATCAAAACCAACAAAAGAGCAATAATTTACAAGTGCTATATTAGTATATTATTATAGTGTTATTTCAATTTCACAAAGAAACGTACAGTATTTTGTCCAAGCAATAATAAAAGGACAAATTTAATTCATAATTTGTCTTAAATCTCATTTTGTAAAAAAAAAAAAAAATTGTGAGTTGGGATGTGAAATCGTAAGCTTATTAGTTAGTAGTTAGTAGTCCATTTTGTCCCAGTACTAAATAAATACTAGTTTATTTGAGATGTTGTTTTGTCTTTGACTCCCACCAGCTGGAACAAGAACAGCAACCCTGAGCCCTGGAATAAGCTCAGTCCAAGCTACCAGTACAAGGTACATGAGCCCACTGTTGGCATCATAGAAGCAGTGTTAAGTATTTATTTACTTTTAAGTTATTTTTGTTGTTGTTTTGTTTTGTAATTCGATGTCAGGGTACTATAACACAAAACACAGTTATGCAAGTATATCAATTAAAAAAACAATAACATGAAACATGTTAATTATTGTAGAAATGCCTCACAACAGCCTGTGAAAAGGGTCCATGCTTGTTAAAACCAACATTTGTCTCAGTTATGATTTGTCTAGTACAAATGTATTAGTATTAATTCTAGTTTAACGTTAATTCCACATTTATATTTAAACAGAGCAGGCTTTAGTTGCATTGAAATTGCGGGGGACCCCCGAATAGGGGCTACAATAATCATCACCACCTTTAGCAGCACCTCTAGCAACAGCCCTGTAGCTAACTTATCATTTGCAAACATTCAATCGCAGTTGCATTTTAGGTAACTGGGGAGCTGAGGATTGTTCATATATGTGTGAGAAACAGAAATAGCACTCCTCGAGAGAAGCACAGAATTTCAAAAGAATTGATGCGGGTTTATCTTAAAAATATTTGGTTTTTTCTTTTTTTCCTTTTAAAACAAAAACAACGTTTCACACTCGAATCCCCTCCGACGAGAGGCGATAGTGTAGAATAGAACAGGATGTGTTGGTATTTCCTGTGTTAATTCCCTGATGGTCTGAATGTGACACACGAGCTGGGCTGACATGCCCAGCAGATCACGAGTCTCACTCCTTCAGCACAATTGGGAAGGAAAACGAAATGCTGGTCAATAAATGCATATAACATCACTGTCTGTCTCCACCTGCCATATACAATCGATGTTGCATGTTTTCTATTTTTTCTTCTTTAGTTTGTGGCCATTAACACAGACTACAAAAACCTGAAGAAGGAAGGACCAGACTTCTGAACATGTCACGGATGTTGCCTCAACTTTTATCATGAAGATGCTGAGATGTCCTTGTGCCTCACTAGTCTAAATTCACAATAATAATAATAGAGAAAAATAAACTTGTAGGATGTAGGATCTTTTCTATATTTTTTATTTTAACCTTTATTTCTTCACTAAACACGCTGATAGTCATACTCATTAGCATGAGATAAAGAGCAGAATAAAGGACTAAACTAGTCTACTTTTATTCATGTGCATTAGACGTTAAGCTTTATAGAAATCCCCAAAGTTGCAGAGATAACATGACCTCCCTCTTGTGAGCATGAGAAAGGGCGAAAGGAAGACGAGCAGATGTTTGTCTTTCTGTAAACAGGACCTGAACAGCAGAGACTCATGGGAAGGAGACTGAGCTCCCTCAGGCCTGCTCTTGAAGTCTGTGATAATTTGGAAAAGCAGCCGTCTGTTCAGAATAATGCACATTGACATGTTTATCTTTGTCTCTCTCACTATATTTCTTTCTGCACTTATTACTGTCTTCATTTTTATATCACTGTCATCCATCTGTCATCATTCAACTTCATTTCAAGGTCTTCTGTACACAGTTTCTTCGGACTGGCAAGCCATACAAACAAACACAGGAAATAGGCAGATATTTTACTCTGAGTGTTTACTCTTCAGACCCCCAGAGAGTTTCAAATAATACATAAAAATTTAAGTTTTTTTTTTTTGTAAGCATTTTATCATTAGCTACCAACCAAAATCCTAGAAACTGGGGGGAAAAAACTGTTAAGATAAAAACACTTTGAATACTGAGAATGGACACGGAGCTTTATTTTACCCAGCTAAATTCAGTTACTGTTTTGAATTGTGCTAAAACTCTTGAGGGTGTTTAATGACATGACTTTACACAGTATGAAATACAAAGATTGTTATATTTTCAAGAAGGTTTGACTGATGTTTTATGCAACACTCCCCACCACCACTAGGGGCTTATGTACATTGCATGGTGGGGCAGAATGTTGGTGCCTTTCAGTTCATGATTTGAAATACTGAATAGAACTAATAGAAATGTGCATTTGTTCATGCAGTTACGATTTAATTATTGATTTTGCATATTCTTGTATGAGAAATATATATTCTGTGTTTTAGGCGAGATTAATAAAGAATGCTGAAAAAACATCTCTACAGTGTTTTATATATATATATATATATGTGTGTGTGTGTGTGTGTACGTGTGCACATACTGTATTTGTTGGTAACACTGGTGTACATGAATATTCACGCTACCATTTTGTTTAGTTGCTTTAAAAATCTTTAAGTTTATTGTAGTCTTTCCTTAAAAGGGACTGAATGCGTTATTGTGTTTACTACAGAAAAATAGACTGTACAATACTGTTTCTGTCACAGTTTCTGTTAGTTTGGACTTTCTGTTTCTGTCTTGTTAGTTGTCACGGTTTTTTATTTGATTTTGTCATTCAGTTCAGGTGTGTCTAGTCATTATCCAAGTTTCACCTGTGTATTTTAGTTCCTGTCTGTTCAGCGTTAGTTGGTTGGGTCCCGTTAATTTTATGTGTGTCTCCAGCCTCTCCTTGGATGATCTATCTGTGGATTTATTGAAAGAATGTTTTCCTTAATTGCTTCCCTTCGTGTTGGTATCGATACAGTTATTGTGACAGTTTTTCATGTTCTATCATATTTCTATAGATTTAAGTTGCAAAAGGCCCATTCATTACAAACAAGTGCTCATCATTCCTGTGAGGAAAAAGGAGAAAGGTTGACATATGTAATTTAATGGCAAAAAACATGCTGAAAGTAGGCATTCAAATGAATTTGAAAAAATTCAGAATTAATTTTACATTCTCCCAGAGGCGGTAGTAGTTTGTGATGGAGCCCCCTGGTGTGCGGCAAGGAGCATCTAAAGCTGTATTTAGGCTCTAAAAACTACTACGGATATACCACCCTCTCTCTGTTCCTGTCTTCTGTCTTCAGTCGCAAAAGAATTTGGTTTTTGAGAAAAATTCAGTTTTTCTCTATTAATGTGACCTTAAGGGCGGCAAAGGGTGTTTTGAAGGTCCAAATTGCCGTTTCAATGCAGCTTCAAAGGGCTCTACACGATCCCAGCCAAGGAACAGGGGTCTTAAATAGAGAAACGATCGGTCATATTTAAAAAAAAAAAATTATTTATACTTTTTAACCCACAAATTCACATCTTGCACTAGCTCCCCACGATGTGCTTCCACAAATTCACGCATTACGTGATCACATTGAAAAAGTCACGTGTGGTTAGCTCTTCGTCTGTGTACTCCTGTTCAAAAAGATAGGGTAGGGCGAAAAACTCCATCTCATTTTCTCCTCCAACTTCAAAATCATCCGACATCGTTGTTTTACAACAAGCTCAAGTCAAGTGAAGTCACCTTTATTAATATAGCACTTCATACAATACAGATTGTGTCAAAGCAGATTTACAGTATTAAACAGGAAAATAGTTTGTCAATAATGCAAGAGGACAATAATAAAGAGTAATTTTTCCAGCTAAAGTCAGTTGATTGATGATTCAGTGATGTCTTCATCCTGTTCAGCTCTCTTCAATAGTGTCTGTGCAATCAGCCAAGCATCCCCAACTAAGCAAGCAAAAGGTGACAGTGGCAAGGAACCAAACCTTCATCGGTGACAGAAATGGAGAAAAAACAGCCTCAGTCAGGGGGCCAGTTCTCCTCCAGCCAGACGAAACCAGCATGGTGTGGTTTAATTCCAGGCTGCAACACAGGTCAGATTGTGCAGAGGAACTCGTTGGTTCCGTGCTCTTGTTGCGTATGGCGGCGAGGTGATGAGGTCTTAAAAGGGGATCGGTCTTGGGCCGCTTAGTTGACATGGTCTCTGCTGACATTCAGGGCTGTCGAGCTTCATCTCTAGGTGCTGATCCACCATCTGTTGACGCGGACAACGACGCAGAAGTAAATGAAAACTGACGCATAGCCTACGGCGTAGGTTCGACGCAGGAGTATAAATCAGCCTTTCACGAGTTCACACTTACATATAATGAACCGAGTAAAGGTTATGAGTATTTGGCGTGCTGTCCGGGGAGAGGGCTCCGAGCTCGGTAATTAATGCTTCCCCCGAGTGTTCCTCCCCGTGCTAGGGTAGGAAGGGCTGAAGGTGAGGAGTCGGGGTGGTGGAGGGATGCTAAAGACAGGATATAATTGAGGTAAGGCTGCTTTGATAATTTATAGAGGTTCTCTCTTGTGCTGATTGGATAGGTGGTGTAATTACTGATGATGAACTGGCCGTGTTAATTATCTGCGCGCGCTCCTCCCGAAACTTGTTAATAAAACATCACTTAGTTTTATTTTCCAAAGATAACTCCAAGCTGCAGTCACTGTTATTGCTTTCCCTTGTGCTTTTCTCCCAGGAATTTGGAATATACTCACCTTTGCTATCACCACGAGTCATCGGATTCTGAAAGACTCCTCTGAATCTTTCAAAAAAGACAAACAAAAAAAATGAAAAAAAACCTCTCACAAGTTCTTACCATAGAGAGCCCTGGTATATAGGAAACAGAGTCAGTGAAATAGGAAAATGGAACAGTTTCAACCTCCATCCAACGTCACAAGAATGCCAAGATCCATCTTAACCAGAGCCTATTGGAAAGCCTCAGAATGGGGAGCTTTTCTCTTGCTTTATGCTCCAATTGTTTTAAAATCTGTTTTCCCCACAAATTTATTGAGCACTTCTTCGTTTTGTGCCAAGCAGTTTATGTCTTGCAAACAACGTGCATTACACAGCTGGAGCTTTTTTATGCATCTCAACACCTAAATGAGTTTGTGCACAATTTTGAGACCTTGTATGGTAGATCCCATATGACATACAATGTTCCCATTCTTCTTCATCTTAGTGAGAGTGTCAGAAACTGGGGCCCCCTGTGGTGTTATAGTGCATACAGTTTCGAAGTGTGCAATGGATTTCTATTGAAATTATACAATGGCACACAATCTGTACCTTTACAGATAGTAACATCTTTTCTCTTACTAAAAAAAGTAGAGAGCATTGTCAAGGTTCTGATGATGAATGCTCATCCTAGAGTACAGCAGCTGTTCGACACCGTGGTGGATGGCTTTAATGCAACTAAAAATGCACGAAGAGTGAACGACACTGTGCTTTTTGGTCATGGTTGTTCTAGAGCTCTTGATTTATATGAACGGGATGCTGTTGAACAGTTTCTTGAAAGCCCTGTCAAAGATCAAGCAATCTTTTACCACAAAGCTGTAGTTAACTCACAGATATATCTGAGCATTAATTACAGATGAAAACTTAAGAGCGATAACACTATGGTCAGGATGTCCGATGGCAGTGTTTGCCAAATAGTTTGTTTTGCCAATGTTGAGAGTCACACTGGCTGTGAACATGCATTACGTCTAGTGAGAAAGTGCGTGTCAAAACCAGGATTGTTTCTTCAAGGCTACTATGGTGAATCTCGGTGCAGGATTAAGCATGCGATGTCAGTACCATCTGAATTTGGTCATTTAATTGCTCTGGACATAAGCCAACTGTCAGAAAAATGTGTAGTATACAGACAAGAAAATAGTTGTTTGGTTTGCTTAATGCCAAACAGTTTAGAGCGAGATTGAATTCTAAGATGGTCTCAGAGTACATTGCTGATTGCAAGTATTTCTCAAATGAATCGCATATAGCACACATTTACACACACACACACACACACACACACACACAAACAGATCTGCACAACATACAGTGCAAATTTACACAAACACACACAGCACAGATGCACACAAACACTCAAGATGTATACAGTGCAGTTTTACACAAACACAAGTCACATACAGATCTACACAAACACAAGAATGGCTGTTTTTCGTGTGGGTATGTTGCAGTCCTGGAATTGTGAATAGTTTTACGTCATACTATATCTGGTCAGTATTTAATACTTTGGTCAATAACTCATTAATTTGTTGACCTAATATGGTAACTGGTTTTTTTTGTTTGTTTTGTTTTGTAAAGTATGAAATGTAACAGTAACACCAAGAATCCTGTATATGTTGAGGTTGACAAAAAACAGAGATCTGTAGAGCAGTGGGCTATGCGAAGATCTACACACACACATGAATGCCTGTTTTTAATGTGAATGTTGCAATCTTGCAATTCTGAACATGCAGTTTTTAAGACTGTATACAATAGCTCATTTAAATAAAAAAATAAAAAACTAGTTTCATTTGTGCTTTTATACAGTTTCCATATGTAGGCTATTCATGTATATGTTTTGTGGAAACTTTGGGTTTGACATTACCCACTTGCTGAAAATATAATAGTGAAGCTGCAAATAATGCAGTATGATGTGATGTTGGAATGGGTTTCATGTTACACATGTGCTCCACATGTTCTAACCTATGGTAACATCTTTTCCACATGTGCTACGTGTTGCAACATGTGACATGGTGTCCACATGGGATCACCACGTTATCCACATGTGGTGATAGGTTGTTCACATGTTGTCCACACGTGGTCACGTGTGAAAAATGTGTGAAACTATTACTATTTTTCCCCAATGAGTTTTTGTCTTATAATTATATCATTATGATATGATGTAGTTATATTACAATATCACACAAGCAAGAGTGTCATTTTCCCCGAATCAGCACTGTTGCAAATGTGATATTGTTTATTTAACTGTTTTATAAAATAAATAAGTTAACATGGTGAGTTACATTTTAGACTCAATATTGTTTTTTTCTTTATTTCACCATTGAAAATTTCAAAATGAAGAACTGAATCCGCGTTTTGAACGAATCAGTTTAATTAATGATTAAATGACCCATTCAATAAAGACGGTCACTTGCTTCATTCCTGAATTAATCAGTCGTTTGAACAAATCGGTTGAATGAATAACTCACTCATTAAAACTACCTACTGGAAGCAAAGTTTCATATTTAAAGTACATTTTAATTAAAAAGTTAAAATTAGAAATAATTTCATATTACATATCGAACTAAATTTATGTAGACAAATTGTAAATGCTGTGTAAATATATTAATGCCACTTCAGTGTCACGTCTGCATTGCAAAGATGGATTTTGTTGACAATAATTTCATTTGATTGGTAAAAGCCATATACTATGATAATATTCTATTTTAATTTGAATGTTAGAATTTGACATAAAAGGTGATGCATACCTCTAATAACACCGTTTTTATGTTTTTAATTAATTTATAAAGCCACTTTAAACTTTGTCGTTACATACAGTATTGTTATATTATAATGCTATCATATTGTGTATAGCTTGCTTCTTTGTACATAGAAAATCCCGACAATATCACTGCTAAATACCTATAAATATTGTGAGATAATCACAAGCTGTCAACTAGTCTCTTCTTTCCTGCTTGCTTCAGTACATGGGGATAGTAGCCAGATGCTTCCCTTTGCTTGTCTTCTACTACCATGCTGAATGCTGTTAGCAAGCGAGCTAATGTTAGCTGTTTCAATTCATTAAGGAATGTTCTGTCGCTTATGTCGGCAACACAAGAAGCCAGCTACAAGGGGTAAAGAGATGCGTGTCTTCATTGAGTCTCCCTGCGAGTCCTACAGAAAAGACAAGTTGGACAAACCATAGAGCTGCCATGCAATGTCACGTGGAGTTGTTGAAAGGTGTCACGTCTATTTTAATTTCAGAACTGTATTTGGAAGTCTGTGTACTGGCAATCAATGCATGTTTGCTTAATTTTTCAAATGTTAAATAAAACCAACAGGCAACACTGTCACTGCCGCCTTTGAACCAATGATTGTCCTTGAACATGAGGCTGTGATTGGGGGTTTTAAATGTCTATACTGGCTGGTTAAGCACGAAATTGCCAATCACACAAACTACACAGCTTTGCTTGACCTGGCCCAGCTGCTTGGCTGTGTGTATTTTGAAAAGCTGAAGGTAATAATTATGGATTTTAACTGCACATGACAAATAATTTGCATGTCTATGCCTCAAGTTAGTAATTTATGGTTAAATTCTGTCATGCTAAATGTACTTGAGAATTTGAATAAATAATAAAATGTGTTAATGCCTATTACTATTTTCATTGTGGCTATATTACTTTGTAATAACTGAAATCCAAATGTTTGCATGCTTTTCAGGTTGGTCAGAGCTGCAATTACAGGTCTCACAGGATCATTGATGACATGCTGAGAATTCTGGCAGCAGTCATTGAGAAACATATCCTGCAGGAGATCCAGTCTTCCCAAGCAGTGGGACTTGAGCTGGATGAAAGTACTGATGTGTCTGTACTTAAACAGCTTGACATCCATGTCAGGTATGCAACCATGTAATTAAGCAGCATCTTTTTATGAATAAATAATCAAACTAAATAATGAATGATTATGGATGTTAATCTTGATTTTGTAAGATACTTGGACCGAGAGGGCAAGCTCTTCTGCCACTTCCTTGCTTTGGTCCCCATTGCGAATGGGAAAGCAGACGCCATAGTAGCTGCTGTTATAGAGGTTGTGACAAAGAAGGAGATCCCTACTCATCTAATCTTTGGTTTAGGGACTGACGGTGCAGCTGTAATGACAGGTAAAGTAAAAAATAAGACCTAAAAAGTCTTATTCACCTAACCCTACATTTAGAGTCTGTTCTAATAATAAAATGATTGTTTTTAATAAACTCTTTAAAAAAAACTTTTATAGGACAAAGAAACGGAGTGGCAAAACAGCTGACAGACATTTGGCCATGGCTGCTTTGTGCGCACTGTGCTGCCCATAGGCTTTCACTGGCCTGTAAAGATGCAGCAGACAATGTGCCGTACATGAGGACCTTCAAGGAGCACCTCCAGCAACTGCACTTGTACTTCAAAAACAGTGCAAACCGCACTGCTGCCATGAAGTCAGCTGCAAATGCTCTAGGGATCACTGACCTGAAAGTCAAGGTGAGAAATTTCCCATCTTGTCTCATAGCATACATGTACTTAAATCAGTATCTCACTGTCAATTTATCTGCTTTCTCTTCTTCATTGTCTAGGAGGTGAAGGATACTAGGTGGCTTTCGCAACACCAAGCCATACTGAATCTGCAGAGAAACATTAGCGCAGTACTGGCAGTATTGGCTGAGGAGGCAGAAGTCAGGAAATGTCCTACAGCTAAAGGGCTGTATTCCTTCCTTGCTACATACCGCTTCATAGCTGCTCTTCACCTGCAGGCAGATGTTCTTCCACACCAGGCTTGTCTCTCCAAGATCTTCCAGAAGGAAGATGTGAACTTCCTGGCCATCAAGGAGCAGGTAAGTTCCATTGACCAAAACTACTGGTTCAAGAGTTTGCAATAGCAAATATTTTGAAAGCTAAAGCAAGTGAGAGAACACCTTTGACTGAACATAATTTGAAACGTTTCAGGTTCCTGTCACAATGTCCTTGATCACAGTGATCAAGAATGCTGTTGATCAGCAACCTGCAGGCTCATGCTTGTCAAAGCTGAGCCAGAATTTGGATGACCCAGCCAGCTTGGGTCATTTCGCCATTTCCACTGAGCAGGAGAAGGACAGAAGGAACCAACCAAAAGGTGGAGACAGGCAGCAATTCTGGAGGAGGTTTCGTTTGGAGGTAAGAATGATAATGTAATCATTTCAAAAAGGTCTTTAATCACTTTTCCTTTTCATTCATTAATTTAATACATTCATTCATGTTTTTATCAGGTAATGGACCCCTACTTAGATGGCCTGATAAGTCAGCTTGAGGTGAGGTTCCCTGACCTGGAGGTCTTTGCTGCTTTCAGTGTCTTGGGGCCACAGGCAGCAAGATCAACTGACCACGAAACAGCTCACACTCACCTGAAGACCCTGGCAGGGAAATTCCTTTCTGTGGATGCCAGCACTGTTGTGGAAGAATGGATGTCATTCAGACAACATGTCATCTCTGGTGCACTCCAGGTGAGACATTGAGATCTAGGCTGTCAGCAGTGGGTACACATAATTATAAAAACTGCTACCACATCTGCTCCTTCTAACCCTATGATTGCCATATGATTTCAGGACAAGACACAGCTACAGATCATGATGGAGCTGACCTCTAAATATGAGGAGTTTGGGGTCTTGTACCCAACCCTCTGCCAGCTGGCTGCAATTGCACTGCTGTGCCTATCAGCACTGGAAACTGCGAGAGGGACTTCTCTGCCATGAATAGGGTAAGAATGCTTAAAACCTGCATGCATTAAAAAAAAAACATGCTCATTTATGTTTAAATGAATTGTGTGTTATGTGTCTTGTCTTCATCTGCTACTTGCAGGTGAAAACAGACCTTCGCAACAAGCTGCAGGGGGAGCATCTTGAGGCCTGCATGAGGGTGTCCAGTTGGGGACTTCCCATATCAGGAGGCCCTTGAAATGTTTTTCAAAAGTCCTAGGAAAATTAAGTGCAAAAACCACAATTGTACACTGTGCCAGTGATCACATAATGAAGTGTGTTGTAAATAGTTGTGTGATATGTGTAAATAAGTGTTGTTTATATTTATTTACCAAATTTATGTGCACTCTTTGTCAGTTTAGCTCACTCTAGAAATAAACCGATACAAACAACCAACTACTGCGCGGCGCGGCGCATCTATGACAACACCACATATCTGTAACACACCCGCTCCGCAACACTAGTAGTTTTGGTGGGTCTGCCACCCCCCCTGAAAAAAATCCTAGGGGAAACACTGGTGTGATAAGTGTTTAAGTGAATGAGAACGTGTTTAGAGTTTTGCAAAAAGAGTGCATGAGATTTGCAAATAGAGCCTAACTGCCTGAACGTGTTTAAGCTTGAGCAGAAAGAGTGCTTTACTCAACAAATTGGTTTAAACTAGTGAGAATTTGGTTCAGAGATTGGGGTTTAGTGTTTTAGCATGGTGGGCGCTGATGAAAGTAACTAACATGCTTTTTTAGGAATCGTAAAGTATGTAATTCATACATGGTTAAAAAAAATTATAATTATGAAAATATTAAATATTAATTATAATTAAAAAATATTTATTTTAGTTAATAAAACATTAATTACTAAAAACATTATTAGTAGTAGTAATAGTGGTGGTAGTAGTACTAATAGTAATGTCCAGCTGGTTCATCTCACTGGTCACAGTTTTTTGTTAACCCACACACTCAGCAGGCAGATTTTTATTTTTATTATAATTTTTTTTTTAGGTGCTAATTGTGATGAGTTCACAAAATTAACAGGATTCATCCTCTGATGAGCATGTGCTCACTGCATTTCACAAAAATGTACCAAATTTATTTGGATTTGCATTAAAGTGTTGAATGAGGGCTCGACAGTCTAAATTCCACCAGGGGGAAGTACAGACCAAAAATCAACATTGATTCTATTTTTGTCTTTTCAACACCGAAAAGCATTGAATTATCAACATTGATCCAATATTATTTAGCACTGAATTTTCAACCTCAACCAAAATGATGATTCTGATGGAATTTCAACATTGAATCAATATCACCTTGCTATCTGGCTTGCCACACCTTTAATATGTTTTTGTGAATTAATTGTAATTCAATATTTTTTTCTGTCTTGCAGTTATGTCGAAAATCACCTATCCAGCTCTTTCAGAAACCACTATCTTGTAAAGGCGTCTCTCTCTCTCAGCTGTCCTTGCCTATTTCTCCAACCTGTAATCCGTCATTCATTTACACATATTAGCTTCTCTTTCTGTGGTTCATCATGGCATATATTTAAATCTCAGAATAAAATTCCAGCCAATTCGGTCAGAAAGCTGCTAGAATTAACAGGCAACTCGAAGCCCCCAATGCTGATCTTAAAGAAGCTGCCAAGGAGGTTCAACCCTTCACAGGTAATGTTGGAACACATTTAGTAATAACTGATTTGCTAATGAAGCCTCTTAATGTGACCTGGAGCACAAAAGCAGTCGAAGTCGCCCTGGGGGTAATTTGTCGCAATGCCAAAAAAAATTGTATGGGTCAAAAACATTATTAGATTTTTCTTTCTATGACACAATCATTGGATATTAAGTAAAGTTCATGTTCCATTAAGATATTTTGTAAATTTCCTACCGTAAATATATTAAAACATAATTTTTGATTAGTAATATGCATTGCTAAGAACTTCATTTGGACAATTTGTCTGTGGTCATGCAGACAGTCTTTTTTTGTTGATCCCCCATTCTTCAGCATATTCTCAAAAAACCCGCTGATGTTGTGGGCTGAGTTCCTGAATTTTCCGGGGAAGAATGAGTTTCGAGGCAGTTTGACTCCAGTTGCCAGTCTGGTGTGAGGTAATGGAGAGTGACCACCACCGCTTTCACTAGTCTAGAGGTCGGTTTCAGAAAGGCGGGGCATAGCGGAGAAACAATAATGTACAGTATGTGGAAAATAATGTTTTTTTTTTTGTTACCTTTAAACAGGCATACATCTAAACCCAATTTCATTACACCAAATACACAAAATAATGTTCTTTTTAGCAGCATCATATGACCCCTTTAAAAAAATCCTCTCTTACTGCCACTCTTTTTCCAGTCAGACTGCAGTGGGCCTGTTCTCATTTCTCGTGTTAAGCTTTATTAGACTCTGGAGCTGACGGTAATTTCTTAGACACCAATTTTGCTCACAAATTAAAGATTCCATTGATTCAACTCACCCATCCCATATCTGTCAGTGCTCTCAGTGGCCAACCTCTTCCACCCATCACTCAAACTACCAGACCGGTGAGTCTCATAACATCTGGCAACCACACTGAAGAAATACAATTTCTCTTAACTGACTCTCCCTTGGCTCCAATCGTCCTGGGTCATCCCTGGCTTTCACTCCATAACCCCAATATCAACTGGCATTCTAACACGGTTTCTTCTTGGAGTGAATATTGTCATGGCTGGTGAGTAGCCATGATCAGCTCCGGTGGCCTTGTCAGAGCCGTAATGCACCGCAGGTGTGTGCAGTGTAACTAAGGGGTAAGAGATTGATTCATGATACAGTGTAGAAAGCTTCAATGATTATAACGGGAGTGTTTTTAAAGAGCATAATACTCGCGCTAGATTGAAGTCAGTTATGATGTTCTTTGGTAATATAAATATTCTTTGTTTGAATAACTGAGGAAATTTAACTGTTTGATTAACTGCTCATCGTCAAACATTTCAAGAACATTCTTCCTCTCCTGAAAGATTCGCACACATCTCTGTCTCCTCAGCGCCATCACAAGCCCCTACTGGCAACTCTTAACCACTTGAGAGACCACTCGAGCTGTCTTAAATAACTGTGTGTTGGGGTGTAATGAAGATCTAATGTCTGACTTTATGTGCTTCTGGACAGAGAACCCTCTCTCACACTGTGCCGAGGACACAGGAAGGATAAACTTGATCCTTACCAAATGAATGATGTTCTGAAAAAAAAAAATCTTTTAAATTTCATTGTCAAGGTAGAAGCATTCAGTGACCGCAAAAAAAAACAAAATCAATAATTATAGCGGTCTACAATACATTGATCAAACTACCATGACATTATATTACATAGCCAACCTGTAAATCCGAACAATAGGGTTCCTTAATCAGAAGGACTTCCCATAACCAGTGGTAGCTCTTGTCTTTGAAGGACATGAACACCAGAGGTTCTTAAGGCCAGGAACTCCTCAGCAAGGGCACAGTCACAGCCATTCCTTAATTAGATACAATCCAACTGTAACTGGTTAAGCTTAAATGCTTAAATATGGGCCCTGATAATTTTTGGTAAAAGCTTTATCAAGCCTCTGAGAATTACTCTCAAAAACGCTGCTAAGAATCAACTTGTGGACGAAACAACGAAACAACTTGTGGACGAAACAACTATACGATACAAAATGTATGCGTTTAGCTGTATACGCATACATTTTGTATCGTATAGTTGTTTCGTCCACACGGATCCAGCGTTTTGGGAAACCGATATTTTTTTTGAAACCGGGTCCCAGAGTGGATAAATCTGAAAACGCCACCCTTGTGTTTTCGTGTGGACAGCGAATCCGTATATTTTCTGAAACTATGACGTCATCAGCCCACGTCTCACCCCTAGTCAGACGCAACAAAAACATGAACAAACACCGAACGATTGTCTTTTTATTAAGTAACATTAACACAGATTAATAAATGTATTTAATAAAAATAAGGTTTATGCGTATAGTCCAAGTCTTCTTCTCCGTTTTTTTAGTGTATCTCTGTGGCAGAATTACAGCGCCAAATACTGGTCTGGCATGTATACTACATCGTTTTGTGTCGGTCTTGTGTGGACGCAGATATTTCTTGAGATGAGGGGGGGAAAAAACATTGGATAGGGAAAGCTCTGGCTTCGTGTGGCCGTAGCCTAAAGTGTAAAAAATGTCTTGGCTCCAAAAGCTGTGCTTAAAAGTTCAGTTATCAAGCATTATCCGCGTAATTTAAGCGGCCGTGTAGGAGCACTAAATCTAGTGGTAGTTAATTGATTCCCCCCCCCCCCCCGTAAAATTTTTGCGGTGCCACAAACAGGATTTTGGCTGACAATATACGCATGGACCATCACTGAATAGATGGCTATGTAAGAATAGTTCTACGATAAAGTCACATTGAATGGTGAACTTACTAGAGGCGTTTACATTAACACACCATTGAGACGTGAAGAATTTTTAAAAGAGAATACATTATGATATACCAATTGGAATGAAAGATAAACACGTTTTTCCACATGTCTTATACAAATTTTAAAACGGTGTGCTGACTTAACTGCACGTGCCTGTATATATATATATATATATATATTATAGCTAGATTTTATGATTTATTACCATGGATTCAAAAGAAAACCGAAAAAAAAAACTGTCCGGAGGAAGAAGCGCTACTGCTTGCTGAATTAGTAGAACAGCGAAAACAGATTATAAAAGGCAAGTTCAGCCCAATATTAACCAGCGCTGACAAGAAAAAGGCATGGGTGGACATTTCCAGACATTTAAACACTTCACAGATCTCATGCATGCGGTCACACATCGACTGAGAAGAAAATGGTACAAAATTCGAAAAAGCTGGGCACTGAATAGCCGCCTTTCAAATCAACATTTTGCCACGGTATCTAAGGCCATTCACTGTGTTTTTCTAGGCCGTGATTGTGTTTAGGGGTGCAGTTTAAAATGGTGATAGCTTATTTTTTTTTAAAGCATTATTTTTCACATAATTTATCTTTATTCCACACAGCTCTGTCCCTTCTCTCAGAAACAGTCTGATCATTTCCTTCTTTAATGAAGCCCCTATCAGAAATTGGCTATGGGCTCTGATTGGTTAGCTAGTCCATTGTGTTGTGATTGGCTAAACCGTCTCTAGCGTGTCTGAACGTCACGCCCCTCACCTCAGTGGCGTGTGCTCCGGTTGTATTGTAAACAAGGCGTCATTAATATCGCTTATCAGTTTTGAGCCCCGATTGAGAAACAGAGGACATTATTGAAGAGGATCGTACAGAACCTGTGCAAGCACAGCTTTTAATGGTAGGCCTATGTTTTTATTTTTTTTTACATTTTTTGTGGTCTCATACTTTTAGATATGCTGTTATTTGCAAATGCTACTGCTATGTTAGCTTTTAGAGGGGCAGAGGATGCGATTTAAATTTTTCTTTCTCTTTGGAGTTTTACAAGCTCTTGGTGCATGAAGAAGATATGTAAAGTTGCAAAGACTAAAGTTTCAAAACAAAAGAGATATACTTTATCAAAGTTAAGACTCTGCCACGCCTACCTAAAACGCCTCGTTCTAACACGCCCCACATACCTACATCACTATCTGGGAAGATTTACATAACGCCGCCCAAATGTTCACGCAAAGAACGAAGGCGTAACTTCGATTCTCGCTGTAGTATTGTTGCTGCCGCCATGTGAAGATGCTGTGTTTCGTTGTGAAAATGAAACTACTTAGTTTGGTCTTCCAAAAAAGGACGATATATCCGCTTCGTCATGCCTAGAGCTGATCCGTGCTGGGCGCTGAGGAAATACATCAACTTTGCGGCTGTGGAGCGCCGGATCAGCTTTCACGGGGACGAAGTGGACAGCAGGGTCATCACGTGGTTGACGCAAGCCCGCCGGCGTCCGCTCACTCTAGCCCGCCGTGTGTGGACGCTGTGTTTCGTTGTGAAAGTGAAATACTTTGTTTGGTTCTTCCAAAAGAGGACACGACTACAATCAGTGGTTAAGTTGTATTTACAACACTGCTCCAGAATAGTTCAACCCAAAATTTCAGATGTGTGCTGCACATTTTATGGAAGACTGTTTCCTGACTCCTGGTAGGGACATACAAGGCCGGCTGTTCTGACTCACCAGACTGTAATACGTAGTCATTTTTAAAGAATTTGCCATGCTGATTCACTGTGAGTTCTTGGGAGTGTAGAGTAGCGCGTTTGTTTGTAATTTCTTCGACACAAATTGAGACATGATTTTTGTTTATGCGGCACCACGGCAATGGCTTAAAAAGACAGGTACAAGGCATTATAATCCAAATTATGTCCCACTGGATGAACAAATGCCTATGTTATAATGGGTTTTAATGTTTTTGTTCGTGCTGGCCGGGAAGGCCTCACAAGAATGGTTTAGGTTGTAAAACATTTCCGTCACAATGCTTGAGTTTTCGGCCAACTACAACAAGAGCATGTGAGCGGTGCGGAGTGGTAATATTTCCTTAAGAGTGCAGAGCGCCTTTCTGAAGATTCCGCTCCGCTCGCTCAATACGCTCAGCGCCGCTCGCTCAACCCAGAATGCCGTTTGGTGATTTGCTTGTTCGAGATCGAGAATCTGTAGAGATCGAGAATAGTAGAGCAGTTATGGAGTTCAGATATTGTTTCAAACGAAGTTGCAAGCCTTATACATAAACGTAAAGTAAAAAATCTAAGTTAAGAATAAGCAGGGAGAAGAAACTGAGAAGGAGTGCGGAGAGAGTTAGTAAAGATTCATATTGGAATCTGAATGGCACATTGCCAGAAAGCACGAGGATGTGCTACGCAAACATGGTGCAGCAAAAGGTGAGCTAGTTACATACCATAATAACTGAATAAACAGGTAGGCTAAGGTTATATTCGGTTGTACGGAGCCCCGATCATGACATGCAGACAATCACAGCCACGAATTTAGAATAGGCTAGTTCTCTTTTATGCTAGGACTACATTATGGCCATGAATTAAGTATTTGTTCTCTTGTTTAGGCTTAGCGGCCACGAATTCATTAGTTATTTAATTTGTTCATTCCCTATAGTAGGCCTAAATCGTGGAACGAATTATTATATTTCGTAATTACTTATTAAAATCATTATTACTTAAAATTAATAAATAATAAATTAATTTAAAAAAGAATAAAACCTGCTGACGTCGTAGAAACGAATTGTTAATTCGAATTATATTCGGAGCTCCGTAGTTATTAAATAATCTCAGTTAAACTGTAGACCTAAGCTAACACACAGCTGTATATAGGCCTAAATACAGAACTACAGAGTACAGAAGACATTAGCCTACACCACTTGGATTTTGGAAAACCAATGGATCCCTCCCGCAAAATCTCCAGCATCCCCAGTGATTCTTCCAGCGCTGAGCGAGTGTTTTCGGGCCCGCGAATGCTGAAGCCTGACACTTTGTCCAAGCTAATGTTTCTTAAAAGTAAATTCTAAAATCCAATAAACATCAAGAGATGTTTTAATAGACCACAGTTCCCCGCAGTTATGGTTTATTTTAACTTGACGCTAGAAAGTGTTTCTTTCATTGACGTCAGTTCATAAACCAAGCGTTCTTTAAGTGCATTTTATCTTGCGTGTGCTTTTCACAGGCTTTATAATCCAGGTGCATTTTGTAAAGATCTACACACATTTCATCAAGTGTGTGAGCCTGTTTTGAATGTTCTATTGCACAAAAACTGCAGCTATTTTCACAGAAATAAAAGTTAACGAAAATCAAATACACTTTCAGTTTTTGCATTTTAGGTAGGTCTGCTAAGGTTAGATTCATATATTTAATAAAACTTAATTAATACATTACAATTAATAAAATTAATTTAAAAGTAGAAACCGTAAGAATTTCACTCTGAAACATGATAACTGCTATTTATCAGCATGCTTAATTTTAGACAAAAATCCAAGAATTTCGTTACAAACAGTAAAACATTAGGCCTACTAGAGAAATTTTATGTCGGAGCGGGATCTGAGCGAAAATGGTTTCACGCGTGAGCCCTGTGAGAGGCAATATTAAAGGAGCGCTTGCTTTGCGGTTTAGAGCGACCTGAGCGGGAGCAGCCCGTCCATAGAGGGAAAACGTAGCGGAGCATTCGTCACATGCCTGATTCAAACGCACTGGCCAAGCACAGCATAACTGCGCTTTCAGAACGATGAGCTTTGTAAAAATCGACGCATTCCAGAAAGGCGGGGCATAGAGGAGAAAAATGTTAATTCTGTGGCGAAAAATGTTTTTGAATTCCAGTACACAAAATGTTATTTTAGCAACCCATATGACCCCTTTTAATATACTGTTTTATCCTGATTAAATCTTTAATACAGTATGGCAACTGCACGCTCATCTATGTTTAATGCTTCTCATAGCTATGGTAAAATAAGTGTATAATTGGAACAGTTAATTTTTGGAGCTGAGCTGAATGAGAGAGAGATGCAGAGCAGGGGAACGCGAGGAACAGTACTAAGAACCGCTGCTTTAGAACATTGAATTTGAAACTTGTGAATCCATTAGAAACTTTAGAAGACAGAATCGCGATTCATATAAACAGATTTTTACGTGCACCTCTAGTCTTCTCTTCCTCTTCTCTAAAGCAGCACAGCATGGCCTCGTCCCCTTTGCTGCCTTTTCCCGGGGGCTGGGTTTATCTGGGTTTGTTAAAGGGGTCATAGGATGCTACATGCAAACAGCGGTTTGTACTGAAATGTGTGTTGGCAGTGCGTTTTTTACGTATGCGGGATGTTGGCCCTCTTGCAATATTCTACAGTATTGCACAAGCATATGATACGCACACATCTTTCAGGGGGAGGGAAAAAAAAAACAGAATTTCTGAGTGTAGAATGTGGAATCTACGCTTCCACTGGCCAATCCCTCACTCCATCACACTTCTTGTGATACGATGTGCCCAAAGGGATACAAAATTAAAACCTTATTTATAGCCTATATTAGGATAGAGAGTTGTATTAATAAACTATCAAAATAATTGTGCATAAATAGCTTACAATATAGGCTACCTGTTGAAGTTGAGTTGGGCTTCTGTCAGTGGCATATGGAAAGGGGTGAGCAGCCAACGGCGTAAAGGGTATCCTTTTATCTCCTATTAGATGATACCCCGGCAGCACAAAGTGCCTTTCAAACAGCTGCTTCAGGCCACTTTCATTCAATATCCACGCGTCATGTGTAGACCCAGGCCATTTGGGTACCGCTTCCAAAATATTGTAGTTCGCATCGAACACTACTTGTGTGTTGATGCTGTGGTACCTCTTCCTGTTCACAAACGTTTTCGTAATGCCGTAAAAAAGATGTTTCTATAATAATTCTATATATATTTTTTTATTGTTAAAGTGTAAACCGAGTGGAATAAGGTTATTAAATGGCTTTTAGTTTTTTTTTTAGTTTTTTAAGATAGTGATTTCTTTCAGTACAAGTTATCAAAAGTAGGTAATTTACATTTAATGTTAGTCATCCTGATCTTAATAACATACAAAGTAGGCTGCTGAACCGGAGACAGACCACTGTTGCTGCAATAGTTAAACAGCTCTCTTTCTGCTTCTGTAGTCTGGGAGCAGTCTCACTGATTGGCCCATCCTTAGCCATATTCCCTGCCTCTCCTTTCCTCAAAGGAACTCCCTTGATAATTGAGAATGAACAGTGTACATTACAAATTAATGAAATGATTATAAATCCTATTCGATTTCAGTTTTTTAATAATTACACTACACTACAAACATTATCCATGTTATATCCTGCTCCCACAAGACACCAACATTCATGATACAAATTAATTAACATTAAAATAGTCAGTAAGGCTTTCCTGAATGACCATCAATTGAATGCTTTCAAAAAAAGGATTATAAAGGAGGGACCCGAAACATAAATTGAGGCCGCATTCCCTGATTTCCTGCTTCCTAGCATCTCTCTGCCTTTTCATGGCTGCATGGAAGGAAGCCAGCCTGCCAGTTGGACATGGCCTCAGAGCCATTGCCTCAATGCTGAGAATAAGGTTCTTCAAGCTGCTGACTGCCTGTTAATGTGATTCCATCTAGCCATAACTTTGTTGTACTCTTAACATGGCAAAGAACTGAGATTTCAAATAATGATGATTTATTCTTTGACCACTAGGTAAAGCTTACCTAGGGGAAGAACACAACATTTCTTTGCAGTAATAGACTGCATTTACTGATGGCAGAAAATAAATCTGCCAAGAAATTACAGAATGCAGGAATGAGGCATCCTCCATGGTCTCTTTGACCGGCATAGAAGAACACAGCTAATTTATACACTCCCCTCCCTTTAACTCACTTTTCAGCGGCAATTTCCACACATGAACATTACCGCCTATAGTTTACACTTACATGCTTTGCTCTGCCAGCTATATCGGCATTCGTTGATGATGCAGCCAGGTGGTCCATATGAGCATATACAGCTGTGTAATTACTATCCAGCATCTTCCAGGATCCCCTCCTTCCCTTGCTTCAGGAGCACATCCAATGCCCTGGATACATGTGGTAACCATCTTGTCCCCTTGACTCCACTTGGATTGTTCACCAACACATCCAGTTCAACTCCAAGGTATATTAACTCTCTTCTGGATTTTGAGCTGAAGTGGTACTCGCTGATACTCCTCCCTTCCTCCCAAGATTCACAGCTGCTCCATCAGCTCCAATGGCTGTCTTCTGGAGCCAGCCCTGGCATGACTCTCCAAGACCAGCAAATGCTGACTTGGTGGCTGCATAGATAAAAAATAAAAATTCCCACTGGTTTAAATACTGTTTACACCGGGTTAACAGCATTAATAATTTAACAATTACATTTAACAAATAAATCCAGTTACTAGAACGGCATGATTAATCATTAAAACATATCATTCCTAAATTACAACAATTTGCCTATTATACATGAATAAAAGTTTATAGTTTGAATATAAACACTGGCGTTTACAGAAGTGATCAAAATAGAGCACAGCACCTTTTGAAAGCAGTACATAACTTCAAATAACAATTGTAACAATTACGCCATATTGTATGTATTATCGTTATGCCACCAAGTTGTGACAAGTGACTGTTATAAAAAGTATTTGTCATTGAATCATTCATTCAAAAACACTGATTCATCCAGTAATGAAACAAGTTAAGTATTTATTAACAAGTCATTTAATTATTCATTCAAACCGATTTTTTAAATAATTTCGTTCAGATTAATTAAACATTTTAAATAGACTGCAGCAATTGACATTTTGTCAGAACCTTTAGTAAAATAACATTTTATTTAGTTGTTCAGAATCGTGGGAGAATCGTGATCCGTGTTTGAAACAAAAAAAAACTTGTGATTCTCAATTTATACAGAATCATGCAGCTCTAACAATTACAATAGAAAAACCAAAATACGCATTCAGTAAGTCATTGAATAATTATTATATACATTTTATATTGCTATATAATACTAAATATGCTATGTATTGACAATAATAATAATAATAATAATACATCCTCACCATCAGCATTTGCGTGTTTCACCTCAACATGTCCGACGAGGATATTTGTGGGATGTCCATCAAGCAGGACACGTACATACACTATCACACACTCCTTGACAGACAGGTCCGTGTCTCCATCGATAATGAAAGAGATGTACTGAGCTGACGATACTTTAACTGCGGTGTTCTCGCGGATGGTATCTGCTATCACGCCGATGATATCGGCACATGATTTTCCGTTTGCATACGTCATGTTGATCGCAACGCCATTCTTTTTCATAAGTTGCAACATAGGTTTACATTTAGTAAAGGCAAGCTCTTCTTTGGCAATGTTGTAGGCGGTGTTAAATTGTGTTAAACGGCCGGCAGCATTCTGGCGATTAAAATCCTTAATAATCGAACCTGATTTGTTTGCCACACACTTGTCCCTGCATTTCTTGTGCTTGGCACTCTCTCTATGTTTAACTAAGCTCAACACGCTTAAGAAGGGAATGGACATTCGCTCCCCTCTTAGGGTAGGAACGGGCTGATGGTGTGGAGTCAGGGTGAAGGAGGGATGCTGAAAGACTTAGAGAAAATATAAGCAAGACGTCTTAGGCTATTTATACAGGTTCTCTTTCGTGCTGATAGGATAGATGATGTGATTGCTGATAATGAATTGGCCGGGTTAATTATCTGTACCAGCTCCTCCCGAACTTTGTTAATAAAACATCATTTTGGGATGTTTGGGATTCTTTTACACTGTTATTCTCACATCTGAAATAAAAAAGTAAGCATGCTGTTTACACAAACTACATTATTAACATTATTGTGATGTTCACTGATACTAGTACTAATTTATCAAAACAAAGAACACAATTACCACATAGCAAACATATTTTACCATAAATAGTGAATGCACACTTACCCTATAAGTGTCACGAATCCGGTCCATGAACTTCCGTCGGCTTACCATCAGAGGTCACCCTTTCCATTACATTGACTCTCGCGCTACACAAACTGTTGCATGTCATCCCGGCCTACATATCCCATCATTCACAGCACTGCTTGCACACAGCTGGTTCTAATTGCACCAACACTGATTGTCACCCCTGTTTCACCTATCCTCCCCCCCTCATCTATTTAACACCCCAATCTGCTCACTTCCCTCTGCCGATATTATTTAGCGCATATCTCTAATAGCTACTCTAACAGAGCCCTCGTTAGTTGCCCGCCCCAGCCCGCCCAGCCAGCCTAACAGCCCACCCACCCAGCCTAGCCTAGCCTAGCCTGTTTTCTCGGTTTCTGATCCTTGCCTGTTTCCCTGGATTCATCCCTCTCGTCTCGCCCCTGTGATTCCGTCTGCCAATCGGTGACCTACGCTAGCCCTAGGAATATTCTTGTGTTTTGCCTGCCATATACCAGTTTGCCACTGTTGACCCATGCCTATTTTTCTCTGTCTTCTCCTAATAAATAGCTTGCAAGTGGATCCGCACATGTCACGTCTCGTCAGCCCTGTAACAATAAGATTCTGAATGGAGATGAAAACTGAAGGAGCGTTCCCTTCCTGAGTGAGATGCAGGTGAAGGCAAGAGTGGTGTATTCACAGTCCTAAATTTTTTTTTATAAACAATTGTTAGCATTTTTTCCCACAGTACCTTAGTATAGTATGCATACTTCATGAGAAAACAGAATGCCAATAACAAAGAAATACATTTTTAACACTATCAACCACAAATAATATTACCTTATAGTCTAGGCATAATAAAAGTACAGTTACTATACTGTGCACTTACTCAGTAGGTTTTTCCAGCGAACTCAAAACTGAACGACACGTCGCGTGCCTTTCTTGTGCAAGATGTCAGTGATGCAGCCACAGTCCTAAACAAAAATGTAAACAGTTGTTAGCAATTACCAGAACATGCACAGCTGATAGTAAATTGCATCACTGATAAGAAAGTACGCACAAGTCTGTCAATGGGTCACTTATTTACAGCTTACACCATACATTTACACCTGAGACTATCGCAAACGCCAATGACCGGGTATAACACATTCAAAACATTTACACCAGAGCAGATATTCGCAAACAGAAGCTTAGTTATAGTCATAAACACAAGCATGTTTAGTAGGCCTATTATACAATACAAAAACATTTTATATCTGTGAAAATAAATTATTATTGTTAAGCATGTTATAAAGATCTTCGTGAACAGAGCCTATATTAAAGTTTTATACTGTATTAATTATAGAACATAAAACCATCCTCACACCGTACAACATTTAGATGTAATGAAAGGTTGCCTATCATATTTCAAAATGTTGCACTCGATTTCACGCATTTTAGTCTGGAATTATAGTTTGGGAAAAGTCCAACTAGTAAATGTGTTGGAGTTTATGTCATAAAAGATCTCCTCCGCTGACTTGCGCTCATGTTCTGTTTACGAGGTAAACAAAACGTATTCCTCTCAGCGCGTCTTCATCTGAGGTAAATACAAGCTTTTTTCCTCTCAGCGCGTCTTCTGAGGTGAATATAATGCTTATTCCCCTCAGCGTCTTCTTCCAAAAATGAAAAGTATCCGATATGAAAACATTGCTGCTTTGTTTTTCGGTGATGTGGGCTTTATATGTCGCGCGTCTCACGTGGATATTTGTAATATCAATAGTGCAAGCAGCGCGTGAGCGGGATCACATTAGAGATAATGAGTTTAGACAGGAAAACTGAACCTGTCGTTGGTTTCATACGGATTACTTTATCACAGATTATTTGTTTTCGGTAAGAGATACTTCATTTAAGAGTAGACATGTCAGGCTTTCTATAGATATATTTCTCATGTCTGTATGTAAATTATTCGCTGAGTTTCATTTTAGTGACGCGTTTCTAAAAGCAGTTCGCGGAGACAGTGAAGACTGACAGCGCACCCTGTTTGTTTTCTTTATTTTACAAAAGCACAAAATTTTGTTAATATGGTGAGCATACATAAATAAAAGTAGACCCTTTACAGATTCAATTGATGTATTGCTCTTATCTGTACAATCAAAAATGACCGAGTAATTTAAGTTTATTTTCTCTGGTCCTCTGTAAATTGAAAGTGCACCCGCCGCGTTTCCTGTGAGAGTAGCCTACAATGTCTGTTTCTATAAAGTGGGGCAATTCCAACTTTGCAAGAACAGTCTGGTGCTTCTGACTCACAGCCTGTAAGTACGTTTTTTATAATTAAAGGATTTGCCACAGACGATTCAAATGCGAGTTTTGAGCAGTGTAGAGTAGCACTTGTTGTTTGTCGTTTCTCCAGACATGATTTTATGTTTACGCAGCGCGATACGCAACGCGTAAAAACACAATATAAGTCATTATAATCAGTAATTATGTCCCCACTTGATGCAACAAATGCCTCGTTTGTAATGGGTTTTAATGTTTTTGTCTTGTCACGCCGGGACACAGGGCATCACAGTATGGTAAGGGGCATAACGTTTCCGTCACACGCTTGAGGTATTCGCAAGCAATCTGCGAATCACAACGCACTGGATAGCTGGCCAATCAGCGTACAGCTTGCTTTTTCAGACCGATGAGCTTTGTAAAAATGTACGCGTTTCAGAAAGGCGGGGCATAGAGGAGAAACAATAATGTACAGTATGTGTAAAATGTGTTTTTTTAACCTTAAACCGCATAAACACATTTCATTACACCAAATACACCAAATAATGTTCTTTTTAGCAGCATCATATGACCCCTTTAATAGGTTTTCATGTTGTCTTAGCCATTTTATTCCTCTTAACCATTTTAATGTGTGTATGTCTTTAAGTGACTCTGGGTCTGCCTGTCATGTGACACATCACATGACAGGAAATGGACAGTATAAAGGAGGCAGCATGTCAAACAAGCATGGTCATTGCTTATGACATTTGGTGATCACCTACATACTGGATAGTGGAGTTACCTTTGTGGACTTACCTTTCCAGCACTTTGGATTAACACTACAGTGGACTTTTGTATATACACCAGTGGACACTTTTGGGACATTCACTTTGGGACTAGCAACACACTGGATTTAGGGTATGGAACTGAAAGACTCTGTGCTTTCAACAGCCTAAGTTATTCTAGTTTTATTGTGTTGTTTTAAGACTCTTATGAGTATTATAAATACATATTTGATTTTCACTTTTAAATTGTTGTCTGTCTCATCATTTTAAAAACTCAAAACTCCGGCAGTATAATCTGACCCTATTTTAAGAATTGTAAATTCGACCCATAGGGCCGAATGTTACAAAGTAATCAAAAATCTCTGTTCACATTGTAGATTCTTAATCAGATTATTGTCTTAACCTTTTCACTGGTGAGTTTCACTGGTGAGTTTATTCTAGCTGTCCCCCAGAGTGTTTTTTTTTTTAGGTGACCATTATTTTAGAACGTTTCCCCTTATGTTTCCATGTCATGCTTGTCACGTGACACACCGCAGCCACGAAATCACTGTATGACAGACGGATCGCTTTTATTTCATTTTTCCTTTTTTATTCAAAATATTTACAAATTTGCTTACAATGTCATCAACTATCTGATATTCCGATTCACAAATACTTGTAAAGACTGATTTAGACGGTAATTGATTCTCATATGGACGTCTGTAAAATAAATTTACATATCACCTCAGTGATAAAACTCATGGAGCCCCACCTGTATAAATCTGCTACGGGGTGATTCATGTATGAGGGTATGGGGTTATTTCATATATGTCATATGTGCAGCAGCAGTATTTCTTACATGCTCACAGCAGCATGTTGTGGATGTACTGGCAGTACCAAGTCTTGGTACTTGCTCTGCCGCAGCAGATCTATTCCGCCAAGACCAAACACATTATCATTGTCATGTACCTTACCATGCTAAACCATCTGAGAGTTGTCATGATAGAACTGTTTTTAGCAGCAAATCGTCATATTAGAATGATTTCTGAAGGATCATGTGACACTGAAGACTGCAGTAATGATGCTGAAAATTCAGCTTTGACATCACATTAATAAATTGCATTTTACAATATATTAAAATAGAAAACAGTTATGCTTTTGATACAACAGCTCTTTGTTCAGCAGTAAAAAAACATTCTCCATTTTATTGCATAGGAATGATTGAACCCTTCTCTGTGGACACATTGTTTTAGATGTAGTGAGAGGACATTACGAAACATAGATTTTGTATAATAATGAGAAAATTAAATTGAATGTGATAATTGTGTTAAATACGTTCTATTATTAATCCCTCATGACATTTAAAATTAAAAATATTTTTCTTTTTTTAAAGCTAATAGCAGTTACCCTTGCTGGACCTGTTTTGTCCGACGTCTCAAGAATGAATGGATACCTGTGCCACCCAAAAACGCTAGTAGACAGACAGCATTTGTAGCTTTGTTGGCTCGCCAATGGTGTGCCGACAAAGGTCCACCCATCTCAAGCTGCTGACTTTGTGCCACCCAAAAAACACTGGCAGACCGACAGGTCATTGTTGGCTGGGTGATAAGTAACCATTGCAACTAATAAGACATAATGCAAAACCAAGGCAACTAATGAAACAGGAACTAAAACTCAGGAAACTAGAACACAAAAATAAAGTGATGAACTAAAAATAAGAGTCCTCCAAAACAGAACATCAAACTAAACATCAAACAATGAGCCAAAACTCTGGCCCACACACAACAAGCCACAACTCAACGTAAAACCGGTTTGATGAGTGCAGGCCAGATCTGGTCCATATCTGGGCCAGTGCTAGAATGCAGTTATTTTTACTTCACCTATAATGCCACATGCTAGTAAAATTATATGGTTCTTTTTTTTTTTTTTTTTTTCCTGTGGAGCAGAACTACAAGATTTAAAAAAAAAAAAGTGTTCAGATATCTACTGAGCTCTGAATTATCTGGTTAAAGATGAGGTAAATGACTAAAGGTTGAATCCATAAAATTCCTTTTTTAAAAATGCCTTTCATTAATTTTATTGTAATTTCATCTGTGTACAGTAGGCCATTTTTATCAATGAAATGTAAATGTCAGGGTGCATGTAAGAAAAAATAAAATGTAATGAAGTTGCTATCTTTGCTTGAAAAAGAATGCCACCTTTAAAATAAACTGAGCAGCATCAGTGTGACTTAGGGGTATTTACAGTAGGACTGCAAAGTAAGAAATCCCTAGCTGTTTATTAGACTTTTTTTCTTTTCATGCATAATGTTATGCAATGCAATACAATCAGTCATAACTCAGACTAAAATGAGGATTATTTCATATTGAACAAAGAAATATGTGCTTACTACTTTCGTTGTCAGACAGTTGTAACTTCTTGTGTGTTTAGGTCTGATGTCACACATGACCTTTCCCACTTTTCTTGTATGTTGTTAATTGCATCTGTAAGCAGGGGTGCCACTAGCATTTGGGGGGGCCCATTAAGAAAATGAGTTGGGCCCCCTAACCATTCCGCACCAAACATACAACCCAACCTAGTTATCCAAAATTTTTGTCTGCAATTTAATACTACTGACCTATTCTTTTGCTATAGCTTTTGACCAACAGGTATCAGTATTTAGTCAGAGACATACCCATAGCCACGGGACATTTACATTTACATTTAGTCATTTAGCAGACGCTTTTATCCAAAGCGACTTACAATTGGGGGATACTAAAGCGTTTCTTCTTAATAGAGGCAAACAGACACAAGATTGGTTTGTAATACCAATTCTAACATTGTTCAAATAGTACAAGCAGAAGAGAAGGAATAATAAATTTTTTTTATTTTTTTATTTATTTATTTATTTTTTTTTATTTATTTTTTTTTATGATGAAGTCAAGTAGCTTCGAAAGATATGAGTTTTCAGCTGTCGCTTGAAAATTGTCAGGTATTCAGCATTCCGGATAGGGGTGGGAAAATCATTCCACCAGCCAGAAATGGTGAACGAGAATGTTCTGGAAAGTTATTTGAGCCTCTCTGTGGTGGTACCACGAGGCGTCGCTCACTAGCTGATCTCAGACTTCTGGAGGGGATGTACATTCGTAGTAGTGAGTGGAAGTAGGCATGTGCTGAGCCTGTGACTGTTCTATATGCAAGCATCAATATCTTGAACATGATGCGAGCCACAACCGGCAGCCAGTGCAAGGAGATAAAAAGAGGTGTAACATGGGCTCTTTTGGGCTCGTTGAAGACCAGTCGTGCCGCTGCATTTCTGAATCATTTGTAGAGGTTTGATTGTGTTTGATGGGAGTCCAGCCAGAAGAGCATTGCAGTAGTCCAGCCTAGAGATGTCAAGGGCCTGGACAAGAAGTTGTGCAGCATGCTCTGTTATAAAGGACCTGATCTTTCTGATGTTGTGCAATGCAAACCTGCAAGATCGAGCTGTCTTTGCATTGTGGTCTTTGAAGGTCAGCTGGTTACACCAAAGGTTACACCAAGATTTCTGACCAAAGTTGAAGGGGTAATTGTAGAAGAACCTAGCTGAATGGAAAAATCATACTGTAGAGTTACTGGCAGTAACATATTTTACGGGAACATATTTTATCTGGGGGGTGGGGCTTGATGTTGAATGGCAGAGCCGCAGTGGGGATTTTAAACAAAATCCTAATATTAAACAGCCCAAACACTTATAGATGAACATACAAATTAATGAAGACAGAGTTATATGGGTTAATTTTGCCGGAAATGCAGAAATAAGCTGTAATTTTGTTATATTTGTAACTCTTTGGTAGATACATTTATAATTCCTATTGCATTACTACTAGTACTGTTACTGCTCATAAAACAGATCTCTGGGGGCTCTAAAAGTGTGTGGGCCCTTAGAATCGTCCTAACTTTCCCCCCTGAGCGTCCCTGTCTGTAAGCAACATTTAGCATGTTATATAGCAACTATTCAACTATAGCATAAACTGGGCATATGTAGTCATAGACTATAGGTAGATGTAGTGAGAGTAGCTGACAATATCAGAACAACATGTAAATAACAAAGCAACGCCAGATGGTCTATTACTCAAATGCATGTTTCTACACTGAAAATTGCCTGATTCGTAGAGAACACCTGCAGCAAATTGTTTCCAGCCCTTTAATGGATTGGGGACAACCTTTTTTTGGACACTTCTGAGAATCTGGCACTTGATACGGGGCCACCAAGCAAGGCCATCTGAAAACCACTCATTTGCCACCAGGCCAGTTTTATTTTCCTCCTCAAAGTACTATTAGGTACATAATCAACTAATACAAAATATGTAACACAATGAAAAATGTAATGCAATCAGTTGGGTAGATATAAAAATACTACCTGGTACAAGTCATGCTCTTGTGTGATGCATAGTGTCTTACACCAGAAAAATCTCTCACAACCAGTTTATGTCACGACATCAGGGTTTAAAGTTGGCACTCGCCCACCCACCAAATGCAGGTAAAATTCAGCAGTGGTGGGCAACACAGTCAGTCCCACTAGCCACTTTGGCTAGTGGAGCTAAAATACACACATTGCAAATTACACACCTTTTCAAAACAGCATTTACTCACTGCTTTATGATAGCTTACTCAATTGTCATTATAAAATTTTAAAAGTTTCAGAAAAACGTATACCTTCATAATGCCTATATAACACCACAACACAGTGACCCTTCTACAAGCTGTCAAATGCGCCCCCTCCCTCCCTATTCCCGCCTCTGTCATCCTTCTGCCACAACAAAGCTACTCTTTGCAACCAAGCGACAGTGCTGCGTGAATGCAGATGCATAGGAATATCATGATCACAGCGTATAGAGAATCGTGTAAAAACACTGATAGCAAATAGTAAATAATTTGATGTTCTTCATTTTTTGATTAATAAGTTAATGTTAGTTATTACAGAGTATGGCCTAATGACAGATTCTCATGCATGTAAACTATTTGCTGTCGTTAGCTGGCTAATAGTCAACATTAGGTAGTCTCGCGTAGCCAGACCTTCAGACTGATGGCAGAAGGTCTGGGAACCTCGGCTGCTTTAAATGGTCAAGGGCTGCCCAAGAGGCCATATGACTGACAGATAAAGCAACCAATCACGTTTCGTTTTGTGCCGTGTCATGTTTAGGTGTGTGGAAATGTCCCTACAATAACAGACTGGTGTGTAAAACTCATGGACGTATTTTAAAGATTCTATGCTTAGAACTTTAAATATTTCACATACTTTTGAAAATCCAGCGCTTAGTTGATCCTGATAAGCACTCATTATCACAGTTGTGAACAAGATGGCTTTATTCTAACATGAGGGGGTTTGGCGTCAACGCATTTTTATTTCCAGGCAGAATGTTAAAGAACACGACACGCACGTCTCCCGGAATTCCTGTATAATTCAACCAATCCGATGACGACTTCGAAACGCCCGAAGTTTTTCCAATTTTGTGTGCTGTATGCATCAGACGTTCAGCCAATGGTTTGTGGGCGTGACGTCTGAGACTAACATTAGGCAGCTTCAGTATCTGAATTTTAACCTATTGTAAAAAGCAAGTCAGTGAAGACAGGAATAAAGGTTTGTGGGACAACTTACTATTACACAGGACGATATTTAAATTAATCTGAAAATGCAGCATATCTCCATAAAATGCTATGCTTTATCCCAACTTATCAAAATGGTGCAATGTTGGCACAACTATTGTACAAAGCAGACGGCTAGTAGTTAGTAACTAGACAGTGGGAGTCCTACTGCGAGTCAGCGCAAGACCAGGCTATGGATAGTTGAGCTTACAACAAAATGTATAAGCCATATAGTGAGAAAACAGTCAAAAATGTTGTGCATCAGAAAGCAATAAAGTCTGTTGTAGCGCTCCTAGTACAGGTGTCTCAAGAACCAACTACCTGGCCCAAGATCAGTGGCTTCCCCATAAAAAAAACACTCTTTCTCTTGAATTCTGATTTGTTTTATGGCAGCATAGTCTGTATTATGCACTATACAGTAGCTTAAACATAGTTGCCCACTACCTCTTATTCTTCTTGTAATAACAATGATACCAAAGTCTTATGTGCAACCACTTTTTAAATGTTGCGTAAGTGTATGTTCACAGACATGTAGGCCAATAGTTTGCCCACCATCTTTACCACTACAACACTGGGTATACAAGTGTGTCCATGGCTAAGTATGCATTGTAGCCTCAAGACCAAAGTATACTTCACTTTTTACGTGTACACAAGGGTCACCGTACAGTGCACGTGACGCGAATTTCATCATCAGAATAGTACGTGCTTTCTGTACTTGCACCACCCCAATTTTTGTAACTGCACATGCACATTGATGCGCATTGTTTTGCAGTAATCAGTTGATCCACAAGGCGACAACACTGTCCCGGGCCGTTGTTTCATAGTAGAAAACGAAACTAAAGAGACAGAACAACAACATCAAATTAGCGGAGACTGCAACAACAACAGATGCTCACATTGTGAGCAAGAGGGTACGAGAAAGCCCAGCTTTTGTTTAAAAGAGTTCAAAGATATTTGTTATCAGTCATAATTTATGGGGAAAAATAAAGCAGACACTGGACATGGAAGTAGCTTTCTAGAGCGCATGTGTCGACTGGGTTCACGCACAACATCAAGTGGAGTATACTTTGAAAGGCTACGTGTTCGACAGTATGCATACCTCTAGTGTACACATACAAAAATGTGTCTGTCTTAATAAGTTGTGTTATAATGCAAACGGAGATAAATATTTGAATACCATTTGGGTGTTTACCGTGATTTATGTTTACTTAGCCATTTATACTTAATTATACTTTGGTTGTAGGCCTAATTTATTAAAAATGTGAATGTGGCTAGTGAGCAAAAAAGTTCACTTTAAACCCTGCACGACACAATAGAGAAAACAACATTTTACAGTAATTACTTATTGTTCAGGAAAGGAGATTAGTGCAGATCAGGGGAAGAAGCTTTGTTGGCAGGAGATGCAGCAACAAGCAGGGTGGACAGATGGACGGACAGCTAGACAGATGGACAGATGGAATGACAGAAACACGTACAGACAGACAGACGTAATACATACGTATTACGAAAAAAAGTCTTTGTCAGTGCGAAGGCAGGCATCAGTTCGAGGGAATATCACCCTATTGTTAACATATTCCACCTCCTGGATAGATTTCGCACACCCTGAGTAGCCTGTGTGTCCTTTCACATTCTTAAAAAAGCTCTGGCTGAAACATCACAGATCATTGAGCACAGTTGGAGCCTCATTGTAATTCCTTGAAATTAAAATCCTTTCTCCAACACAACTTCAGCCACAAAATCTTTCAGGTACTCAAGAAATGATGGCTTGCTGGTGCCACAGAAAAGCATAATCAAAAATTGCTGATGCTGGGGGGTGTTCTTGATGACTCCAAGAATGGGCCAGAACTGGGTGGACGAACTTTTAAATAATGGCAACCCATCTATATTCGCTTGAATTTCTAGGCATACACCATTATCCAAACTGCACTTATTTGCCTACAAAGTGGTCTTCATTGACTTCAAGATTCCAAAATAATGGTATCAGCGGAGACCAGGACAACTAGATGAGCCCCAGAGACAGATCCCCAGTGAAGACCTTGTCTCCTCAGGGTTTCTGCAGGTTTCACCAAGTCAAATTTAAGACTTTTTAAGACCATTAAGAGTGACATTTAAGACCTATATCACAACATCAAAAACACACACACACACAAAAAAGGAAAATGCAGAATCACAAAATTACTGGCAAAGTAAATGTATTCAAATTAAACAGTACTGAAGACAGGTTAGATGCATTGTTGAACTACCAAAAAAAAAAAACCCGTGAGTCTGCAGATGTGTGTGTGCTACATTAATCTCAGCTCTTCTCCCTTGGCCAGAATCATCTCCTCAATGTTCTTGAGCTCAGCTGATTTTCTCCTTGCTGGCCGGCCCTGCCCCCCATACAACGCCCCCAGTTAATACGCCCTCAAGGGACCCAACATAGTAACGATCACATTCCAAGGGCTCAGGCAAAATCCAAGCCTGGCCCTCCTCAAAGCATTTGACTTAGTTATTAGCTGAGCCATCTTACTGCCAGCCTTGCCCTCAGCCTCCTCTGCAAATTTGTCTGCATCTCTGGAAAGACTTTCAGCAACTGTTTGTATAGTGTTCCTCCTTTTTTTTTAGTTCCTCCAAGTAATCCTCTGCCGCCTTTCTCTTTTGGCCCTGTACAAGGGATTCTTTCTTCTTTCTTTCTGTCTCAAGGTAGAGACGGTACCTGGTTCTGGCTGATGCCACCGAACTCAAGAACACCTAATAGTTACCTTTTGTCAGGGAAGCTTTGTGTGTTAACACCCCTGCTGTATGAGTGACAGTCACATACCAGCCTCTGTGCTACTAAAGTGTCCTCTTGCATGTTGCAGGTTTCTATTTCTTTATTAACAGAAAAGCCTCTTTCAACAGTGGCCTGTCCATGAGACAAAATCAGAAGCTTGTGGCAAAAAGCTCTTGGTAGTTACTAAAGAAACTGCTCAAGAAGACGTCAAGCCTCTTTTGCATCGGTGGGAAGGAGAGAAACTCCTCACTTCTGCACTCAACAGACAAGAAGGCATCAAATTGTTGGAGAATGACATCCCCGAAGACAAAACAAGTGAAAAAAACAAAAATAGTGAATATTTATTTGATAGATCAATACAATACATCATTAAAATATATCAACAATCTGTAACGGTTATAATAAGCAGAATCACTACTTTATCTACATTTGTTGATAATGGTGGATAAAGCCTATTTCAATACCAAGTCAGCTACTGCACACAGAACAGGTGCTTAACCATGAATATAACAAAAGTAATAGATCTGCACTCAAAAATATGATCCTGACTAAAAAAATAGAAAAGAAAAAAAGTGCACACAACAAATAATACGTGTACTGAAAAGGACATACTTGTAAAAGCAATGCTATTAGATGTGTGAAATTAAACATCTTTAAAAGGTAAAGCAAAAAAGTTCTGGCCATAACACAGATTGTGTTAACAGCACTATTAAAATATTTTTTTTTAAAAAGGTATCTGTGCTGACCTCTTACTTTTGTTAAAAGCCTCTTCTACAACTATTCCTACCAGCAGAAACACCTGTCAGTTGCTTGTCTTGCAGAAATGTCTGAAAAAAGACATTTCATCTGCCTCTTGCACTTGTCTGGGTCTCTGAACATGACCGAGGGGTCCAGACACGCCATCTGCCTAACTGTTGCATATTTGAGAGGGCTCTTCTGCATTGTCCTGACGATGTTTGAAAGTCCCTGCATGCAGTCTCTTTTAAACTCAAGGACTCCAAGCACAACAATTTTTCTGCTCTGGATGTGGGAATTAAGCAGTCATAATTTGTACAATAAAATGATATTTGCTGCTGCTGAACAAAATGTATAAAAATATCTTTCTAAATTACCACACTACCTTGAGGACTGACTCAGCACCCAAGCCGATATCAATATACTTTGGTGGGAGCCAGTTCTTCTTGTCATTTACATCCAGTTTGGTTAGCTGCAGTGTGGTGATGTCCTGGAGGACCTCCCTCTTAATGAAGCGTCTCAGGAGACTGCCAAAAAATAATCTCAGAAGTAAATGGAAGTATCTGGTGCCCACATTTCTAAAAAAAATATAAAGCCATATACGTATATCAGACCCCAATTCCAATTAATGAAAGTTCAAGAAATTACTTATTCTTCATTAACAAAGTGTATACATCAATTAAGCCTAATCAGTAGTGGCAATAGTTATGTGCTGATAATGTACAGAGCTATCCATATAAATCAGTACCTTGATCAGCTCAGCCAGGTCATTGCTGAGGAAAGGCATCACTGGCTCATCTGTTTGATACTTCTTTAAAAAGGGACTGAAAAGCCTGGCAACAGTCAAGGAGAAGTGTAACTTGGCCACGATGAGTGTGTCTTTCATGGCATCCTCCACTGTGTCAAAAGATACTGTCCCAGGGTTTGGGAGTTGCTTTCTTCTCACCGCATCCATATACTGTGTAAGTGATGGCCAAACTTCAAGAGCCCTCTCTATCACAGGCTGGTTTTCAAGCCACCGATGACCACAGAAAGATAAAGGGAAGACGGTGGACTTGGTCACAGCAGTGTAGTCTTCTCTCCTTGCTGGCACATTATGGAATAATGTGTGCATGGCTCTCAGCAGTTTCTCCACTTGCCATATGGAAAAGCCACTTTTGACTGCATTATTTAACGTGTGGAGTCCACAGCTCCCCACAGCAACAAGTTGAGAACCTCCATACCTTTCTGCCTCCATGTTCTTGTTGGAAGAGTTCAAAACATTTAAAATTCACATTGGGCCCATCCATGAAATGGACACTAGCCTCCGTAGGTCAAGGGGGTCCACACACTCCTGAGTAAAAAAACAAATAAACTGGTACACGGAAGTCAGATCATTTACACCTATTCAGATGATGTCTGGCGGTTGTTTAAAATGACCTAAGCCAATTAGTAAGCTCATTATATCTGATGAATGCTGCCACCCTTCCTTTTTTCTATTAATTGTGTATATATATTCAATGTCCATCCTTTTTTACTATGCCTATTGAACCATGTATATAAACCTATATAATGTTCACACACGTGTGCGAATAGTCAACTATCCTGCCCTTGGCAGATAGTGCTGTTCCTTGCCAGCCATGGCTTACATCGGCTCATGTTTTCTTCCTTCATACGGGATTGATGTATACAATTAAGATAGTGCTTTAGCGTCTGGACCAATTAAACACACAATATATATTTTGTTAGCGAGATTTAACAAATACTCTGTAACACCCCAGGAAGCCGAACAGGCCCCTGGTTACCATGGCAACCCTGACACCAGATGCGTTTACGACCTCATGGAATGTGAGCTGAGAGACTCTCACTGCATTTTCCAGAACAAGAGGCACAATGCACAGTAGAAATAGACTTTTCTACTAATTAATTAATTAATAGGAAAACCTTCCTTTGAATGAACACACATATACTTCAGGTCATTGTGTATATTATTGTCATCGTGAATTTTGTCTTTGATATTTTAGACTATTTTAGGCATGCTTATGAGGGAACCCATTCTTGTCATCCTTTCACTATATGTAATCCTACTTTGTTTAGTATCTATGAATTCGCCTTCTGATTATCTAAACAAGATTGTATATTATATGTTGGTGCATAGGCAATATATATTAGTGTCCTGGGAATCTTTAGTATTTTCGATTCAAGTCCATTTGCAAATTACCGTGCTTAGAGACAAAGGGTCGTAAAACTCTCCAGCAATTGCCACCTCCCGCTCGAAAATTCCATTTTGCTCATTGGACAAGACCATCTTGAAAGGCGGAGATCTTCTCAGACCTTAAAGGCCCGGCTCCAGGGACCCAACCCAAGTACGATAGCATATATGCACAAAGTTAGGTTATTCATAAGCACGCTCTCACTACACTCCATAACATCCTACAGCTCGGCATGCCAGGCCCCCTATCGCTTGCCTTTTCCATTCACCAAAGATTCTCTGACTCGAACTGGTTCTTTTCATCAACTAATTTTAGCAAGATCTTGGGCCTTAAGATTGCTTCAGGAATCTATTTTCAGACAGACGAGACTTGCAAAGTATCCAAACTTAGTCTTATTAATTGATTCATTTTATATGGTTTATATTTATATTTTTTCTCTTTCCTGTATCAAAGTTATTATGTACATAATCAGATTTGCACCTTTTTTACAAATGAGTGTTACTGAACTAAGATAATCTGACGGTTTCCCTCAGGTGGTAGAAATGATCTTGCTGAATATGCAAATGGTTACCATAAATTATTAATTCTATATTCTCTTTCTGTACGTCACGTTTTTACCTTTAAGTTCCACTACTTCCTCACGCAACGTTGTATTGTTGTTGTGATGTGTGAATGAAGGTGTCTGGTAGACCACGTTTTACATGTAGGAGTTTAGACCATTTAAGTGTTTATGTAGTTAAGAAACCCATTACTTGGATCAACACACTTATCGACTGTCTATTGTGTTTGCTTATAACTGGAGTTCAACTCCTAAGCATGCAGAAGTTAGCGACAAGCTTTGTGTGTACGAATGTTCGCTACCAGCTCAAGCAAACGCTTATTTCCCTCAACGAGGAAATTTCTAACGACCATTCTTACAGAATTGACAATACGTTGGGTAACCCCCGAGTTCAGCTAAAATGTACACGACAGCGATCTAAATTTCATTAATACAGTATAAACTAGTTAGGCGTGAAGTTATGCATATTCCCACGACTGATTCTTCAACTGAAAATATCTATACATGGAATTAACATTATCTTGCAAAATACGCACACAACAATCAAAGTATAGCTAAGGAAGTAGCACCATACTGTACACAACGGTATACAATAATAAAAGGATAACAATCCACCTATAATAGCAAAAGCTGAAAAGGTTAGCCTAATCACTCCTCTGCTAATGGAAAAAAAAAAACTATACACGTGGAGGTAAATTTTTTTATAATAAAACATTTACTTACTTTCACATGCTTCATTAAATCCTCGGCTGTAGCATGCCCCATGAACTGGGATCCCAGGTATCTTGACTGTACCTGCCCGCCTTCCCAAAAACGTACGTGAAGGTCCAGCTGTTTCTTTTTGGAGGTGCGATTCAGACTTTCATCAAACATCAGCACGAATGGTCCCGTCACTTTCGAAATGAGGTCTCTCTTGATCAAATCTGCTAGTCCAAAGCGCGCAATGTAGGCAGTTTTATCTTTCCCGCACCTGAATGATTTAGCGACGTCAGAGTCTGGAAACATCGTCTGAAACAATTCACCGATTTCCTCGTTCGCATTATAGGACTGGTGTCTACTCACAGTGTGGAGGATCCAGAGCACCTCCGCTCTTAGTGTTGGCTCTGATCCAAAAGCGACACGGAGGTCGTTCACATGGGTTGTGGAGCTGCAGTGAGGTTCTCGCCTAGGTAGTGTGGAGCCACCAGATACTTGGCAGAACTGGAGACCCTTCACAACATTTAGATGTTTCTCACTTTTTGCATGAGACTCCAGCCACCACACAGGAACCAGTTTAGTCCTCTGCACAATGTGACTTTGCTGCAGCCTGGAACTGAACTGCTGGTGTCGTCTGGCCAGAGGAGAACTGGCCCCCCGACTGAGCCAGGTTTCTCCCAAGGTTTTGTCTCCATTCTGTCAACGATGGAGTAAATAATTTTTTAATGTATAAATAAATAGACAAATAAAAAATTTATTTAATTAATGTTTTAAAACGTGGATTAATAAAACAATAATAAGTACATTACTAAATCTTTTTAAATGCACATTTTAAATCGCTTTTAAAAATGCATTAGGCAATCGCTTTTCTCTCTCTATTTGCTAATTGCTTTTCTTTGTCCTTTTGCCAGATGCTTTTCTTTATCCATTTGTCAATCAAGTTAAAAAATGCCATTGGACAGTACACACTGGGAGCAACCAAATCGTGGCGTTAAATAAGCGCCGTTAGGCGACAAGTTAACGGCAGACGCCACCACGCGTTAAAATAACGCCACACGCCGACCGACGTTAAGTTAACGCCTCATGCCACTTAAGATGCAGATTTATTTGCTCATCTACATGGAAACGCCTCTCATAGCTATGGAATCTACGGCAAGTCGGAGCATCCAGTTTGAGATTAGTGCCCCGCGAATGATACCAGGAACAAGACATGAAAAAGCCGGCCGCGTCATCCCTCCCCCTGAGCGTTTGTTTTGCAGTGTAAACACACTGTAAACGACTGCACTCGCCTTTTACTGTCTGATAATCCCGGGCCTGATGTCTTTCAGTCCTCAATAAACAGGTAAAGATTGTGTCTATGTTCTCCAAAAGTATTTAGTTAGAGTTTTAACAGCCAATTTTTGATAGACACGATTAGCTTTAATGTATAAGGGCTGTCGATTTAACTTGCTAATTTTAATGGGAAAATAATGGCAAAAAAATATCACAATTAACTAACCCATTTGCCCCAGAACTATGCAAGCCATCTTATTACATTTCATGCAATTATTTGGTGGCAAGCATGATGCATGGTTACAATAAAGCCCTTACGATTCTAGATAGGGGAAAAAATAATAAAACAAACAAGCTGCCCCCTGAAAACGGGAAGCAATTGTGTCCTCTCATATGAATCGTACCACTAACGTACAAGTCACAAATGAGTGCCAAATTTTGAAAATGAATTTTATCAAACAACTCAACAAATAAGGAAAAGTATATACCGTATTAATTTTTTTTAAATTAATATTGCATTTAGACATGATCATTGGGTTTGTTAGTGCCTCCAAGTTTTCACAATGAAAATGTTACATATTAAATCTGGGTTCTCGTAACAACACACAGCTAGGGTGTAATTTGCAAAAGAATCAACGTTCTTTGATCCAGCGATGAATGAACTCACTTGAATCAATTATTCAGTGGTCTTCTCCTTACTGACTATAACTCAGCCTTTATGTACGAATGGACTCATGATTTTTACTAGTACCTATGGCAGTTTTTGTGACATTTGGAGTATCATTTCAGTATATTTGAAAATTTTGGGGTGTAGTCACAAAAAATTTCAATTCTGTTTATTTACATTTACCCACCCCAATGTTGTTTCAAACCTAAATGTCTTTATTTCTTTTGAGAAGCATAAGAAGATATTTTAAAGAATGCTGGTAACCAAACTGTTTTAGTCTGTAAATATATGTAAATACTGATTCAGATTTTGCTTGCAGATTAAAAAAAAAAAAAAAAAAAAAATATTGCCAGTTGTAGCCTAAATGTTTGTGCAATAATTAGTAAATAAATATTTCTCTTTCTAAAGCAACATTTTGTTGGCTTTTTCACATTCATTTGATTTTCTCATTAACACCAATATATGACTTAAAATATCTGTTAGAGGACTTTTTCTTCCTTTTTAAAACAACCGAAACAAAAAAAAGTATGCCTAATTTTTATTATTATTATTTTATTTACTTTTTAAAAAACCTTTTAGGCTATAGGACTGGTAAATGGGCAAAGGAGAGCACAGGAAGGTAACTGCCATCAAACGATCTTAATTACGCACAGTAAACTCCAATTAGATTGTCTGATTTTGATGGCCAGTTACTTGACACCTACAGTATTTTCTTTTGAATAATTTTGCTAAGCATAACATTTCACACTGACATACAAACTATTGGAAAAATTAAGAAGTCTGCTTGTTTCCCAAGTGTTTATAAAAGCAGTATATTATAATTTTTCTACAGACAGCACTGGATATGGACCTCCACTGATTCGTAGTGGATCCAGAGGCGCACCGTCTTGTGTCAGTACTCATGATCAACTGTCATTTCTGTTGTCTTGCGGCTTCACTATAACACAGATTGCACATTTTTTACACACCTCCATGTCTACAGTCAAGCGACGTTTAAGGTAAGTTATATAATATAATAAATATATCCATTGACTGCACACATGATAACCCTGTTTACAGGTGTATTTGTTTTTTCCATGTGGGGAAAAGCTAATGTAACCCTAGTCTGAAGACAGAGATGGTAACATTTTATTTTATTGTATCCCAGTTACATATGTTACATGTAGTTACACATAATTACATGAAACTGACCATAAACCAAACCCTAATCCTAATCATAACCCTATTGTAAGTGCATATAGTTAATTATTATTATTATTCAGTACTTAAATGTATAATTACACTGTAACAAGGACTCATTAAAATAAAGTGTAACCAGATCAACATCCACTTTCTTGAGAGTGAGGGCATTGTGGATGTAGATAATGAAATGCACATGTGGGCTCTGCAATATGTCTACATCCCAAGAATTAACAAAGACTTGACAAATTTTACACACCAGTGGAACAATCATGGTTTACGAACCGAGAGACACCAGTCGCCTCAACAAATCTTTGTCCGGGGTTGCCTGGCACAACAGAGGCTGCCAAGTACGGCAATGCAGGAGATATTTGCATCAAGACCCTCAGACTCAACTGGAGGAGAGACTAATCCAGCAGAGCTAGTTGGTGGTGGCAGTCATTCTGTATCAGGAGTGGCATCTCATGTGCATTGGCTTGAATGAGTTACCGTACCTCCAAACCAGTTCACTGTGACTGATGATGAGATGCAACAACTCACAGAACAAATTGATCCACTTGGAGGTCCAAGTGTTCTTTCTTTTGTGGAAAACGTAAATGGACATGTAATGGTGTCACTATTACTTGTTTGAAGTGTTTCACAGTGTTTCTCCCCTCTACTTTCCTGACTCATTTATAGTTTTTGTGAGGGCTAGTCATATCCCTGAGATTTTATCAGTACAAAAACATGCATTAAAAAAAATAAATACAAAATAAATCACACTGTAAATCACATCAATAAACAACTTTTTATTGTAATTTTCATGTAAATTTCATGAATTTGTAGTGTAATATGAATACTTTCAGATGAGGATTCTTATAATCAGATATCACAAGGCAGAGCAGAACTGGAGAAAAGGACAAAACTACAAACATCAAAAAGCAGTAGTAAAAATGTGTAATAAAATGTCTATTGCGCATGATAGCACACTGTGCGTCATTTACATTCTGTGCCGACTGGATCTAAATTAACAATGAATTTAACACAAAATTAGCCATTAAATACAAGAAACAAAATACTTTAAAATATTTAATGCACACACAAAGCCTTTAAGTAAGAGCTTTTTAAGGTTAAGGTTAACAATTTCAACATTCTAAGATATTACAACTATCGCCACATTACCATTACTAACAAAGCAACAGCTGGCATAATGTGTAATACATAAACTAACCGTGGTCATCTTTGCTCTGAAGTCGTAGTCCACAATCTCTTGAAGGTCTGGTACTGGGGGCTGAAAGTTGCACACCTGACAGAACAGTCTTTCTGAAAAAAAATGTGGCTCCACACCACCATGTACCAGGCACACAGCTATCATCCATCCAACTAGTTTGTACATTCCATTGTACAGTGCTGTAACACATGGGAAAAGCATTATTATGTCTATAAACAATGCTTAGAAAATGTGTGCTGCTAATGGGTGTAAACAGATTAATTTGTCAATAATTTAAAACCTTTTTTTTTCACATGGGCACTAGGTTTTTAAGTTTAATAATTAAAGATGCTTTGTTTAAAGACCTGGTGACATTAATTGTGAAAATGTGCAGAATTACAGAAAATTATAAATGAGGCAAACACTTTTTCCACAATGCTTAATGAAAACACACACACACACACAAAAAAACATTAGACAACAGGTTACCTTTGGAATTGCAGGCAAGTGTTTTTTTCCAGACCTCTCCATCAAATATTTCGCATGAGTGGATTTCCCTCATCAGCAAAGTTAAAAATTATCTTGTAGGTCCACCCTCATCAGCTGCTCCCTCACCAATCTCATCAGCATCCAACAGGAATGAGAATGATTCAAAGCGAAAACAACGTCTAGTTTTTGCGCTCAAGAGGCGTTAAAACATGTTAAAATGCTCGTAGAGATGGCCGCGGCATCGTGTTGTCCATTGATTGGTTGGAAAATGGCGTGGCAGCCCGTAAAATCGCACTTGTTGACATAGTTTTAAACAAATGATTGACGAGGTCAAGGCTGGAGCCTGCAGATGTTCTGCCCGTACTCCGGTAGAGGAGGGGGCCGGGTAGTACGGCTGGCAGCTGGAGCGGAGAGGAGGGTCACGGACTGAGTGCTGGAAGGCTGTGACAAGTTGCAGACTGCGGAGGACCACCTTGCTGGAGCGTGCTGGGCTGCGCTGAGAGGATCGGTTAAGCTGTACTGGTCACGGCTGGATCTGGAGCTGGAGAGGAGGCCACGGCTGGAGCTGGAGCTGGAGAGGAGGTCACGGCTGGAGCTGGAGCTGGAGAGGAGGCCACGGCTGGATCTGGAGCTGGAGAGGAGGCCACGGCTGGATCTGGAGCTGGAGAGGAGGCCACGGCTGGATCTGGAGCTGGAGAGGAGGCCACGGCTGGATCGGACGTTGGAGGGAGGCCACATGGTCACCTGGTCTGAGGAAGCTGTGAGAGGGAGGCGCTACGGGCTGGCAGCGGAGCTGCCGGAGAAGTTTGTGGAAGATGGGACGACGCCGCCTTTTGTTGGAGGCCACGGCTATGCAACGACTGTTCGTTACGGATCATCTCAAACCTTTCAGAGAACATTTACACATTAGGCTACTAGGAAATTTAAACAAGTTTGCTATTAACTAGTTCATAATCTGAGATAAAGAAAGATTCATACTAATTAAACTCTCTGCCCATTTCATATTTTGAGCCCAAACCAACTCCGATATACATAAAATTAAGTGTTGTGCTATGCAAAAGGCATTAGTTGAAGAAAATATATAATTAGCCCCATACATCAATTAAACTACTAAATGACATTATGATAAACTAACAGTAAATTGTTCAAAAAAATATTCGCTATAGCACACACAGCTGTTTTTTGAATTTGCACTTCATATGTCTTATAATAATTTTACAGCTTTAAATGTATGCGACTGTAAATCTATTAAACTACAGCACAGCTGACCTAAAGGTTTCAAACCAAGTGCAAATTACAGAATATTATTCCCTAAATTGCACAGGCTTTGTTTTTCAGATTATTCCCTTGGTATTGTTTAGAGTATATACAATATTAAATGCATTTAAATCCATTAAACCACAACACCATGTGACATTAAGGTATGAAAGTGAAATGTGAAAGAGACATTTTTTGCTGCGGCGCCCGGGGAGCAGTTGGGGGTTCGGTGCCTTGCTCAAGGGCACCTCAGTCGTGGTTGAAGGTGGGAGTCGTGCATAGCTCACCTCCCCCAGCGAACGAGCGCTGTACATTCACTCCCCCCACCTACAATCCCTGCTGGTACAAGACTCGAACCCGCAACCTTTGGGTTACGAGTCTCTAACCATTAGGCCACGACTTCCCCTTGTATCCCCATTGTATTGTAATTTACTGTTACAGTTTGTAACTTACATATTGGTTTTACTCTTTTAAGCCAAACGGTGTTGTAGTTTAATGGATTTAAATGGTGTTAAATATTTGTAAAAAAAAAAAAAAAAAAAAAAAAATCTGAAATCTAAGCTATGTGCAATATAAGGAATTAAATATTCTGAGTAATGTACTGGTGACTACCTTTAAGTCAACAGTGTTATAACTTAGTTTTACATTAAATGAATGCAATACTGAAAATTAATGCAAAGTTCTCAAATTATTTTCAAAAAAATCCGCTATGTGCTAAAACAGGGATATTTTTCTGAACATTGTACTATTAGTGTTTGTAATTATAATGTCATGGTTTAAATTGTGTAATTAAATCATCCAATTGATTTATAGGGCTAATTAATATATTTATTTAAAGTATTTACAGATAGATACAGTAGCTGAGTATCTCTTCAGCAAGCCAATGCGCAAACTGAATTTTGAAACTGAAAATGAAACTCAAAGTAAGACGCAGACGGTCAACACACAATCATCTTCATTAAAAGTAGTGAGACTAACTTATCTTTCCAGTGCTGATGACACGCTCTCTCCTGTTGCTGTCTTTGATCTTGAAATTAGCTGATAATTAATCAAATGCAGCGCTTATCATTTCATTTCGTTGTGAACTCCGTTAAATTTAAATATAGAGTGGGAATTGAAGATCGGATTTATATCCGTTTTGCGACGACACATTTATGTGGCCAAGTGTAATTGGAAAAGTTTTAACAAATCAAATAGATATCCGATCAGCGAAAATGCATGACGTGACCAGGTGTAAATAGGCCCATAAATGTCAGGGGAATCTGAACGTGTTTGGAAAGGGATTGAAGATGATTTGTTAGCTTTAGCTGATTTCTGCGAAAGAAATTCTCCTCTCGGTTATCAGGGGCTGGCGCAAAATGCGGCATCAGCATCTCCCAGTGGCACTTCCGGCTGCCTCTCCAGCAGCACGGACTTACTTCGCTGGCCAATTACATAATTTGATGTAATACTTTTTTATTTTATGGTATCAGGTACTGTACCCAGTGGAAAACCCCCCAAAAGTGAACCGTACCGAGCCGTACCGTGCCGTACCATGCAGTGAAAAAGCGCCATAATTGACACATGACAATAGAGATGCAGTCTGGTGGAGAGAGTCAGGTCGGCAGGAAATGTATATCTGAATATCATCGGCATAGCAGTGGTACTGTAGACCGTGGCGGCGAATAATTTGTCAGAGGGGCATAATATAAACAATAAATAATAATGGCCCTAGGACTGAGCCCTGTGGCACACCCTGTTTAAGAGGGACAGAGGGAGATTTATAGTTATGTATGGTGATGTAATATTGTAGGATAACACCATCCTGGAATGTATAAATATAAGTTGTGAATATATAGATGTAAATCTGAATATATAAATGTATATATTCAGATTTGCATCTATATATTCACAATTTACATGTAAATCTGAATATATATAATTAAATCCAAAAAATATGTACTTAGAAGTCCGAATGTATAGAGGTAATGTTAAATCAGAAAATATAATTTTAAGTCTGTGGGTATATGAACATATTGATTGACAACCTCTTATTTTTCACTATTTTGCAGCAAAGTCACATTGTGCAGAGTACTCATCTGGTTCCTGTGGTCTTGTCCCGGTGGTCGTCTGATACAAGGTCTTTACAGGGGATCTGTATATGGGGGTTATCTAGATTTCCTGGTCTCCGCTGTCTTTCAGGGCTGTAGAGGTCCTTTCTAGGTGCTGATCCACCATCTGGTCTGAATGTGTACTGGATCTGGTGGCAACGGTGACCTCGGAATAAGACTAATATTAGCGTAGATGCCATTCTTCTAGCGATGTAGCAAGTACATAGGGTGTTATGAGAAGTGTTCCCGATTGACCTGATTAATGCAGCCTAAAAATCCTTTAACCGATTTGAATATTACATTTACATTTAGTCATTTAGCAGACGCTTTTATCCAAAGCGCTTACAAATGAGACAATAAGAGCAACAAAACTAACAAAGAGCAACAATCGATAAGTCAAATGACAAGGTCTCGGTTAGGCCTAACGCAGTACACTTACAAGGTATTATATAGAGTATATTATATATATATATATATTATATATCCAACAGGGACCCAACAGTATATTAGATGATGTGTAAAATACACATACTTGTAATGACGCAAAGTATATTGTACGGTGAGGATGAAAGCATCTAACTATAAGAAGTTGTATTTAGTTCAGATAAAATAAATTAATGCTATTCTTTGTTTCTGAAATATTAACACAACATACAGTGTATGTGGTGTTCAATCAGCTGTGTACATATGGGAAAAAACAAGAAATGGAATATCTGAAGAAAAATGAATAACCCATATAGAAATCTGGTAAAGGCAATGTATGTAAACTCACACTACACTGAACAAAATTATAAACGCAACACTTTTGTTTGTGCCCCCATTTTTCATGAGCTGAACTTAAAGATCTAAGATTTTTTTTATGTACACAAAAGGCCTGTTTCTCTCAAATTTTGTTCACAAATCTGTTTAAATCTGTGTTATTGAGCACTTCTCCTTTGCTGAGATAATCTATCCACCTCACAGGTGTGGCATATCAAGATGCTGATTAGACAGCATGATTATTGCACAGGTGTGCCTTAGGCTGGCCACAATAAAAGGCCACTCTAAAATGTGCAGTTTTATCACACAGCACAATGCCACAGATGTCGCAAGTTTTGAGGGAGCGTGCAATTGGAATGCTGACTACAGGAATGTCCACCAGAGCAGTTGCCAGTAAATTGAAAGTTCATTTCTCTACCATAAGCCATCTCAAAAGGCGTTTCAGAGAATTTGGCAGTACAACCAACCCGTCCCACCACACAAACCACGTGTAACCACACCAGCCCAGGACCTCCACTTCCAGCATCTTCACCTCCAAGATCGTCGGAGACCAGCCTTCCGGACAGCTGCTGCAACAATCGGTTTGCATAACCAAAGAATTTCTGCACAAACTGTCAGAAACCGTCTCAGGGAAGCTCATCTGCATGCTCGTCGTCCTCATCGGGGTCTCGACCTGACTGCAGTTCGTAACCGACTTGAGTGGGAAAATGCTCATATTCGATGGTGTCTGGCACTTTGGAGTGGTGTTCTCTTCACGGATGAATCCCGTTTTTTCACTGTACAGGGCAGATGGCAGACGGCATGTATGGCGTCGTGTGGGTGAGCTTTTTGCTGATGTCAACGTTGTGGATCGATTGGCCCATGGTGGCGGTGGGGTTATGATATGGGCAGGTGTATGTTATGGACAACGACACTGTGCATTCAAAATGCATCATAAAAAATGCACAGAGATACCGTGACTAGATCCTGAGGCCCATTGTTGTGCCATTCACCCACGACCATCACCTCATGTTGCAGCATGATAATGCACGGCCCCATGTTGCAAGGATCTGTACACAATTCCAGAAAGCTGAAAACATCCCAGTTCTTGCAAGGCCAGCATACTCACCGGACATGTCAACCATTGAGCATGTTTGGGATGCTCTGAAATCGGCGTATACGACCGCGTGTTCCAGTTCCTGCCAATATCCAACAACTTCACACAGCCATTGAAGAGGAATGGACCAACATTCCACAAGCCACAATCAACAACCAGATCAACTCTATGCGAAGGAGATGTGTTGCACTGCGTGAGACAAATGGTGGTCACACCAGATACTGACTCGTTTTCGGACCCCCCCGGACCCCCCAATACAGTAAAACTGCACATTTTAGAGTGGCCTTTTATTGTGGCCAGCCTAAGGCACACCTGTGCAATAATCATGCTGTCTAATCAGCATCTTGATATGCCACACCTGTGAGGTGGATGGATTATATCGGCAAAGGAGAAGTTCTCACTAACACATATTTAGACAGATTTTTGAACAATATTTGAGATAAATAGGCCTTTTGTATACATAGAAAAAGTTTTAGATTTTTGAGTTCATGAAAAATGGGGGCAAAAACAAAGTGTTGCGTTTATAATTTTGTTCAGTGTGTGTATGTGTGTATAGAATAGATTATATATATATATATGTGTGTGTATGGATTTCACAAATATAAAAATGTCAGTACTTGCACATAGTTTTCAAATATGCAACAAATATTTTCCCAAATACACATATATGACACATGCTTTACCCATATATGAACATATATTCTATAGGCAAATATGTTTACTTTTTTAAATTTATAACAAATATATGTACATATATTTAAATTAAACATAAGCTTCAAATATTTAGGAAATAAAAGTTGAAATACAAATGGCAAATAAACACAGAACAGTGGTTGTTTATTTATTTTTTATTAATTGTTCAGTATCACAATACACTATTAGTTCAGTTCATGCAGTGCAGTACAATACAGTTTGAGAAATATGTTAATATTATTAGACAACAACAGCATATTTCTTTAAGTTATTTAAATTGAATTTAAGGGATAGTTCACCCAAAAATTTAAATTCTGTCATAATTTACTAAGCATCAATTTCCTTTGTCACTCCTGTTATTATCTTTGTCTTCTGACACACAGAGGATATTTTGAAAAATGTTTGTAATCAAACAGTTGTAGGGCACCATTGACTTCCGTAGTATGTGGGGGGAAAAATACTATGGAAGTAAATTTTTTGCCGTGCAGAACCACTCAAATATTTGGAACAACACCAATTCAATAAACATTCTTCAGAATATCTCCCTTTGTGTTCGGCAGAACAAAGAAATGTATACAGGTTGGGAACAACTTTGTGGGCGAGTAAATGATGACAGAATTTTTCATTTTGGGTGAACTAAGGCTCTAAGTGTTCTGTTTTTTCCTATCATTAATACATAAAATAAATCATCAAACTAGAACCCCATTCGCATGCTATTTCACTCGGTTTTTAAAAGTGACAGCTACCTTTTTGGTATGAACGTGCTTGGTATTACAACACTAACATGAGGCATAGCTGAATATTATGACATTTCACATATCCTAGCTCATGCATGATCATGTGCTCCTCCAGCCCAACTGCAACATCGTCTCTTTCACCAGTAACTCTTGGTTGCTTCTACCTTCCCCTGCAACAATGAAAAGGCCGGCATCAACTCCAGTAGCCTCTTCTTCCAAACTGGTAGTCTAAAAAACAACTAACATAATGAAATATTTAGTAATTACACAAGTACTGTTACTATACCAAACTAAATTTACTACCCTGTGTTGGCAAAGACACAACAAAGGCAACACTGTAATGTTTACCTAAAAAGGAAGTAATATTGTTTTTATATTGTTGTTTTTATAATATTGAATATTGTTAATTTAATCAATTAACTCTGATTAGAAAAGGTAGTATCCTCACAATTATATTCCTTCTTAGAGAAAAATGGTATCTGTGAGGATTTCCAGTCAGGATCTAGACCGTATCATAGTACCCGAGGTACTGCTCTCATAGATTACAAATAGACCTGCCTCTCTTATCATCTGATCGTGGGGTTGTATCTCTCTATTAGGCTATGAATCGTAGCACTGCGTTGACACTAGTGACCACACATTCTTTGAATAGACAGAAAACTTTTGTTGTTCATTATGACTGCATTACATGGTTCAAAACTTATCGACCGCCATCATTCGTAGCGTGAATGAAGAGTAGTCGATATCGATCACATGCAGATGGATACCTCAAGGCTCAGTACAGGGCCTTACTTTTCACGCTTTACCTGTTTACCCCTTGGAGAGATCCTCAGTAACCACGGTGTTAGAGCTTTCACTGTTATGCTGATATACTCAGCTTCTATATTCTTCGCGGACCACGGCGAAACATCCCAATTTGAAAAACTAACGGAATGCATAGTCGATATAAAAAACTGGATGACGAGTAATTTCTTACTGCTAAATTCTGAAAAAACAGAGGTGTTAATTATAAGAACTAAAAACTCTGCATATAATAACCTAGAACACTGTCTAAGACTTGATGGCTGCTCTGTCAATTCCTCATCAACCTAGGTGTGCTATTTGATAGCAATCTTTCCTTTGAAAGCCACGTTTCTAGCATTTGTAAACTGCATTTTTCCATATCAAAAATATATCTAAATTACGACCTATGATCTCAATGTCAAATGCAGAAATGTTAATTCATGCGTTTATGACCTCAAGGTTAGATTATTGTAATTCTTTATTGGGTGGTTGTTCTGCATGCTTAATAAACAAACTCCAGCTGGTCCAAAATGCAGCAGCTAGAGTTCTTACTAGAACCAGGAAGTATGACCATATTAGCCCGGTTCTGTCAACACTGCACTGGCTCTCTATTAAACATTGTATAGATTTAAAAATCTTGTTAATTACTTATAAATCCCTGAATGGTTTAGCACCTCAGTATGTGAATGAGCTCTTATTGCATTATAGTCCTTCACGTCTGCTGTGATCTCAAAACTCTGGCCATTTTTGATAATACCTAGAATATCAAAATCAACTGCGGGCGGAAGATCCTTTTCCTATTTTGCGCCCAAACTCTGGAATAACCTACCTAACATTGTTCAGGAGGCAGACACACTCTGTCAGTTTAAATCTAGATTAAAGACCCATCTCTTTAACCTGGCTTACACATAACACATTTCTAATATTCAAATCCGTTAAAGGATTTTTAGGCTGCATTAATTAGGTCAACCGTAACTGGGAACATTTCCCATAACACCCGATGTACTTGCTATATCATTAGAAGAATGGCATCTACGCTAATATTAGTCTCTTTCTTTCTTATTCCAAGGTCACCGTAGCCATACAGATCAAGCTCACTGGTCACTTGCATCGCCGGATCCAGTACATAATCCACCCAGATAGTGGATCCGCACCTATAGATTACCGTACCGAGCCCTGATGTCACTAAGTCAGGACAACTTAGATGAGCAGAATACAGATCCAGTAGACCTTGTCTCCTAGACGGCCACCGGGGACAAGACCACAGAAACCAGTTATCCGTTGCACAATGTACTTTGCTGCAGCCTGGAATTGAACTGCTGGTTTTGTCTGGCCAGAGGAAACTGGTCCCCCGACTGAGCCTGGTTTCTTCTCCATTCTGTCACCGATGGAGTTTTGGTTCCTTGCCGCTGTTGCCTCTGGCTTGCTTAGTTGGGGACACTTAATTTCCAGCGATAACGTCAACATGATTGCACAGATACTATTTAAACTGAACTGAGCTGGATGATGAAATCACTGAATTCAATGATGAACTGCCTTTAGTTAAACACTCAATTTTCAGTTATTGTCATTTTGCATTATTGACACACTATTTTTCTAATTAATACTGTACAGTTGCTTTGACATAATCTGTATTGTTAAAAGTGCTATATAAATAAATGTGACTTGACTTGACTATTGTTTGTCAGTAGGCAGTATTCCTGTTCCAAAAACCAGACCAATCACAATATGCAATGAAACGCATGCCTAGTTTGGCACATGGCTATAAAGGTTAACACAGCAATTAAAAAAGGAAAATATTCAACAACAATTAACTCTGATTAGCATGGAAAATATTCCTTTTATTTCGTGTCCTGGCATCATGTCGCATGTAGTAAGGAGGGCCTCTGCAACATCTCCAAACTCTGACTCATCAGATTCCTCCTGAATGAATGATCACAAACTGATCAATGTCTACAAATATCAAGAGATAAATTTAAATTTGACCTAAATATTGTATTTTGATGAACTGTACAACTGTACATAGTTTTCCCAAAATGTACAATTTTGTCATCAATTACTCGCTCTCATGTTGTTCCAAACCCTTAAGACTTCTGTTTTTTTAAATGCAAATGAAGATATTTTAAATGAAAGTGAGAGCTTTTGAAAGTCCATGCAACAAAAACTCTGATGATTCTAAAAGTTTATAAAAGTAATTTAATCCAAGTCTTGTGAGGCAATATGATCGCTTTATACATGAAATTCAATTAAAAGAATATAGCTGCAAGCAGCAATCACGGGGCCAAGCACTCCAGAGGCAAACTGAGAAGCTAAGCATGGCATGGAGCATCAGACCAAATGCAACAATGAGTAATAAAAGCAATTTTAGGATGATTGTAATTGAAATGGCTGAAAAATCATAAATTCAACCACTAGTAATATGATTTATTAGCTTATCACTTTTGACCAATAAGTGGCGCTGTTACCAAAATAATGTGGCATGGTCAGTGTGAGGTGACAAATGCACTTACAAAGTTTGGTGTCAATATGTCAAATATTTGCAGAGATACAGCCTCAGATGCAGTTTGGCACTATGCCTAAAATTTGTAGTAGCGCTGTACAAAAACGGTTTTGTTTATCGACACGAAATCCATAACTCTTTGTCAGCACAGTCTGAAGATCATCTGACTCGATTTTGGTAAAAATCGGACCAACGAGTGGCGAGGAGTTAAAAAAAAGTAGGTTTTCAACATAAATCAAAATGGCGGACAGGAAGTTCAGCTTACTCTGGCATATTTGGTATCTATGTTGTAGGTATAAGCCAAGGAATATTTTGATATCAGTTTCGTTGTAATAGGCTAATGCAAAAAAAGTTATTAGCATTTTTATAATTATTAATGGTTAATGAATGGTTTATTACTCTTGACCAATAGGTGGCGCTGTTACCAAATTGATGTGGCATGGTCAGTGTGAGGTGTCAATGGCACATACAAAGTTTGGTGCAAATATGTATATCGACACGAAATCCATAACTTTTTTGCCAGCTTGGTCTGAAGATGATCCGAGTCAAATTTGGTGAAAATTGGACTAACGGTCTAGGAGGAGTTCGAAAAAGTAGGTTTTCAACATGAATCAAAATGGCGGACAGGAAGTTCAGCCAATTATGGCAAAATTGGTATCGCTGATCTCGGCATGATCTAAGGAATCTATCAACATAAGTCTGATTACAATAGCCCAAATTTTTCAAACGTTGTTAGCATTTATGTAAATTGCTTAATAACTTTTGACCACAAGGTGGTGCTGCACCCAAAATTTTTGTGTACTATCAGGGCACGGTGCCGAAGATGCATATCGATTTTCGTAATAACAAAGTCTAAGCGTTCTTAAAATATTGAATTTTTTTACTAAATTCAAAATGGCTGACGCCCAAAATGGCTGACATGGAAAAATTTGGTATGGTTCGACTCGGCATGATGCACCGGATCTAAAGAGACTGGTTTTGTGATTTTTGGCAAAACCATTCAGAAGTTATAAGCAAAAATATGCAGTTTTCATGTCTCCTGACCACTAGGTGGCACTGCGCCGAAACACTGCAGGTAGTCTCAGGTCATGCTCGTTATAACACATACCAAGTTTGGTCTCAATACGCCAATCCGTTGCGGAGATATAGCCTCACCTCCATTTTTACGTGCTTTTCATAGAATTCCTTTGTGCGTTATTCAAGAACGGTTGGACAAATCAACTTGAATTCCAAGTTTTTGCCAGCATGGTCTGAAGATGATCTGAGCCAATTTTGGTGAGAATCAGACAAACCGTCTAGGACAAGTTCGACAAAGTAAGTTTTACGAACAATTAAAAAATTTTTAATTTTTGATTTTTTAATTTTGAATTCGGCATGAGCCAAGAATTCACAGGAAAAAAGAATTTTCCATTTGTGCCTTATGGTTCAAAAGTTATTAGCATAAACATGATTGAAAGTTTGGACAAGTGGTGGCGCTAGAAAGTTGGAGTTAGAGACTCCAAACTTGCTGTGCTTAATGTTGAGACTGTCCTCTATCAGTAAGATAAATTTCACAACTTTCCCTTAAGTGGTTCTATGGGCTGCCATAGACTTGCTGCGGAAGCAGAAGAATAATATCAAGAAACGGAACAAAAACAATAGTGACTGACCGCACCTTCGGTTCTTGTCCCTAAAGATAAAATATAGTAAACACAAAAAGGCAAAAATGTAAGTGAATAACCTCATGGTCCTTGCATGTCTGCAATGAGTTTGATCCGCTCTATTATCTGTGTGCTCATTGCTTACCATGCAGTAAAATTCAGTTGTGGAGGTAACGAATTACAACTACTCGCGTTACTGTAATTAAGTAGTTTTTTCGGGTACTTGTACTTTTTTGAGTATATTTTTAAAGCTGTACTTTTACTTGTACTTCAGTACAAATTAAGCAAAATAATCTACATCATTACTTTTAAATCATAGTTCGTTACTAAGTACGCCCACAATTTGAATTGATATTAAAACCTTTGACGGCACTTCAGTAGCCAAAGATATCCGACCGTAAAGGGACCAATAAAAGCCCTGATATCTGAACCGGGAAAAGCCACCGCTGCAGCAGGTGAAGAGCTGATCAAACAGTGAGGGACCTCAGCGTAATTTATGGACTCAAAGTTTGGAGAAACAAACTACAAGGTAGTGTTATCATAAATATCTATATTTTGATACCGATACTGAAATATCTGACACAGGTTCCATTACTCATTTTCCACAGTATCTACCGTATATAGCCTACATCGATACAAGCTGCGTCTCTCTTTCCTCTCCGACAGTAGCTATGTTTCCATCACCCTGTTTTTATGCACATTTTGAAGTATCGCATCAGAAACGAGTGATGGAAATGTTGAATTTCGAATAAAAATCCCTTAATTCGCATAAGAGTTTTTACGCTCGCTTGAGGTGGTTTTTGACTTGTGCGAAAAAGGGTTAATGTGAATAAAAGGAGATGGAAACATATTTGCTGTGGAAATTCCTCCATGCGCATTAAAAAAGTAATGTGACTGCGCTATAGGACGGCAAAACCTAACCAGTGGACCAATCTCGTTCCTCAGCATCTGAAATGTTATGGTCATTTTGAAATGTCAGAGCAAAGTCTGTCATCAACGTAATTCTGTATAATTGCCTCCCAGAACTGTTACACAACTGCGTTCCCAAACAGCAGCATCCACCTCCGAAAGCAATGATCGCATTTATTTTGTTTTGTCTGCTCGCTCTGAGGCACAAGTAATTTATTATATCCACCTTATTTTTCACGTAAGCACGGGCGCCGCCATTTTCAAACTATAATGTGTCAGATTTCCGGTAAAGCACTTCCGCCAATAGTAGTTGATGTGGGGGCACCCTATAATTTGCACACCCCTCCGGAGGGAGAAGAAGCTCGACGGCTTTGGTTAAAAGCCTTAAACTTAAAGAAATCACCGAAAGTTCCGTACGTTTGCTCTTTCCACTTTGTTGATGGCAGACCCAGGGAAAACCATCCATTCCCCGAGAAATTATGCTCTAGTGAAGACTCTGAGGCGACGTCTCGTCAGGATATATCCACAAACAGAAGAAATTTGTTGATAACAGAAGAAAACTGTTACAAGAAAGCGCTTGGAGGGATAGCTAAAATGTAAATTCTGTCATTTACTTACTCTCGAGTTGTTCCAAACCTGTGTTAATTTCTTTTTGCTGGTGAACACAAAAGGAAGATATTTCGAAGAATGTTTGTAACCAAGCAAATCTTGGGTCCCATTCACTTTCATAGTAGTAAGAAATAATACTATGGAAGTGAATGGGACCCAAGATCAGTTTGTATATTAACATTATTCCAAATATCCTCCTTTGTGTTCAGTAGAACAAATACATTTATACAGGTTTAGAACAACTCCAGGTTGAGTAAATTATGAAAATGTTAATTTTTGGGTGAACTATCCCTTAAAGCCAGGTACTGTGATTGTGTTGAATAAAAATACCACTGTACTGCGACTGGAACACCATGGTGCATGTACAAAATACTTTTGCGACTTTTTGTAAATAGGGGGTGGGGAATTTATCAGTTTCTCCTGAGCATCTGACTGACTTCAGTGTTGTGTTTTGCAGATGATGAGCAAGGTGACCATGAGACCGCACAAACGGAGCCATTGCAGCTGCCCCTTCAGTACAGTGATGCCTGCACTCAGTGGGGGTTTCAGGCATTGACAGACCACACTTATGCTTCAGGGGATAAAATAATGTTGCACAAGGCAACACAGTTCCACAGTGAAGATCCCTTAGCCCTTGACATTCTTAATGATGACGCTAGCTCTTTATTGTACACTGGCTTCACCCTTAGTGTCTTTAAAGAACATGTTAAATATCTCCAGCAGTTCTACACTTCCAATTTTAAGATGCACATAATGGATCAAATTCTGATGACCATGATGAAGCTGAAGTTGAATTTCCTTCAAGGAGATCTTGCTGAATGCTTTGATGTGTCTCAGAGTGTAGTAAGCCGAATTCTCTCCAACTGCATTGATACAATGGAGGAGCACATGAGAGTCTACATTCCATGGCTGCCACGGGAAACAATGCACAGCACAATGCCTCAGTGCTTTAAAACCAGTTAAACTCTGCGGACCCGGATACGGGTCCAAAATCCCGTTAAAAATGTGTATGCTTCATTTACATAGCCTTCCTTATATGGTATCAGCCCATATATGGGTTCATTTGAAAGCTTGGAGTGTCTTCTTTACAAAGAATACCATTTCTTTTGGTTTTTATATTCATAAAGCAGTAAAATTAAGCTTAGAAATGTATTAGTCCCACACACGATTTTCCGCCTAGCCATTGCGAACTTTTTTTACGAAGAATGGGCATTTGATATATTTTTTACAATAAAGTCAAGTCATATATCACAAGAAATCTCATTCTCAGGAATTTCACGATGTAGAAATGATGTATTTTATTGTGTGACAATCATAGATAGAATTATCTTCAATTGAATTGCGATGAAAAAAAAAAAAAAACGGAATTTTTTATTGTGTAACATTTCTACTCGTAGCACTGCTTCAGTTAGCCGCAAACAGCCACAAATATCTATAAACTCTATATTACCTTTTAGATTAGGATCTCTTCTTTCAAACAAGATGTTTTTCACGTTTCTGCGTGCTTCCATCGGTGTGATATTCGCGTTCTGTCCAGGTAACGGAATTCAGCGCGTCAGCGTCTCACAGGCTCTCCATGGCATGCCACCGCGCATTCAGCTCTTCTGATGCTATACATCTCTGCGGCCAGTTCTGCGCTGCAATTGGTCAGTTTACACGTCACTCAGGTCCGCCATTACAGACTCTGTGAAATCTGACACCGACCCGTCAGCACAGTGGGCAGAGAAAGGAGGGGTCGCCTTCCGCTCGCTCAGCCAGTGCTCTGTGGGGAATGAAGTCCACTAACGCGAGAATTGAAGGCTTTTGACCGGACGGAAGAGTTGTAGCGAATGCGTCTCGGATCCTTTCAGTCTATGATGATCATATTACAAGTTATATACGATGAAGAACGGTCAGCGCGCCGTGGAGAGCCTTGGAGAGCAGTGGACGCGCGCCTGGGGAGACTTTAGGAGAGATTCTCGGTGAGTTTTGAGCGTGTTTGGCTTTGTTATGAAGCGTGCTAGCTATAGTAGCACGCTGATACACTGTTTTGCTGACAGAAAAGGAGAGTACATTATGCATTTCAGTAAGTATACAATAAATATACATGGATCATTACAGTGCGGTGTAGATGAGCTAACATATTAGGTATGATGACAAAATTTTCAACCACCCCTAAACTCAAAATTGATCACATGACTAGACAGATTAGAAAATTCTCTTTACAAAGACACCTGGATTGTGAAAATCAGTTGAGGATTGAGAAAGTTATGATATTTATAATATTAGGGATTATACTAAAATGTTATACATTAATTACAATAGAAGGTATGTGACCGAAAATGCTCATTATTCACATCTTTTTGCTTGTAACTTTCTCATTTTATCAGATATTTGCATGAAATTTAAACAGAAGGTAGAATTGTGTTAGTTCTTTCAAATGAAATCATGAACATTTACTGTTTTAGTTGGAATGGGCATCAGACCCATGGTACCTCACCAAAACAATTATAATTGAATTAATAAGCGTTCTTTCATATTCATAAACATTTTATTTTCACAATACAAGCGAAGACAACTTTACACACCACTATTAATTATGAATTCATATTTATACACCCTGAAAATGCAAATATACATTAATATTCCTAGTCATTCATTTTCTTTTTCATTTTTTCATAACAATGAATGATCGGTATGACAAATATACAGGCTATCTGTGCGATTGAGTTGATAACAGGCTATTGACAGGCTATTGTACAACCAAGTCATCCAAGATGACATCTGCTGCCATCGCATAGATGGACACATCAGTGTCATGTGCATCAAATTCATACCCTTCTCCACTCATGGCCCAATAGCCAACAGTGTATTTCTTTTTTTTAGCATGGAAAGTCTCGATTTTCCCATTGAAAATTACCCTGCTGCCACCCAAATCCCACGCATGACATATAAATGCCCCCACTCCTCTGCCACCCAACAACTCCTTGATCAAGCTCATTTTCTCTTCTGGGAGTTCTGGAAACGCTTCCTCGATCTTGTCTGCACCTAATTCTTCAAACTTTTTCTCTAACACTTTCCGTTCTTGTTCACTTCTCTTCCTTTCTTTTGTGGCTTGACGTTTGTGCAATTCCTCCTGTAGCTCTCCTTGCTTCTTCCTCCTCTTTCTTCTTTGTATGACCCCCAGCCTCACTGCTTTCCTGATGACCAGCTCTTGTTTTTCCTTGTCTAAACTGTCCAAATAGTCCACAGTGTTGTTTTTCCGTGCTCGCATTTTACAGGACAAGTAGCAGATGGTGGCATTTGGAGCTTTCTTCTTCAGCGCACTAAACATCCCCATCAGCTCTTCAGCATCCATGTTATGTGATCTTGCCGAGGTTGTCTCTTGTTTTAGTTTCTCCGTCACTGTCCATGTATCAAAGTATTGTTGATACTGTCTTTCAAGTACTAAAATGACTGCTCTCAGACAGCTTTCCATCATTTGAGTGAACATGACTGTGTCTTTTGGTGGTTGTTGCAATTTCTCAAGGATTTTGTCTGAAGCATTCAGCTGATTTCCAAAGAGGTCTGTTGTGCGAGTTAGGAATTCAGCAGGTGAGTGTAGTTGATCTTTCAGGTTCTGCACGGTCTCTTTGATCATTTCAATACATTTAATGTAATCAGTTTGGTCATCTGCACCAGTGTAGAATTTGGTCATCCAGGGTCCAGTCAGAAATTTCCCAAGCAAACCCAGAACTTGCATTTCAACCTGTCCAGCTGTAGAGTTGAAGTCTTCCAGTATGCTAGCACGCAGGCCTCCACAGGATGTTCCTCCACAGAGATATGACTTTAGTGCTGCATGATGACTTGAGAATATCCCACATATATGGAAAAGAATGTGCAGTCTATTACCTCTGTAGCGTGGTATGAGGCCGAGAGGGAGATTGTTGTGATCCAGAAAGACCTTAAAGCCACGAGGGTCACCCTTGCCATCCATGTACCTCATCTTATTCATTTGAACCACAATGTTGGCCCCAATGCAGTCTTTCCCCTTGATTTTTCCAGTAATCCCCATGGATTTCTCGATCTCCTTCAGAGCACTCTTTGTCTTTGAAGCGATTGTTTCCAGAGGATGAAGGTTGCAGTTCAGCTCATTCAGGGCCTTGTTCCAAGATGCACAGACTAAACAATGGCTGCATGATTGGCAGCACAGCGGTCAGTGAGCGTGTTTGATATATTCCCTATCATTTTTTGAAGAATGTTTTCGTAGTCTGCCTCAAAAAAATGACAGTAGACATTGGCAAGGTTACTGATGGAGTCACAAATATGGATCTGGTAATCCTCAGCAGAGCCTCCTGGAAGTTCATCTACAGCAACAACATAACAGTTCTCTTTGGTGGTGAAATGTATGCTGTTCAAGTGGATTCCCTCCTGTGTGGTTGCATCAAAACCCAGGGTAGAGTGTGTGTTCGCTAAAAGTGCTTCAGCAGTCTGGAGGTCACTTATTGCCCCCAGTTCTCTGGTCATGGCTTCCACAGTAGCTCTTTTTGGCACATCACTTAAACTAATGCTGAAGCGCAGTCCAAACTTTGTAATCAAATTGTGGATGTTAGCAGTAGGCACCTGATTGGTTATTGCATCAAACACCATCAAACGCATTTCATTTGAGTACGACTTTGCGTCTGTTTTTGTAAGCTTTTTTTCACTTTCCAAATCCTGGATTTTTTCTCCCAAAAGAAGGTTTTCGACCTGAAGATCATGAATCTCACTGTTCATTGAATTAATTCTTTCTTCTAACTCGCAGCATCTTCGATCCATATCATCAACAGAATTTGATTTAACCTCTCGTCTCATGTGTGTAAGGGATTTCTTCAGGCGCATATTACTTCTTGCTTTCACTTTGTATTGTTTTTTTTAATTTAGCGATGGTTTCAGCATCATGCGATTTCAACAGATTTTTCAAGTCGGATATTTGCTTTTCTTTCCTTTTCAGTTTCTGATTAAGTATCCTTATTGCTCCCTTCTTTTTCTGCTGTGCTATGAGTGTCTTAATTGCCAGGTACTTGCTTCTCTGTATCTGCAGATGTTTCTGCCTCATGTTTTTCAGAGACTCCTTGTATCTGGTACAAGAAGGACAATTGCCTCTAGCAACCTGTCTTGTCTTTAAAGGACTAAGTTTAGGAACTTGTTGTTCAGCAGAAGGAGACTTTGCATGGGGAACTGTGGTGGTAGTGGAGATTCCACAAAATCTTCGGCTACATACCCCTTCAAACTGACTGAATTCTCGCTCACTAGTTAGCTTTCTGTATTTTGTTAAAGTTTTTTCAACAAGTAGCTTCACTTTATTTTTTGCCTGCTCTTCAGTCATTTCTGGTATGTATCTGATTATTTCTCTTGCAGTTGCAGCTCTGCTGGATTCTGCTGTGACATAAAGAAAGAGAATGTGTCCATTTTGGATCAAATGAGGAGATGGTAGATCACTGTACTTGTCCAGGAGGTGCTGTCTGGCTAGACCTGGCTGTGTGTTGGGCCCCTTCCTTCTTTTCATAATTAGCTGTAAAGACAGAACATCAAATATTAGTCTAATCTATATGATTCAGGGAAATTGGACATAAATGGACTAATCAACATGGCTTGTGTTGCAGGATAGTTTGAATAAAATAGTAAATAAAATTAATAAAGACAACAAGCAAGCATTGACTTTTTGATTACATTCATAGATCCAATGAAAAGCCACTTTTAATTTTATGTACACAGTTATGAATTGTAAGGATTTGCTGTATTCAGCTAGAGCAGTGATTCCCAACCAGGGGGTACGTGGAAACATTTAATAATTTATTTCCTTGAAAATATATAATTTTTAATTTAAAAATTAATTTACTTATCCTCTTAGAAATTCCAAGAAGAAAATGCCTGAGAATTAAATGTTCAAATTAAGAAGATTAAATAAAATTATTTTCATTTAATAATCATGTGTAATTTAATCATTGTTTTCATTTAATAACCTGTTTGCAGTTATATCTAATAAATAGTTTAATGTTATGTTCTACTTTTGAAGAATCATCAACACATATGAGTGAGGGGGTACCAACTCATGGTAGGCTCAAAACACAAAAAAAGGTCAGGGTTATACAAGACAAAAAGGTTGTTAGCCTATTCATTTAGACAGACTTAAAGGCAAGTCCTCAGTAATTAATGTATTTCGAAGTAATGTAAACTATGTTACTATTATATGTCAAGAAAACCATGAGATACATATTAAAGTACATTGCATCAGTAACACTTTCAAGAAAAACACGGTGAGAATGAGTTAAAATCGAGACAATTTTTATTTATTTTTTAAACGATGCCTGCAGTGGACGTTCTGACAGGACGTTCGCTAATCTACCGCCACAAATGTGACTACCAAATTTCCGCGATTTATTTAAATACCTTCTCCACCATGGATTTCGATGAAATTTCGTCAGTACCAAGATAAAAGGTATATATTCATGCCCACCTACCTTTCATTAGTGTCCAGAGTTTTGATGAAGGCCGCCGACCGGTTGAAAATCACTCAAATCTTCAGACAGTTGCTGTGAACTGAAAACACCTCAGGGCTGAAAAGCTCGAAATGTCTAACGCTTCCGGGGGTTGTTCTCGACATAATTACTGTCATATTCAGGAAAAACATACTGCCACTAGGCGGCGAGGAGTGGATATTGCATGACACACATTTTAACAGTACCACGCAGTTTGGAACAAATTGTTGAGACAGAATGTTCGTCGCGCGCGGTTGCTATGTCAACATACCTAAACATATGTTTGTTTGACGCTGTGACTGTAGTTAGCGGCTAGCGGATTAGCCCAGCTCTGGACCACAGAGGCAAGCACAGCTGGATTCAGGATGAGAGAGAGATGCGGTGCTCAACTGATGCTGAGGTGAGAGATGCTGTGATCACTATCCCAATACAGAATGCATATAAATGGAATGATATAAAGCTGGAGGATATGGGTTCTATTTTAGGTTGTTATAGACCAGATATATATTATAATGTATACAGTCTTGAGCATCCTGAAATAATTAAACTGAGTGTAGAAATCACAATATGAGAAATTTGGTCCAATTCGCTTGGGCCATTTTGTATATTACTACTTAGAAAAACAAAAAAATGAAACATAATTCAATTAATAATCAAATAAAGTGCTTATGGCACAAAGTAAAATAGGATTCTGGGGCTAATGTGTTTTATAAAGCCTGTTTTTGCAAGAGAAACTCACCATGACACATTTCGATGCAGAATTGTACATTTTCAATCGCTTCACAAATACTGTTCTAACTCCTGTTTAGAAGCTGTTATTTGAAAGATTCTTTTTTTCTGGTACTTTTTGGCATCAAACTAAGTAAATTGCAGAGAGCTGGACCTAATTATAACCTGAATTACAGAATTTAAAAAAATATATATTGAATTAAAACTCAAAAAGCGCCTATGTTTTTTTTGTGTTTATAGTAATAGTTGAAAAGTATATAATGTTATTTATAAAGAATTCCACTCATATTTTGTAGTTCAAAGGGTTTTATTTACAATGAAACCATTTTTTTTAATTTCCTCCATTGTATGTGTGTAGGGCAAACATTTGAATTTGAGTATGAAAAATTTAGGCGAAAATTCCAAAAAACGCCCCGAGCTTAACTGGTTAAGGAAAACTTCCCAAACACCACCTGCATTATTGACTGCTCTGAGTCAACTCTGCAAAATCACACAATCTTGACTCCAGAGGGGAGTCATATAGTCATTATTATTCAAGCAATACTCTAAAGTGCCTAGTTGCCATTGCCCCCTGTGGACTCATTATGTTCATCTCCCCTGCTTATGGGGGAAGATGCAGTCACAAGTTCATTACCCAAGAATCTGGCTTCCTGGACTATCTCCAGCCTGGTGACGAAGTGATGGCAGACAGAGGCTTCACCATTCGTGATTTGCTGTTTGAGAGAGAGGTAAACCTTATCATGCCAGCATTTACTCACAAAGGTGGACTTGGCAAGGTGGTCTGACGAGGATGTTACAGGCACAAGGAGGATTGCAAATGTCCGCATACATGTGGAAAGAGTGATCAGATGGCTCAAGGTGTTCAAAATTGTCTCCCAGACTGTCCCTATTAACATGGCACACAAAATGGACAAAATCCTCACAGTGTGTGCAGTGCTTGTGAACATGCAAGGTGACATCATCCATGAGGATACAGAATAAAAATTGCTACATTGTTCACCATCTGCCTTGTTTGTCAAACTTATGTATATTATGTAAATAGTTTACACTTTTAGTTGTTGAACTCCACTGATTTGACAATGTAAAACTGATTATTTCTTGAACCACTATTGCAGTGTTTCCAAACCGGGGTGCCGTCTGTCGAGAGCAGGGGTGCCATGTAAAAAAAAATAATTTTTAAATATTTTAAATTGCTAAAATGTTCAAAAAAAGCATCTATTATATAATATCCATTTCTGATGTCGCCAATAATTAGATGCACCGAAATTTCGGCTGCCGAAAATTAGTTTGCTCAGGTTTCACTTTCACGTGGTGTGACGCTCTGCGTATTATCCGCTCTATGCGTGTGCGCTCCGCTCAGTCGCTCCACTCGTATACCGTTCATGCTCATCGGAACAGCAAAGTCCACTCAAAAATTGAGCCGGCAGGAAACATCGATGTAGTACAGTATCGTTTCTGTCTGCAATAGCCCTACTGTACTGTAACAAGGTGTGGCAACTCTGGTAACACTGCCCTCTCATCCATTGATCTGCTAACCGCTATGTTATTCTCACATGTTCTGATAAGAATTACGCTTTCTAGACTAACTTATTTGCTAATTGTAAAAAAAAAAAAAAGTTAAATATCTTAACCTACTGTTAGAGCTACCTGAAAAACTAAAAAGCAATTTAATTAATTCGAAGGCCTGTCATTATTTTTTATTTGTGCTATCATTATTAATTTCTTTTTTTTGTTCTTATTTTATTACTGACTGCTTATTTGTCATTTTTTATTCAATTCAAAGTTTTAGATCAAGCTATCTCGTGCTACTGCACCTAAATTACCCCACTGTAAAATTAAAAAACTGAGTGAGCAAAGATTTGTGAGATATCTATTTATAATGGTAATTAAATAATGTTTATGTATAAAAGCCTACATTAAATCTGTCATATAAATTGGTCTCTTCATTAGAAATTAGCCTACTGATTGCCACCATTGATGGACAATTTTTTAATATTAAAAATATCTGTATGACATTATATTCTGCAGTTCTTCCCTGTTGTACCGAATATCTATACTTTTTAAATGATCATATCGAAGTTAGAAATTCTAATATTGTGACAAAATTAATTTTGTAGGGTGCCATAAGTTTGTTAAAATTTCCAAAGGGTGTCGCTACTAAAAAAAGGTTGGGAAACACTGAACTATTGTACAGTATTGTGTATATAGAACCACAAATTCACTACTACCAATTTAGATAAACCAGTGAAAAGCCCGTTTATACAAAATTTATAATGTAGTAATTTTAGCTACAAGTCGAAGAAGAAGCGGCTCGTCGGAGAAGCATATAGCCGTGATGGCACAAATATATTAAATCATTATTTAAAACTACAAAAAGGAGACAACAACGGAACAGGAGATGATGGCATTCTTTCAATCTCCACAAGGACTTGTACCACGGCAGATCAACATTGTTTGTTGCGGACAACTACTGATGTATAATACTATGTAGTATAATAAATGATAAGACACTTGTTCTTTGCTTTGTTTTATTTTATATAAGAAGGTGTAACATTAAAATATAATAAAGTGCACATAAACACACACACAACTCAAGTACATATGGAGGGAGGGGTTCTTGCAGACCAATCACAGCGCTTGCGGTCTGCGTAGAATTTGACGCGCTGTTCGATTTTTGGAGAGGTGCACATCTACGGCCTTATGGGTGTGCGTCTATGCGTAAGCTACGGCGTAGGTCCGACGCAGAAGTATAAATCAGCCTATAGTTTCAAGATCTTATTTGACTTCTTTCACCTTATATATGCACACACACAAACACACAAATAAAATGCCAAGATGAAGTTTATTTTAATTTTTTTCCCCCACTGAAAATTATAGTTTAGCAATGCTAGGTAAATAATGACAATTTGTCACTTTTTCAAAACTCATGGAACAAATGGAAAACATTATGAATAGGGGTGTCAAACAACTAATTGCATCCAAAATAAAAAGTTATATTATATTATCGAAAAGTAAACATATATTTTAGTTATTTATAACTTATTTTGGATGCAATTAATCAGCCCTAATTCTGCACAGTAATCCGTTTTAAAGTAGTAATGAAATATTTTTTTTGTCCTTATCCGTAAACTATCAACAAGTGCTTTCACAGATAAAAGAGAAAAAGGAGACATTAGTCATTTACCAGTTACCTAATCCTCAATGCAATCACATTAGGTTAACAGTACTTACTTGCACATGTCAGTATACTTAAGGCAAAGCTTAAGTCTTCCGCAGTCAGATTCATCTACAATTCTTGGAAGCATATGGGTAAAATAGGAAGATTTGAGTCCTTTGAGTTGCAGCTGAGGAATGCCATCCACCATCTTCAAATCGCTGAGCTTGCCAGAGTACAGTTCTGCAAGATGTGTGGAGTTTTTGCTCAAAAAAGGACACTTGATTTCCAGCAGCTCTGAGGAGTTTAAAGGTGCCATAGAATGGAAAACTGTATTTAACTTGGCATAGTTGAATAATGACAGTTCTGTACATGGAAATGTTATACCGTGAAGCCTCAAACACCATTGTCCTCCTCCTATGTAGCGCTGCCATGCAAACGACCAACTGACAATAGGGCGAATCAGACATAACACCGACTGTTGACGTACATCTTATCACTAATAGTTACGCCCCCAACCAACATTTGCATATACCCGCCCCAGTTCAGGCCTCCGCCAGCCAACCTGCACAGCGTCCAAAAAAAAAAAAAAAATCACCCGTTTCCTGCAGGTAGTGTGAAGAACAAGCAGGATAATAGCAAAATGGCAGATCATGGAAATAAATGTTATGTTCCAGGCTGTGCAGGGGATGTGAAGTGCAGGGATGGGTTGGTGTCTGTATTCAGAAAGGCACGGAAAACAAATAACGCGCGTTCTAATAAAATAACGCAAGCCACTAAAGGGACATGGTTAGCTGCTTGCTAGCGGTAGCCTGTTACATTACAGTACATAAGATTTCACTTATCACATAAACAGAGTAAGGAGAGATGACTGAGGATGATGGCGAATGATTTACAGATGCTCATCACTATTCACTTGCATTGCATCTTTTGTCCATACAATGAAAATGAGTGGTGACTGAAGCTTATATTCTGCTTGATGTCTTCCATTGTGTTCCACAGAATAAAGTAACGTTTGGAACAACATGCAGGTGAGTGATCATGACAGAATTGTTTAAAGGAACACTCATTTTCCAACTCCCCTAGAGTTAAACAGTTGAGTTTTACCGTTTTCGAATCCATTCAGCCGATCTCCGGGTCTGGCGGTAGCACTTTTAGCTTAGCTTAGCATAGATCATTGAATCTGATTAGACCGTTAGCATCTCGTTCAAAAATGACCAAAGAGTTTCTATATTTTTCCTATTTAAAACTTGACTCTTCTGTAGTTACAGTAAATATTTACCATCACGGTGTTTAATATTGTTCTGTGTGTGCTCCCACTATGCTCCTTACATACCGGCTAGCGAAACGGAAATCTAACACATTATAAGAAAGTACATCATCGTATTTACTTCTGCGTTGCAAAATAAGGTGGATAAGCCTATGAAAGTAGGCCTTTCTCCTACTTTTCATAGTGATATATAGCCTAGCACCAGTTCTACCATGAAGTGACGATTTTGTTCTCTTTGACTCGTTGGATGGAAACGGTGCTTTATTTGCAAATGTTTTATGCGATATTTCAGTTTTGCGCATAAGTTCTCAACTTTGGATGGAAACCCGGCTAGAGAGTTTGACACACAACCGCCTCCTGTCGATTACAGTCTGAATGTCCACACGGGATTGCAGGTATTCCTCATAATTGTAATCATTCCCGCGCAAATGTGGCGGGCGCTTTATTTTAAAGTCAAACACAGACATGAGAACACAATCATGTAATCGCAGAAAACTGGATGCAAGAATACAAATTAACTGCCTGTCCTCTCACTCTGATATTGCTTGATTACGCAAAGACTGTGCAATCGTGATCTCTCCGTGCTTTTAAAGTAGAAATGATTTCTCTTTGCTCCTGCTTAAAACTTATTAAGTTACAACCTTTAGAATAGATCCCCTGAAAGCAAACGTACATCACGGAGACGTCTATTTGACGTCTGCATTTACATCTGCAAGATGTATTTTTTAGAGTGTTTGCTCATCTGCAATACGTCTATAGGATGTTTCCTATCAGATGTCAAATAGACGTTTAGAAGTTGTCTTTAAGATGTTTATGATTTAGAATGAATGTAAAACTGACATCTTAAAGACGTCTATCAGATGTTTGTACACAGCAAATACTTTCCAGATGAAGCGATCTTTAACAGATATCTTGCAGACGTACCTGTGCTATCTGGGGCCGATGAAAATCCTACTGGAAACTTTATTGGCTGTAAGTGAAATGCACCAGAAAGTCTTTCAACCCAGAATTTTTGACAAGTGCATTTTGAATGCAGCTTCCAAAAGACAAAAAAATAGCCGAATAATATTTTTAATATTTGATACAATCACACCGGCGTTATTAGATCGTTCAGAATGCGGCACAGCATCAGCTGCTAAATTCAAATCTGTGTTAGCTGGCTGGCGCTGAGCCAGAGACAGACGCTTTTGTACAGCGCTGCATTATAACCAATCACACACAATGCTGTTGAGCTTACGAACACAATGAGCAATCAGAGGTGTTCAGATGAGTCGTCGCTAAAATGCCTGTGTTTTCTTCACTCACTCGTTGACTGAATACCTCTTTCTGGTGAATTCTCTCGTCAGAAACACAAACTCATACACACGTCTGCACTTTGTTAAGTAAGATACTCATTTCACAGTGTAAACAGCTTCAGTGATTTTAATGGGAGTTTTGAGAGTGCTTGAACTCTATCAAAAAACATTTTCACTGACTTCAGTTTAATGTAAATGCTCTTTGCTCTCTTTCTGTACAATGAAAGTGTTATGATTTTAACCTAACTTACAATGTTGTCATTAAATTCACATTAAATACAAAGTCAGTTGTACTAAAAATATTTTATGGCATGACACCCTGTTACTTAAGTAAATAGACAGGTTTTTATGCTTAGTTAATAGATTACATTATTAGGCTACTTTGACCATCCCCCATTGTAGATCAACATAATCTATAAAGGTGGAAAATGCAACAATTTACACATATTTGAGAATTGAGATTTAGTTTAGTCGACACGTGTGGGATTTTCAAATAAATAAAACATAAGAGCATATAAGTGCTATTGTGGCTGCTGTGTGTCACATGACAACCCCACCCCCACTCGTGCCCCCTCAAAAATAATGAAAGCATGACGCCCCTGCTTTCAACAATCAAAGATGGAACTTTAATTTCTTTAAAATGTAAGTTTATGCTAGAAATGTTTCGGAATGGGATATTTGTCTAATTTGTACATATAAATACCCTAGTCTGCTACTGCATCACTACATTGATGTTCCATTTATCTAAATAAGTAACATACATATAGCTCTTAAACCACTGCCTATAAAAATTCAGTGTTGTCATATTTCAAATACCTCAAACTGAATTGAGGTAATTTGTTCTATAATTGTATTACTGACTGTGTACTTCTCTTTTTTTTTGTAAATTCAATTCATTTTGAAATCAATTGATTTGAAATCAATGGTTTCCTTGTGCTGTTAGCTTTTGCAACAAAGTAACCCTATTTTAAAAACCAAATACCAGAATGAGCAAATGTTAAATGAGATTTTTGTACTGGTAATTGATCATTTTATATAGTCTTTTTAGAAGACTTGGTTTAAACCAATTTCAAAGCTTGAAATATTGATTGCCTTGAAAAAATGGATGGACAAAAAAAAAGTAAAATATTAAAATATCTATATGGCAGTACACAGTATGTGGTAGTTTTGCCAGCTAGTCGTCAAGAAATCAAAAATGACCCTACTTACTTTTTTAGTGCACATTACTAGTTTTGTGGTGAACAATTGAACCAAGTCAATACACTGGGAAAAAAAAATGTGTGCCGTCGCTTCCGCTCTGGAAAGGTGTTCTGGCTCTGATTAAGTCAATTTTGAGGGCTTCGGAGAATCCTCTTGTTAAAGGGTCATATGATGCTTTTTTAAAGATCATTATTATTTTGTGTATTTGGTGTAACAGAGTATTTTGACATGCTTTAATGTTCAAAAAACACTTATTTTTCAAATACTGTAGTTCCTCTATGCCGCGCCCTCTCTCAACGCTTAGCTAACGCTTCGTTTTCTACAAAGTCCCCTCCTTCCGACAAGCGCAGTCTTGCTCGATTGCCAGCTGCCAGTGCATTGTGCTTGCCGACATCGCAAGCACTATTCGCGGAATGTAACCCCCCTGACCATAATCGCGCGATCTCTCTTTCAAAATAAAGGTAAGCCATAATAAGTCATTCGTTTTTTTTTTAAACCAATCCAGTTTTTTCAAGCCGAAAGGGGAACAGAGTCGCTGACAGACACAGTGATGAAGCTGGTACTGTATGTGTTTGCAGTACACAAGCCACGGTTAAGACAGCTGACTCCACTGTGATGTGTCTCTCTCGCTCTCTCTCTCTCTCTCTCACACACACACACACACACCCCACACCACACACACACACACACTATGACAAACTCCGCATTTTGAAACATCAATAGCAATACTTCAAACTAATAACACAGCATTAGCTGATCAAAGGCCCAGATTGTCAAAGCAAAGTCAGAAGACCTCCTCTCCTAGTTCACGAAACAGTCTTCCAAAAATGCATTGCTGTTCTGTTGTAATTAATCTTAAAGATTCCTAAATGCATCTACTTCCGGAAGGCCAAATAAAGTGCTTTTGCTTTCGCCTAGAAACACACAGCGTCTCCCTGACATGCTGCTTCAACACTAACTGCGGTTACTGAAACCACGCCTTCTTTCTTTGCTGAACATTTGGGCGCATTATGCAAATATTCCCACATAGTGACTTAGATATGTGGGGGTGTGTTAGAACGAGCAGTTTTAGGGGGGTGTGGCAGAGTTTTAACTTTGATAAAGAATATCTTTTTTTTTGAGACTTTAGTCTTTGCAACTTCAGGGATCTTTCTATGCACAATCAGGCGTTGTAACACTCCAAAGAGAAACAAACGTGAATCGCATCATATGACCCCTTTAAGTCATGACGTAAGGACTGCTGTTTCCGGGTCCATGCCTCTATTTATTTCACTTGAGAATACTATCTCAACAGCCATTTATGAGCACTATTTAATTAATATTACATATTTAAGCTAAGCATTTAAAAATGTGCTGTGCACACTACAGTCTCCGTGCTCACAGTGTCTCAGACACTAATATTTTAGCTGAATCACTGTGAGGCCATCTGGGATTTCAGTATGGAGATAAAGGTTAGGGTTATAATTTTTCAGTATTACATGACATTGTGAGTGTGTATATGCACAGTTTGTTGTTTTTTGGAGGGCGTCTGGCAGAGCGTTAGGACCCAGAAGCAGTGAAGCGTGATGTCAGACGTAACAAGCAGATATTCTTAACCACTATCCAACCATGAATCTGCTATGAGCAAGAGGTGGAGAGGAGTTGCACCACAATAACACCCCACCCTTTATTCAATCTTATTGACAAAGTAGCTATTATCCACATAGATCTTTGATATAAATGAATATTTTTTGGTAATTCATTAAATATCGCCGGCTAAAAAGTAACTAGTACTCTGAGTATTGTTTTGAGAGGAGTACTTAGTACTGGTGTCCAAACATACTTAGTCCAAGTACTGTTACATTGCTGAAATAATACAAGTAAATGTACTTTTACTTAAGTACAAATTTTCAGTACTCTTTCCACCACTGGTAAAATTATATATTCTATATTAATTCTACAAATTAAAATTGTTAGATTGATTAATATGTGTGTGACGGTTTTTGCTTTTTATGTAAAGCACTGTGGGCAACCCTTGGGGTTCTTTTAGTAGTTATATATAAATAAATTGAACAAATTATTTTTCAAAGTTTTGGTTTGGTTTCTCTATACAATCACATATAATACCTACTGCAGAGGGGAACCATCAGAGAGGGCCTAAACTAGTGTAAAAACGATATTTAAATTTTAAATATTATTTATAATAAAAAGTCATTTCTATTTTTAAGCAATTAATAATTTGACAATCACCACCTAAATAAAATAAATACAATTTCTGTGGAAATAAACTCTTCAAATCTGCCTATTTAGTGAACGTGTTACATGAACGATGCCCATTTTCTCCATATTAGAATGCTTCCGCCGAGCGTTTGGGGCTCTGTGATTGGTGGTCCAGCTATGAAAGACAGAGGGCCAAGCAATTCATAGATTGCATGTGATGTCACACTGTGGTGCGGCCGCCATTTGTAGGACCGAATTGCAACATCCCATCAATTTGCTGTGCTGTGGGTTGTGATAACAGCAAATCACAAAGAAATGGATTAACGTTTTACAACATCCCCAAAAACACTGAGCGTCATCAAAAATGGATTGCTGCTATCAAGAGGGATCACTGGAATCCTATAGAACACTCCAGACTGTGCAGTGAGCACTTTATTTCGGGTAAGTAAGGTATCGCTAAGTTAAGCGTTAGCAAACGTTAGCTGTCATAACATTATCTAATGTAATTTGTCAGCAAATGCTAAAGTGTTGTTGACTAGTTTCCAGACAAAATAGGTAATCTGTGTCGCTGGCTAACGTTATGTAAGCTATGTCCACGGTTAGAGTAACTAATTATCGAGTAGGTAACGTTAATTGGTGTCTCATTCTACCACTGCAGGCAAGAAACGTGATAATCCTCTGAACCCCGATTACGTGCCAAGTCTCTTTGCCTACCTGTCACCTGAGCAACGCCAAAGAAAAATCAATTGCTACAAGAAATTTGAGCAAACACAAGCCATCATAAGGAAGATATGTTGTACCCCTGATGTGTCAATGTCACCGCGTGATAACTGTACTGACATGAAGATTGACTACACAGTGATAGCTTTCCTGAGGATATTGGGCAGAGTGGGGAACACAGCTTCTGTAAAGACCCTATCCATACTGAGAGCAGTGTAGTATGAAGCCTGCTGAGCAACTGTGAAGAAACTGACAGAAGAGTTTTCACTGATTTTTAATGACTCTAATGAGAATGAGGTTGGATTTATCACTCAATATTTCATGTGACAAAGCCTACTGTAAGCCAATTTTTTAATAGTGCATTAAATGTCATGTGCAGTAGGTTGTCTTCATTAATAATGTGGCCCAGTAAGGAGCAGATTTAAATCAGTTTACCCATGTGTTTCAAAAACAGTAGTTACAGAAATTGTAGTTCCATAATAGATTGTTTTGGAATTTTCATTGAGAAGCCTAAGAACATGAGAGCCTGAGCACAAACATATTCACAGTATAAGCATCATAATACTGTAATAGCTGTTCGGATCCATGCGGAACGTGTCATGAGGAACAAATACACAATCTTACAAAGCACAATACCCATCTCTCTTTGCCAGACTACAACTCCAGGAGAGCTTACATCTCTAGACAAGATGGTCAGAGTCTGCTGTGCTCTGTGTAACATTTGCCCATCTGTTGTGCCCTCAGAATAGAAACTGTTTAAGTAGAATAGAGACTATTTAATTGTGTTCCCAGTGTAATGCATAACAATATGAATTGTGGTTTGTTTTTATATAAGTCTGTAGCTTATTTGCAATAAAAACAGGTGGCATTAAAGTACATCGGTGTCATTCTTAACATTTTCATAATCAAATCATTCATAAAAATCCCATATACACTATAAACCACATGGGTAATTAAAACTGCATTTCAAATGTGTGCAAATATTTACCGAATGTTACAATAGTTATTGAAAACAAAGAAGGTATTTTAAACTACGTTTTAAACAAACATTTAATGGAGATATGTTACAAATTCATTAAGTCATAGAAGATAAATATATATATATATAATTTTACGCTTCAATAATGATGTGTAATGCATAAGTTCCATTGAGGTTACGTTGAAAGGACAGTGAAGTAGATAAGGGTTGAAACTGATTAGACAATATTACATTTGTCTTCTGCACTCCACACAGTCCCATGTATTTGGTACCCTGCTCAACTTAAGGCAAGACTTGTGAAAGTGCTTCAGCCTACATTGTCCAGATGTGCAGGTGATGTCATCTGTGTCACAAGGGTTACCACAGTAGCATCCCATTTCAGATGGCTGTTCAGTGGTTGCAGTGTCTGTGGGAGTATGTGTGGTGCTGTATACCATTTCCCCAGCAGCTCTGGTAGTACTCCAGTCTTGATGAATTCAACCACTTTAAGGTAGGCATTGTGGAAGAAAACAGGATCATCCTTGATCCGCTGGATAAACTCCTGCGGTGTCCATACCATTAAATCACAGTAACTCACGTGGCAACATGCATTTAAGCTTGCACTTGATACATCAACTTGTGGTCAAACTCGTACAGGTTTGGAATAAGTGGAGGGTGAGTAAATGATGACAGAATTTTCATTATGGAAGTGAACTATTCCTTTAATTGTGCTTTATTCTATGTGCCTTGTTGCCTCAGTGGAAAACTGAGAAGGGTACCGGTCTGTTTGCCTTGGCTGCCTCGAAATACTGAACCTGTTTTGGGGGGGGGGATTAGTGATGGGAAGTCCGGTTCTTTTCCGCTGAGAACCGGTTCTTTCAGACAGTTAGTTTCATTGAACTGGTTCTTTTACGTCATCACGTAATGACGTCAATTCTATCATCCCGGCAAATGAAAATACATTCAAACACATTCATATTAAGTAATTTGTAACCATAACTTAAAATAAATAGTAATAACCATCGTCATCATCATCTTGGATAAGTTTCTTACATTTTCGTTTTGCAAAAGCACCCAATACTGGCACTGATGTGTAAACGCTGATGTTAGATATGGAAATAAAGAAAGTGACGTCTTCATCAACTTTTTACAGAAACCGTAACAGAACTGTAACCGTACAAAAATCCAGCTCATAAAGCTTAAAATATAATGTGCATAAACAATAGTAAATAGTAAAATTAATTTACATGTTTTGACTAAACAGTTGTTGCATGTTCATCATGTTAAAATGTTGTTTAATATAACTAGTTGCATTTGCACTTTCCAGTAAGTTTTATCTGTTATTAAATCAACTTCATTTCGTCAAATTCACCCCCTCATTCAAGTCCTCGGTTCACTCTCGCTCATAGTATATTAATATCAGCACAGCATCAGTTTTAGCTTCACGCATGCTCAGTATCTCCAGCTCCGAAACGATCGGTCTGTGCAAGAAACCGAACAGTATTTAAAAAATTTTTACCTCTGATTCACGAGCGGCTGAAGAAGACGCGAACGCGCTAAGGACAGTTCGGACATTGCGGTGAATTGGAGGTAAAAAACGATATAAATACTGTTCAGTTTCTTGCACAGACCGATCTTTTCGTGTCTTTATACATCAATGTATAGTCACGAGCCGCAGGGTTTAATTTGGTTTTGTTTGTGTATGTTTGTTTTACTCTCAAAGCCGTGATGCCGATTCACTTACATTATATGACTGACAGACTGCAACAGTTTGAGTTAAACATCTTAGTTTGTGTTCTACTGAAGAAACAAAGTCACCTACAATCTTGGATGCCCTGGGGGTAAGCAGATAAACATCAAATTTTCATTTTTGGGTGAACTATAACTTTAAAGTTTGTCTACTTTAAAGTTTGACATCTAAATGATTCAGTGAAGGCTTGGGTGAAAGTGCTGTGGTCAGATGAGACCAAAATTGAGCTCTTTGGCATTAACTCGACTCGCCGTGTTTGGAGGGAGAGAAATGCTGACTATGACCTCAAAAACACCATCCCTACAGTCAAGCACGGAGGTGGAAACATTATGCTTTGGGGCTGTTTTTCTGCTAAGGGTACAGGATGACTTCACCGCATTGAGTGGCAAATGGACGGGGCCATGTTCTGTAAAATCTTGGACGAGAACCTCCTTCCTTCAGCTAGAACACTGAAGATGGGTCATGGATAAGTCTACAAGGATTACAATGACCCAAAACATACCTCCAAGGCAACAAAGGAGTGGCTCAAGAAGAAGCACATTAAGGTCATGGAGTGGCCTAGCCAGTCTCCAGACCTCAATCCTATAGAAAATCTGTGGAGGGAGCTGAAACTTCGAGTTGCAAAACAAAAGCCAAGAAACCTTAAGGATTTAGAGAGAATCTGTAAAGAAGAGTGGATCAAAATCCCTCCTGAGATGTGTGAAAACTTGGTGACCAACTACAAAAAATGTCTTACCTCTGTGCAGTGCCGATCTGACTTCTGGGGGCCCTACGCAAACTGTGTCGGCAGGGGGTGGGGTATGAGTGGTTATGAACGAATGAATGAAACGCATTTGTCCTTGTTTCACTCCGTCTCGAATTGCGCTTGAGAAACGGTGTCTCTTCTGTGGCTCGGTACGCTTTCCAAGTCGTTTTTTTAGTCTCGAGCAAGACTGGACAACATTCACATTACATGATTTGACAGATTTTTACGTAGAAAGGGCGACAGCACACCGCATTAAAAGAAATGATCATCAATGTTTTCATAACCACTGGCCAAATTCGAAAACGAAACTACGCAGCTTGCATATTTTGCATATAGGGAGGATCGGCTCTGCCTCTGTGCTTGCCAACAAGGATTTATGCATCAAGTACTAAGTCATGTTTTGATTGGGGATCAAATACTTATTTCACTCACTGAAATGCAAATCGATTTCTAACCTTTATATAATGTGTTTTTTTTCTGGATTTTTTTGGTTGGTAATCTGTCTATACATTAAAATAAACCTACCATAAAAAATGACAGACCCTTCATTTCTTTGTAAGTGGGAAAACTTACAAAATCAGCAGGGGATCAAACAAATATATTCCCCACTGTAAGAGCATACGTTTATCTGTCGATCAGATGCACGTCAAAGTTGCGTTCGTTACTATAGATCAAACTAATCAAACAATCATTGTAAAAAACAACTTTCGTTATGTCATGATCACGAGAAAACAAGAAAGAAAAATAAACATAATCCACGGCCTCTTAGGACTTCCATAATTATTCAACATCATCTCATTCCAGACCCATAACACTGTCTACACTAGGGCTGGGCAAAAAAATTAAATTAATAATTTTTTAAAAAGTGGTTGATTAAATATTGATTCTCAAAAGCCACAAATTGATCTTTTGAATAAAAAAAAGTCAATAATATGTCTAAAATGTGATTTCACATTAACTACTTGTTTATTACAAGTCATCACAGCACTTGATCATGTCACTTCCTGTTTGTGCTCCGTCTAGTTAATTCTTTATCATCTATTTTTTAAATCTTAAAATCAACTTTATACACCATTTTTGTTTCTATAACGTGTGAATATATCCCCTATCATATTCTACAACAAAAACAATCAGAGCACCTCGTTATCACAAGTTTTATTTTGATTTCCCGAGTCCGCTATTAACTTATAGCCCGTTAGCATCGCCAGCGTGGTTGCCACTAATCTCGCTTACATTGCTAATACTCTATTCACACACATTACCATTGTTTTACTCACTGTTGCACTACTCTGTGTGTTTCTCTGCACAGACCCCGTTCACCCTTCACATCCTTCACTCCAGCACGGATCCTGTGTGCACCTGCAGCGGAAGACGTGAGCCAAGCCCCAGGCGACGACCTCTCCCCCTCCTCCGCCTATGGTCTTCGAGATCTCCACCCGGAACCACTTCACTCCCCTCCGCGAGATGGAACACGACACTGTGATCGTTGGAGACTCCATCGTCCGGCACGTCCGCGCTACGTTAGCTGAAGGTAAAGTGCACACTCACTGTTTCCCTGGTGCTCGTGTTCTAGATGTTTCTGCACCGCAGCTACCTTCGCCAGGTATGGAAGGGCTCCCCCCCGGACGAGCACCCTGGAGCTGGCGTGCATTCAAGCGTGGGGGTTAACAACACCAAGCTGATGGAGACACTAAAGAGGGACTTCAGGAGCCTGATCGAGACGGTGCCGCCCCACATCGCCCGCCCCCGTACGTATAGAAACATCGTTGTGTCAGCGACGATTCCCATGCTATCAACGAGGACCACGAAAGGTTCAGAGCATTTTGCTTTAGATTCGGACATGGCTTATTGTCATGGTAAAAGAACAGAAACTGCTCTTTTTTTCTGAATTAATTGGAATCTTTTCTGGGAGCCGTCCTAGGACTTTTTAGCGCTGATGGCCTGCACTCCCAGCAGCAGTCGGAAGAGGAACTCCTGTCGGACCAACATCTCCAGGACGCTACGCTCATAGAGTCTAGTAGCCCAATTCTAAATCAACTTTACCATGATGCCTTTTGCTTTACCATCGCTTAAAGCCGTTAGAAGCCCTACTTGCCGCCGTACAATCTATAAAGATGGCTGGGGTTTCTGTTTGTGTCTGTTCCCCGAATAGTGAAGGTCAAAATATTTAAATTGAATGCCCCCAGGACTTGAAAAAATCTGACCGTGATTACTTTTTTTTTTTTTTTTTTTTTTTTTGTTTTTTTTTTTTTTTTTTTTTTTTTTTTTCTTACAACCAGAAAAATTTTAAATAAATGCCAAAAAACAATTTTTAAAGTTTGGGCTCCTAAACATGAGATCACTCGCACCCAAAGCAGTTATTGTAAATGAAATGATCACAGATAATAGTTTTTTTTTTTTTTTTTTTTTTTTTTTTTTTTTTTTTTTTTTTTTTTTTTTTTTTTTTTTTTTTCTGTTTTGCATTGATACTCTGCTTGACTGAAACCTGCCTAAAACCAAATGATTATATTGGTCTAAACGAATCTACTCCACCAAGCTACTGTTATAAGCATGACTTATAAAGTCATGAGCTTATGAGTCAGACTGGTCGTGGCAGTGGTATTGCAACAATATATTATTATTATAATATTCTCAATGTTACTCAGAAAACAAGATACAGGTTTAACTCATTTGAAATAATAATGCTTAATGTTACACTGTCAGATAAACAAAATAAATCTCTCCTATCTCTTGCTCTGGCAACTGTGTATAGACCACCAGGGCCGTATACAGATTTCCTAAAAGTATTTGCAGATTTCCTCTCAGACCTATTGTTTACTGTTGATAAAGCGCTAATTGTCGAAGATTTTAACATTAACGTTGATAATACAAAGGATGCATTAGGACTTGCGTTTACTGAACTAATAAACTCTTTTGGAGTCAAGCAAAAATGTCACCAGGCCCACTCATCGTTTTAATAATACGCTACATTTAATTATATCGCATGGAATTGATATTACTGATATAGATATCGTACCTCAAAGTGATGCATTAGTTACTGACATTTCCTTGTTTTATTGTTTTTCATTCTCTTTACTTTTCCTACCTGCTGCATGTTGAATTAAATGGATACTAAATATATGGCCTCCGCCCCCGTTATCGTCCCCCGAACCCTTCCACTGGCGACAGAAAACCAAACAACCCCCCCAAAAAGAAAAAAACCCACCCCCCCCCCAACAAGGCACCCTCTATTGTTCCAGCCACCAAAAATTTCACAAAAAACCTGCCTGATTTATCTCATTTATCTCATCTGAAGTAGATGAAATGACTAGCAATATGGGCACTATATTCTCTAATACATTAGAAGCTGTTTCCCCATCAAATTGAAAAAGGTTAGAGAAAAAAACATACTGCGCCTTGGTACAACAGTAATACCCATTCTCTAAAGAAAAAAACTCGTAGTCTTGAGCGAAAATGGAGAAAAACTAACTTGGAAGTATTTAGAATTGCGTGGAAAAAACAGTATGTCCAGCTATAGACAAGCTCTAAAAGCTGCCAGGGCCAAGCATATCCACAAACTCATAGAAAATAACCCAAACAATCCTAGGTTTTTATTTAGCAAAGTGGCTAGATTAACAAATAACCAGACCCCACCCGATCTAAATATTCCCTCACAGTTTAATAGCAATGACTTTATTAATTTCTTCACTGATAAAATAGATAAAATCAGAAATACAATAACAAATGCAGATTCTACAGCGTATAATACTTCAGCTTCATTCATCGCACCAAAAGATAAACTGCAGTGCTTTACAGCTATAGGACAGGAAAATAAACGTATCACTGCATCTAAACCAACAACATACCTGTTAGATCCTGTACCCACTAAATTACTGCAAGTGTTGTTTACCTGCTAGCAGAAGAACCGCCTTCTCAATATTATTAACTAGAGGCGTGGGAATCACCAGAGGCACTACGATACGATATTATCACGCATACTGTCAGGATACACTATTATTGCGAATTTAAATATATTGCGATATTCTGCGATATATTGCAATTTATTACCTTTTTTCAACTTCAAATTATGTCCCCAAAGGAAAACTATGATATCTGTTTTAACTAAATATAAACATTTCTCAGTTTGTTTATGTCACTTCAGTTTTATTTTTGCAGTGTAAAATGGGATTGTCAAGCAGACAAACTGACCAACACTTTCATGAAAACCTGTCATAAATGTTGTATGCACCTGGCAAACTCAACTATTTATATTACAGTCTAATCTAGTCCACCTTAAATAAATGTAAACAGGTATGCACTGCTGTACTACAACAGGTATTTTGAACAGTGCAACTTGAAATTTTACTAAAAAGTTGTACAGAACCTTCAGCAATTGGGGCATTTGAAAGAAAATTACTGTTAAATTTAAATTAAATAAAACATATAGTCTTACATCTAGGGATGCACCAAAATGAAAAATCTGGGCCGAAACGGAAACCGAAAATTCTAGATGCACTTGGCCGAAAACCGAAACCGCTTTGTAATGATTATTTATTATTTTATTAAATAATATAAATTAATTTGGTAAGACTTTTTAAATTTAACTCAATTTTAATGATACTGAATTAAAAAAAAACACAAGCCAATAAAATAACCACACTTTGACAACACACTTGTCTTACTGAATTAACACAATAAAACTGCGCACTAGAATTTATATTAATCATTGCGTAACAATTTACACTAAGGTTTATTTGCTTAGTTGACCTACTTTATGTTAATGTTTTCATTTTTTTTTTTTTTTTTTTTTTTTTTTTTTTTTTTTTTTTTTTTTTTTTTCTCTTTTTTCTTTAATCAAGCATATTAACAATAATTCTTCAGCATTTACTAATCTTAGTTCATGTCAATTTCAACATTTACTAATGCATTATTAAAAGAGACCGGATGCGCCCCCACGATAGGATACTGGTCTCCTGTACTCGTACTCGTTCTCGTTAAAATGCCCCGATACCAAACATACCACACAGCATGTGATAAGCGCCATACAAAGAAACACCGACCAACCAGACAGCAGAATGGAGTTATTAGGGATTAAAGATGTCTACGAAGTATATTTATGCAATGAATATAATGTTAAACATTCAGTATTAATACTTGTATAGCTGATGTGCGCAAGCTGATAAAAAAAAGCAGGCTGAGTGGATTGAGTGTGCGGCGGCGCAGATGCACGAGCTTGTCGAGTGAATATCCCTTTCTCACAGACATCACTGGAAAGTTTGTAGTTCGGTTGGATATGTCAAAAACAAGTAAGTAAAACAATGCACAAGTTACTTAATGGTAGGGAGGGAGGGAGGGAGCCCAGAAGAGAGAGAGAGAGAGAGATGAGAGTGCACGCGCACTTCTGTTGTGTGATCTTTAATGTTCACTCACTTAGCACACACATCATTTTGATTAAAACTAAATCGTAAAAATAAAACAATTCATAGGGGCATTCACTATAAACATAATTTATTTTCAACCTTAGGCATACACGACTTTCTGGCGAAAGTGAAACTAACAGCCTGTGTGAAATGCGCTAGGCTGTACTGTACTGTCCCTCTCATTCTGCACCAGTACAAATCTGTGCATGCGTTGCGCGTGTTTTGCTTACTTCATGAATGTTTCTGCATTATATGAGTGACTTTAGAAAATAAATCGCTGCACATTTCAGATGAAAAAAAAACGCGACTTCTATTTATGAAAATATCACAGTTAGGAGATTTATAGAGAGTGGTTCCCTGCATTATTACAGCAAAACACGTGATTACAGTACCAAGCCGCTGCAATGGAGCAGCTCTAATGCTATTAAATTAAAGATTGTAGCGTCTGGACCAATCAAACACACAATTTTTCGTTTGATTTAATAAATCAGTTATTCATTAGATTAACAAACATTCAAAGACCCCTCACCCAATAAACATACTGGGTGCCAAGATGTCTGTGAACGAGGCCCAGGACCCTGGTCCCCATGGCAACCACGACACCTTTGCTAGACCAGATACATTTACGACCTAATGGCATGTTGAGAATTACCCCTCACACTACAATTTCCATAGGAAAGACACAGAAAGACACTCTAATTAATCCATAGGAAAAACTTTCTTTGAATGAACACACATATCCTTCAGGTCATTGTGTATGTTGTCTTTGAGATTTTATACTGTTTTATGCAGGCTTATGATCGAAACACACAGCTTACATATATATATAACCCTACCATGTTTAGTATCTATGAATTCGCCTTCTGATGATCTAAACGAGCGTGTATATTATATGTTGGTACATAGGCAATATATTAGTGTCCTGAGAATATTTAGTAATTTCGATTCAAGTTCCATATGCAAATTACCATGCTTCCACACAAAGGGTCATAAACTCCCCAGTATTTCCAAACTCCCACTTGGGATTCCGGCCTTTCTCATTGGACAAGCCCATATTGAGAGGCATGAATCTTCTCAGACCTTAAAGGCCTCACATCAGTGACCCGCCCAAGAGTCGGTGGTTTGGTTGAATTCTGAGAAGATCCTCCTCCGACATTTTTGAATTTGAGGAAGATGATAGATGTGAGCACCGCTCCAGGACACGCGTGTTCCTTCCCCCCCCCCCCCCAATCCTAAGTACGTGCCAGGCTTCGGCCTTTACTTTTCCATTCACCAAGATTCTCTGACGCAAACTGGTTCTTTTTCATCAACCAACTTCAGCAAAGATCAACTGAGACCTTCAGATTGCATCAAACCTCTCTTTCAGACAGACGAGACGTGCAAGTATTCAAACTTAGTCTTATTAATTGATACATTAGGTATCATTTGCACCTTTTTACAAAGGTGTGTTTGAACTAAGAATATGATGTTCCCTTCAGGCTGTAAATCTGCTGAATAACAAATGGTACCATAGCTTCATGTTTTTAATTCTCTTCTCTTTACTGCTTACGCTTTAACCCTTTCCTATACCAACTGAATGCATGTGTGTGTGTGTGTGTGTACTGGTATGGGTTAGGACAGTTACGTGTTATGTTAGTATGGCTGGCCTAGTCTTAATGTGTTTATGTAGTATGTTAGTTTAAGTGTTTATGTAGTTAATAAGGTTTTACTTGTATCACACTTGACGTTGTTATTTGTTTGCTCATAACTGGAGTCCCTAAGCATGCAGATTTTTGCTACATGCTCTGAATAATATTGTACAGTAAGAAAGATATTTTCCTTAATCAGGAAATTAACGTTCTTAGAATTGACAGACAGTGGACCCTGAGAGGTCAAGTAAATATCTACAGCGGATCTAAAATATGAATAGTTAATTATAATTAGTTATGGTTAATTATTCATATTCCCCATGAGCTGATTCGCTACAAGCGATGGAGACTACCATAGAAGGAAAAAATTAACAGTGAAAGTAACAAAACTTGTAAAATACATTTTAATGGGCTTAATTAAGTGTGAAAATAACAGAAGGATATACAGTCAAACCAAAACTTATTCAGAGACCAGATATAATTTTTTATTTTTTTTTTACAAGTGGGTGCAGGACACTATAGTTCATCTATGTAAGAGAGGATAGCTAATAAAACTAAACTGTGATATATTATACCCAAGATTTCTTCATACAGTGGACTACCAGTAAATTGATACAAATTTGGGACCAAAATTAATTCAGACCGAGTCTGGGAAAAAATTTAAGTTCAGGTTTGCATGAAGCTGGATGACAGTATTTGAGCAGACTTTGAGTAAAATTAGGATTTTTTTATGTGGGGCAGAGAGAATTTAAAGGGGAGAATATAAATACAAAATATTAAGAGTTGAATAGTCTTTTTATTAGGAAAATTAAATTAATTGAGTTATATCCAACAGCATTAAGACACAGTTCAAAAGCAGAAAACAACCTTATTGAAAATGTATTCTCTGCCAGTAGGAGGCGCTTTTGGAACGGTTTCCCTTGTAACAGCTGTACACAAAAGCTGCGCAACTCTCATAAACGCTACATTATCAGGCAGTATTCAGGCATTATAATTTAGATGAGATGAAAATGACATCGAACGTTGGAGATACGCCCCCTTTTGGTCGCCCAGAGACCTATACTTGATTTGTCAGTCGTGGTTTTCTGAATTGTTATTTTGTTTTTTACACTTGCATTTGCGTTTCTAATTTGTTATTTTGTTTTCAGAATTGTGATTTGATTTGCACTTCTCGGCCACCGTAGATTTTACTTATTGGACCAAAAGACAGTACACAGAATCTCTTGGATTACAATTTGCAACTAGACGGATGTACGGTTACTTCCTCTACAGTCAAAAATCTGGGTGTTATATTAGATAGCAACTTGTCTTTTGAAAATCATATTTCCCATGTTACAAAAACAGCATTCTTCAATCTTAGAAACATTGCCAAGTTACGAAATATGATACCTGTTTCTGATGCAGTAAAAGCTAGTTCATGCATTCATGACCATTCTAGACTGGACTATTGTAATGCACTTGCTAGCTGGTTGTCCTGCATCTTCAGTAAACTAGCCACTGCATTTTGGACTACCTGAAGCTAGAGTCCTTACCAGGTCAAGAAAAAATTATAATATTACCCCAATTTTACAGTCTCTGCACTGGCTACCTATTAAGTTCCGTATCAGTTACAAAATATTATTACTTGCCTATAAGGCCCTTAATGGGTTAACCTAACTAGTCTTCTACCACGCTACAATCCATCACGCTCCCTAAGGTCGCAAAACTCTGGACTTTTGGTAGTACCTAGGATAGCAAAGTCACTAAAGGAGGTAGAGCTTTTTCGCAATTGGCTCCAAAACTCTGGAATAGCCTTCCATATAACGTGTGGGGTTCAGACACACTCTCTCTGTTCAAATCAAGATTAAAGACACATCTCTTTAGCCAAGCATTCAAACAATGCATCTCAATCTTGTACTGCAGTAATATCTGATCAAATGCACATTATTATCTTTAGTTTGGGTTAAACAAATCAATTTTGCTTGGTTGGAACAGCAGCTACGCTAATTATGTCTCTATTTGTTTCTCTGTTTCTGCTGGGACTGACATCCCATGGTAACTAGGATTTACACAAGCTTCAGTCTGGATCCAGAACACCTGTGAAGAGATGATGCAAGCCCTCAGAGGATCTCAGATGATGCCAACCCTGAAACAAAATACAGAACTACCACATTTTGCTATAAGTTTGATTGCATCATATAATAATTGCTGTTAATATTGTTCATCGTCTGTTTTATTACGTCTTTGATTTTTCCGTACATTTCTGCCATATGTACATTAACTGACAGTCACCACTAAGCTACCACTAAATATTGTAGAAACTTAATTTTCTGTAAAGTTGCTTTGCAACGATTTGTATCATGAAAAGCGCTATACAAATAAACTTGAATTGAATTGAATTATTATAATATTAAATCAATTTAACATTTGCAGTCGTGATTATCTGGACTTGACATTAACTTTTTTTTTTCACCAGCCACTGTGGTTAGTGGTTTTCCAAAGTTACTAGCAACTTAGCATTTTCACTGGCCATAATTTTGTTAGTGGGAAATTACGTTCAAATTAATTTTGTCTTTCACCTTTCATCGCCGTATAGATCCTTTTTACAATGACGTCAGCTAACGTCCGTTTTTCTGCAAAGCAGTGTATCTGTAAGTTTCACATCCATAAATGCAAGGGATCTGAAAAGAAACCCAACATTATCCAGTTTAAGAATAAAATGGCTTTATATTGAAACAATGCAAGAAGGACCGCCGTCAAGCCGTAGTGCTACAGAACTATGGACCTCTACAATTACTTTAATTCCTCCGTTTAATTTGACTTTACATGTGTAGCCTCTTTTTCTTTGTGAATTATTACTGATTGATATGATCAATCGTATTTCGTTATAGGCCATATGCAATGTGATCTTAAAAAACAGCTGATGTGCATTTTATAGGCTTATTTACACAAATGCTCACAAATCTGTTTATAACAGTAAAAGCTTTTTATGTAAACTTAATATATTTATTATTTATTTATGAATTATATTGTGTCATGTTTATCAAAATAAAGCGGGAAAATATAGACCCCCATTTTATTTATATTTAAATAGTACAAGCTTGTTTTGTTGAACTTTATTCTTGTACATACAGGCACTGTATAAAGCAGTACATAAATTACTGAATGAAAAGGCTTTCTGTTTCCACATGTAAATATCTAAAATGTTTGTTTATTTGACAAATGTATCTAGCCAACTTCATCTGCAATAAAGGCAGCAAACACTGCGCGAGAGTCACAGGAATCAGAAAGTACAACTGCTCTGTTTTCAACTCCTCCCTCGACTTAGCGCCAAATCTCGCTGATCGGTATTCGGTAAGTTCATTTGAGATGCCAGACGCCTCTCCCTGAACGAGGACGAGAATAGACAGCAGCAGCCATCCTCTAATCGTATTTGTGGCAGTTGTACAAGCGTCTTGGTGAACTCCATACTGGTAGCGATAGCGGCTTTTCAATGCCGGTGGAAGTAAGAATACCATGCTTCAAGTTAGAACGGAAGTTGTGTGACGTCATGTGAAAAGGGTTTTTTCTATTTCTACAGTCAGCTTTAAACACACTTTTTAAGAAAAAGGGTAAGCAAAGTGTTATTATATTAATATGACATAAATATATCTTAATGTCTTAATTGTTTAGATTTTTAGAAGTCATATTAGGGCATATTAGCTATCCACCGGTTCACAATTACAGATTCTCTCTGTAATTGTTTGCTGCGTAAAAATATTTGTCAATTTTATCGTTGGTCTGACTCTGAACAACATCAGTAGACGGGCTGATTGAAAATGCAAATTCATTCTCTGCAAGCAGGTGGCCCGCTGGAATGGCAGAAATATAGCGGTTTCTCTAGTAATGGCTGTACACAAAGCAGCTGCGGTCATAAATGCTACTTTATCAGATAAAAAGAAAATACTATCGAAACTTCCTTATGTAGCCCTGCTGTGTTTTCTCCGATTAAAGCATACATTAATTGACAATCTTTGTTCTTTATATTCAGTTGTGCTATTGCTTGTAATTTGTTAATTTGTTCTTATTTACTGATTGTTCACTTGTCTTTAATAATGTTTGAACTTTATATTTGTTAGGCTAGTATTTTTTGCTGTGGTATTGAAATTGGAATTGAGAATTGTAAAATGTAACTGGTATTTTAAATTTTGGTGTCATATAAGCTTTTTTATTAGAATAAAAGATAACATGGGTCAAAAGCAATGATAACAGCAACTATTTTATTGTTCTGTGGCATGGCCACTGGCCCGAAAAAAATTGTGCAAAAGATTGTGGGTTCAATTCCCAGGGAACACACATACGGTTAAAAAATGTATAGCCTGAATGCACTGTAAGTCGCTTTGGATAAAAGCGTCTGCTAAATTCATACATTATTTTATTATTATTATTACTTGTCCAGTCCCCTTCAAAAAATCCACTTGTCCTGGACGAGTGTTAATGCCAAGTCCTGTTTCTGTGCGTGTATTTTGGGTGTTTTTTTTTAAAGAGAGCTGTTTAACAGACAGCACGCCAGTACAGATTAGCACTTAGATGAATAATAGCATGATCATGCACTGTAGCATAGCCAAAGGATGACAGAAATGCTGCGTCCATTTCAATCTTGTTCAAACTGATAAAAATTAATTGCATGTGTTAATGTGTTTTGAAAGTCCTGATTATTGACAAGGCAAAATCTTTCTTGTATAATATTGCTTTTAAAAAGAACTCACTGAATAACAGTTCCATTTTCTCTGGATCCAGTCTTGGTCTTGGGGGCAGACTTCCCTTGGCATTTGATTTCTTCCCTGTAAGTGAATGTGTCGCCATCTCCTCCCGAGTGAAGGACTGGGACACCAAGTCTTGTAGCATGCGCTGTGGTGTTTTTGCCCAAGATTGAAATCCTTTGTGGGAGTGCTGCAATGAAGTAAGTTAATCAATTCCAGTGAAGTAAGTTAATAAATTAAACAAAAGGTAGCCAAATTGGGGCATTGTTTACAAAAGCAGGGTATCTGGAAGTTTAAAGGGGTCATACGATGCTGCTAAAAAGAACATTATTTTGTGTATTTGGTGTAATGAAATGTTTATGCAGTTTACGTGTTTATGCGGTTTAAGGTTAAAACATTATTTTCCACATACTGTACATGATGTTTCTCCTCTATGCCCCGTCTTTCTGAAACGCGTTGATTGTACAAAGCTCATCGGTCTGCAAAGCAAGGTGTGCTCTGATTGGTTAGCTATCCAGTGCGTTGGATTGGCCGAATACCTCAAAGCATGTGACGGAAATGTTACGCCCCTCACCATACTGTGATATCCGGTCCGGGCCAGAGCGATGAGACAAAAACATGAAAACCCATTATAAACGAGGCATTCGTTGCATCCAGTGGGGACATAATTATGGATTATAATGACTTATACTGTCTTTTTACAGTATCCCGGGCTGTACTCCGCTTCGTCCACGGTGAAAGCGATCCGGCGATCCACAGCGAGAAGTTGAAATATTTCCTTACAAAAGAGGACAATATCTGCTTCGTCATGCCTGGAGCTGATCCGTGCTGGTCACTAAGGCTAAACAAAGTAGTTTCGCTTTCACAACGAAACACAGCATCTTCACTACTACAGCGAGAATAAAAGTTACGCTTCTTTCTTTGCGTGAACATTTGGGCTGCATTATGCAAATCTTCCCACACAGTGATGTAGATATGTGGGGGCTGTTAGAACGAGGTGTTTTAGGTAGGAGTGGTTGACTCTTAACTTTTTTTATAAAGAATATCTCTTTGGATTTGAAGACTTTATTCTTTGCACTTTACAGATCTTCTTTAAGCACCAAGAGCTTGTAACACTCCAAAGAGAAAGGAAAAATTGGAATCACATCATATGACCCCTTTAAAGTAATAAATAAATAAAATTTGCCAATGTAATACCAATTTAATTCATAATTAGAAATGTTCACCCAAAAATGAAAATCTCATAATTACTCACCTTCATGCCATCCCAGATGTATAAGGCTGCATTTATGCTTGGCATTAACATGCGATCACCGTGATCCGATCAAGCAGATCGGTCAAGTGGTCATACCAAGCTTACACTCTTTATTACCAGCTTATAATTCAACAAATCATTATGTGGCAGGTATTACCTAAATTATTAGATATTATTTTGTGAGTTTTGGTGAAAATGGGCAGATAGAAGGAGCAGAGCTCTGTTCTGCAACCAAGGAGGATTTTGTTGAAATGGCTAGATCTGGTCTACTGGTTTTGGATATCGCTCATGTGATGGATGTAAATGGTCACAGTGCCCACAGAATGCTTTCAAAGCACAGTGAGACCACTACCATGTCAAGTGCTGTGGCTGGTCATGGAAGACTGGTAAACATTTTGACAAAAGGATGACAATCAATCATCTTAATGTGGGACCACAAAAAATTATAACAATTACAAAATGACAAAATGTTTACTAGTCTTCCTTGACATTCTGTGGACATTGTGACTATTCACATCTCACACATGAGCAATATCAATAACACACTGACCAGATATAGAAATTTGGTTGTAGAGGGCAGCTCCTAATAACAGGCCATTTTCACCAAAACCCATAAAATAAAGATAGACCTCTGTTTAATTATTTGCTGCATCAAATTCTGCCCAGGTTTTGATTCAGTTTTCCTTAGTTTTGCTGGCTGAAAAAAGGTAAAATAATTAAATGAAATATTAAACAACAAGAAACTAAATCCTAATGTCATTGTGTCTGGAACCAAAGTTGTTTAAAAATATCCACCTTGCTCGTGGTCATGTGACCCGGAGCAAGATGGACGCTTGAGACTTTGCTCAGCTCCAAACCAGGGTTCACGGTCTCATTTTCTTCAAGTAAATGTGATATTATCAGTTAATTATTGTCGCAGACATGCCCAAGCAACAGCGTGACAAAGACTTTCCTATTTTCTGACTGACCGGCCCATCCACCAGGAAAAAGATAGCGACTCATCAACAGGCCGCATGCTCGACTAACGAAGACCAACATGTTAGTGCTCCAGAGCAAACAGGCACGACAATGGATCAGATTTTGGCAGAGGTAAAATCTGTGGCCTTCTCATGTTAATAGCATGGATGAATTTGTCAAAGCTCGCTTACATCGTTCAAACTTTCTCTCTCCAACCTATCCAACCGGTCGTCCTACTTAGAAAAACGCATGGAAGAAGCCGAAGTTCGGATTTATGCTACCGAGGATGACACTCAGTTAACTGCTATGGAAAAAACAGTGGGACTGCTACGGCTGAAAGCTGATGATCTGGAGAACTGTGACCGTCGGAAAAATCTAGATTGTCAATCTACCAGAGAATGCCGAGGGTTCTACCCCCCTTGTGGACTGTCTTCAAGCATCCCTCCCGGCTATAGTGGGGTTACCTGTTGATTTCCCTGCTCTGGAGATTGAGCGCACTCACCGAACTGATGGCCCGTCGCAACATGTACCTTCACAACGGTCAGATTCATCTATTTGAAACCCTGAGTCCGCTGCTGCTCTTTTTATTCCTTTCCGTTTATAATGGAGGAAAATAGACTTGCTCCACACTGAGTCCCTATCATCATTTGTTGCTGTTCTGAATGACTGTGTAACAGAGTTGAACTTATCAACAGTTCCATTTGTTTCAATCATTAACGTTACTCTTATTTTATTTATCTACTCATTTTATTATTATTCATTTTAAGATATAATTTAATCGATTTTAAAAACTCTAAATACTGCTTTATTTATTTTTTTACTTGTGTTTATTGTTCAACCCAGGTTTTGAACATTGTCTCAAGCGACTAAACAGTTGCTGTGGTCTCTCAGTTGCATTAGGACTTTAGTTGTTGTTTAGTATGCTTGGTGACTTCATTTGGGGTATTTTTATTCTGTCGTTTGGGGACAGTATAGGGGTGAGTAAGTGCTGTAATTCTGTTTTTTGATTTCTTTTTTACTCTGTCAATTCTCTGTCGATTGCTCTTTCTTCCTACTCACAGAATAAAAGAGGTATTGCCATTCTTATAAACAGCTACCTTTTATTTTGTAACTGTTAGAAAACACTCTCTGTCTGGATTGGTTCCAGATGTTTTCACCCTCCTTTTCTTCCCTCTCCCTCTCTGCTCGCCCTCCCTGTACAGAGCAATGTTGTCTTCTTTCTGATTCCCCCCTCCTCCATCTGATCTCTCTCTCTTGTATTATGTTTTAATACATCTTACTCATATGCGAGGTATGCATGCACAAATGTATACATTAGCTTTTCTTGGTTCAAATGCCCAAATAATGAGATGAATGCTAGGACTCCAAGGTAAAGGGGTTCGTGATGAACTATGAAGATAGTTCAGCATCCTTCGCCAAGTTTATTCCTAATATGTCCATATTTTCCTGTACATGTGGCCATTTTATATAACACATATTCTTGGCCAAAATCCTATATGTATGTCATCTATATCCTCATTGGTTAAAGGGTTGAAACTCCCCTCGACATATGCCTATATAATATCCTTGTATCTATGAATAAAGTTGAAGTATTGAGAATACAATTTGATGTGTGTTTTCTTGCTTCCCGGCCGTATACACTTTAAGGGACTGAGAATTTTCGAGGTGGCAAAGAGATTACAGAGGGACCGTTTGTTAATTACTGACAGTAACATAAAGAATCACATTGCAAAGGAAGATTTATTTTGATTACAGGCTCAATTTTCAAAAACCAAAACTTTTATGGCGCCAAACTTTGACTCACCCAATTTTATATCACGTATGATTCTATTGTTTAATTATCATTGTAAAGGCTTGGGTTTTTTTAGCTGGTGACTTTAATTGCATATTGAATGCCTCTTTGACATAAAGAAACAAATCATAGTTCAGCTTTGTTTCCAGGCAGACTGTTAATTAATGTGACATATGTGTCTCCCAGAATTCCTGTAGCATTCAACCTAGCAGATCAACTTCAGAAGTCCTGAAGTGTCTCCAATTTTGTGTACCTTATGCATCAAACACTGTGGGCATGACATAAGATGCAGAGACTAAAGCCCTATTCGCATGGGATTAGTATTACCTGGTGACCTCCAGTCATTTGTAATAATTGCGGAGGTTGTCTGTGATCTTAATCCCGTGCGAATCGGCCATGTCTGTAATTTGTAATGTAAAAATTCCCCCCGCAAATGACCTACCATATTTCACCGAACACCGAGGTCCTGTGATAATATAGTCCCCGTGCGAATCGGCATCTCTGTGATATGGCCAGCATTTGGCAAGTTGTATATCATTTTCCGAGGTTTTTGTTTCCTGTGCGCCTTTTATCCATCTTCCGCGAAGAATGGATCTGCGTTGGAGTGTTTGATAGTATTTCGGGTGCTGTCATCATATCGCTACACCATACAATTTGCAGAAAGAGAAAGCTGAAAAGGTTTTGAGGTTAATGTGTTACAAATAAATCAAGCATAAAGCATGAGATATTATTTTAACCTGGTGAAATATAAATGACACAGCACACGAAACTATATTAGTTTCTTTTTTTTTAAATCCATATAACTCAGTGGTTCTCAACCCGCGGGCCGCATGAGGCCCGTCACGAATTCAAATGCGGCCCACCATACTGAACACAATTTTTTTACTTTCAATTTACAATCATTTTAGTTTACATTAATTTAAAAATGTACTAAATAAATTAAGCTATAGCCTAATGTTTTTATGTAAAATAATTTTGTTTTTCATATATTAGTTTCAGACATGAGCAGTAGGGGAGTGCGGGGTACAAAGTAACGCGGGGTAAATAGTAACACAGACTTTTTAGACAGTTTCACAGGGTTAAACATGACGTACTTTCGGGCTTTTCACCACACTGTTTGCACACGTCTTTCCGCCATCTTTCGAGAAAGTTCAGCAAAGTTTGGATGAGAACCACTGGAGAAACTCTTTTGGCAGCATGTAAGTATTTTTTGGTATAGTAGTTGTTTTTCGATTTTCGAAGAATGTGTGAAAGTATGTTAGTCCAATCTTATATTGTTGTGATTACCATCTTCTTGGCTAAAAGATGGTACCATTTTGAAAGATGTGAAAAACACATAGTGACTGCTAGCCAGTTCTGAGGTAAACACGACACAGCGGGGTTAGTTGTAACACGGTGTTACAACTAAGCCACACATTGTGTAGGTTACATCAATAATCGGAAATTTTGGATTGTACATGTATCTGAAATAATGCATTATTATACCCTGCGTCCTCATATGAGGACATTATATTTTAATGAATTTCTCTGAGACCTCACACGTCACAGTTTTAAGTCTGGATGTCCCGTACAGAGCACATTCAGGACTTTTCAAAGATACCGGATGTTTGAAAGTTTCACCATGACCATTCCCTCTCCTTGCTCTTTAAAAATGACTGACATTAATTTAGAGATAAAATTGTACATCCTTATGGAAATTTGATAATATTTTGTAATTATCATTTAAATCAGTCTAATTTTTAAACTGTGTCATAAATCAACATCTCAGGAAAATGTTATGGGGTTTCAAATCAAAATATGACCTGTTACGAAACAGGACGTTGATTACATGTCCTCATATGAGGACTGAAAGCATGTTTATTACACATTTTGGGAGACACAACAAATGAATAGGTAAAGAAATTATATTTCAGTATTCTATTAAATATATATTATGAAAATCTTGTCAGTTATTACTCCTATAATTACACTTCTTTTTTCATTACATGTTGCCCAAAAACACATTAAGAGGCTATTAAAAAATTTTTTTAACTGTGTTCAATGCTCTGAACAATTGTACGGACATGAAAAAAAACTATTTTGTAAATAGTTGGCACAAAACTTTTGCATTCTTTTGTTCACAGGGTGAGAAATCGTAGAAGGTCCACAACTAGGGGAGTGACTAGGGAAGTTTTGAGTTTAGCAGCCAGGGAGGTGGAGAGAGGCAGGTCCGTACGGAGTGTGGCAAATACTTATGGCATCTGCCATGTAACTCTACACCGCTTTGTCGTTCGTAAACGAAAAATGCAGGAGCAACATCAGGGTAAAAATTCACCACTACCTCCAGTGGGCTACTGGCCACACAGAAAGGTCTTCACATCAGAGCAGGAGGAGCAGCTTGTTGCTTATTTGACCCATGCGGCAGCAATATGTTATGGGCTGAGCCCCAAGGAGGTAAGCTGGTTAAGCTAGGATAAGTTAGGAAATAAGAATAAGATAAGAAGAATTATTGCTCTATTCGTACATTCAAGTGCCTGTTTCTGTTATGAATGGTAGGTCAGTTTGTTTGAATGCTTAACATGAATTAATGTGTGAATAGGCCTACACACACATAGATGCACACATAAATACATACATAGACTATATACATGCACAGGTACGTATACATATATACACTACCAGTACCAAAAGATTTTTATGTGTTTTTAAAGAATTCTCTTCTGCTTGCCAAGCTTGCATTTATTTGATCGAAAATACAAGAAAATTGGGAAATATTTTTACTATTTAAAATAGCTGCTTTCTATTTGAATATATTTATAAATTAAATTTATTCCCATTACAAAAAACTTTTTTTTTTTCCTAAATTTTCACTTTTTACTGGTAGTGTGTATACAGTTTATACACCATTAAGACATTTTAGGATGCCTTGTGTGATGTATGTAAAAGCAATTAATCTAGTTGACATTATTTTTTTCCCTTTTTTTATGTTTCTGTTTTTCAGGTCAGAAAACTTGCATTCCAATGTGCTGTCCAGTTCCACTGCACATTCCCAGAATCCTGGTCTAAAACGCAAATGGCGGGCAAAGACTGGTTCACTGCTTTCCTCAAAAGGAACCGATCTCTTTCGATCAGAAAACCACAGGCCACCAGTGTGGTGAGAGCCACTAGTTTTAATGCTCACACTGTGGGAATTTTTTTCAACAATTTACACACTGTCTACAATAAGCACAATTTTACCCCAAATGATATATGGAACATGGATGAAACTGGTGTGACCACAGTGCAGGCCCCAGAGAAGATAATAGCCACAAAAGGAATACGCCAGATTGGAGCAATGACCTCTGGAGAAAGGGGTAAGCTAATGACCATTGCAGTGGCCATTAATGCCCTGGGGAATTCGATCCCTCCATTTTTTGTTTTCCCCCGCAAACGATTTTACTCTTGCTTCATCCATGAAGGGCCACCTGCATCAGCTGGAGCAGCAAATGGGTCTGGTTGGATGCAGGCAGAGGAATTTTTGCAGTTCGTCCACCACTTTGCCAACCATACGAAGCCCTCACTGGACTCCAAGGTACTTCTCTTACTGGACAATCACGTGTCCCACCTGTCTGTCCCAGCCATGGATTTCTGTAGGGAACGGGGCATCGTTCTACTTACTTTTCCGCCACACTGCACTCATAGGCTCTGTCCCCTGGACAGAACAGTTTTTTGCTCTTTCAAAGGGAGGGTCAACACGCACCTGGACCACTGGATGAAAGCTCACCCTGACCAGAACGCCACAATACACGACCTCCCTGGGATTGTTGCAAAAGCGTTGCCACAGGCAGCAACGCCTGAGAACATCATGTCAGGTTTCAGGTACCTATCAGAAAAAAAATCCTTAATGTACTTCAGGATGAATAAATTATCTGTCTATCTATCTAGGTGCACTGGCATCTGGCCCTACAGCCCTGATGTGTTTGGAGAAAATGACTTTGCTCCTGCATATGCAACCGACAGACCAGAGCCAACTCATACTCTGCCGGTTTCTGCCACCTCCACAGGACTCCTACGCTTTTCCACCAGGGTACTCCGCTCTCCACAGGGGCCGCTTTTTTTTCTTTTTTTTTTTTTTTTTCACCCAGGGCTCCTTCCGATCTCCACAGGATTTCTCCACTATCCACCAGGACTCCTCCGCTCTCCACAGTCCGCCTCCACAGCGGCTCCTCATCCCCTCTTTCCCTTTTTTTCCTTTTTTTTTCTCTTTCCATCGGGTCCTGAATTCAATCCTGCTTTAGTCAGGCCCTTCCCTAAGGCTCCTCCACGAAAAGCAGTTGCCAAGCCCCGAAAGAGGGCAACAAGTACCATCCTCACAGACACTCCAGTGGTTGCAGAGGAAGAGATAAAAAAAGAGCAAAAAAATGGCTCAAAAGAAAAGAAGCCTTGGTATGAAAAAGCAAAGTAAAGCAAGTAACTCAGAGAACTGTCTTGTGTGTGGTGAGGATTTTACATCCTCTGCACCTGGAGAGAAATGGGTGAAATGTGTTTTTTGTGATGGGTGGGCACATGAGTTATGCACCGAAGGATATGAACATTATGTTTGTCATGTGTGTGATGAAGAGTAAGTTGTAGTAATGAGTAGTTGCTACACGTTGTGTATGCAGTGGTATGTTGAAAATGTTTCCACTTACTGTGAGATGAACAATTTGTTCATTTGTTAGATTTATAATTTGTTTAATAACACTGAACACTGAAAAGTTTATACATACCTACAGAAACAGAGTGAAAAGATGTCAAACAGTATCAAATGTTTAAATGTGAAAAAAAAGTTAAATGATTTTGAAATGTTAGCCTATCGGTTCATTAAGTTGAAACCTAGGCCTATATACAGGTCTGTTTTTAAAGTTTAAAAAGAAAGCTTGACATAAGTTAATGTCTAATCTCCCTTGAATCACACAGTTGAAGAGGTTGAAATGTCTTGATAAATGTTAAGAGTGACATGTTTTTAATTTATTTATCTACTATGGTAATAAAAAATTTTTTTTTATTGAACCAGTTTGCTAATGTTGCAAATAAATCCATTTGTCTACACTCAAGAGTATTGTTTTAATAGATTAATAAATGGACATACTGTGCTATGTAGAATAAAAAATGTAGAGTTGAGTACTATGAGGAAATATACTACAATTTAAACTAAACTGAATTTCAATTTCAATTGATTTTGTGAAATCTGACTACCAGCAAGTGTTACAACTAACCCTCTGTATGTTACAACTAGCCCCACCCGCGGGGTAAGTAGTAACAATTTACTTCTTGCACTTTTACTGCACAATAACGGTAGGTCCGACGAACATACAAACAGTGCTCATTTGTAGGAGAGGCCTGTATGTTGTTTGTATAAAAATATGGTTTGTCTAACCCTATTACTTTGTTCATTATTTGACCAAAACCAAAAAGTGTTACTTTGTGCCCCGCTCTCCCCTACTCACAGCCTAAATAACGTTACGCATTTAAAGTAACGACCAAGTGGCCAGCGGCAGACAGTGAGCATATGTTTGATCAATTTAGCCTTCTCAAATCATTTCGACTTGCCTAAAATAAAAATCTATAGATATCAAACAGTTCAAGCATATAACAATGTTCAGACGTTAAACCTAGATAAATGTGCACTGTATCCAATAGTTTGTGTGGAGAGTGGAAGCTGAAGCGCGCTTTGCAGGACACAGAGACGCCAGCGCGATCACTTGCATTTATTTAATTGGATACGCCGTCATTTTTGCTCATAAAGGTAAGCGCAATAGATCATTCGTAACTGTAAAGGGTCTACTTTTATTTGTGTGCACTCACAATATCATCAAAACGTACTTTTATAAAATAAAGAAATCAAAAGCTTTCTGCCATCTCGTCTTCAACAGGAGCGCTTCACAAAAATGAACCGAAACTCAGCGAATACATGCCTCACAGACATGATAGATGTCAGTTCGGAAAATTCGGAAAAAGCAATTCGGAAAAAGAGGCGGCTTTTCTGCATTATGTTTTTTTTTTACTCTTTTTACAGCAGTTATTGTTCATTCTAAATAAATTTTTTTAATGTAGAATGTGTTACATAAATACATGAAATGTAGAACATATAAAAAAGTGCTCGTGGCTCGTCTACCAGTGGGTGCCCCCCCACGCATAAAAGTGAAACTCCGCCTATGATTGTGCTGTTACTCCTTTCGAGCCGAATTTCACAAAATTGGGTGTTATTTATGGGGAGTATAATTATTTATTTATTTCAATGAATGTAATCGATTATATCATAATATTTAGGCTATACTATTATAAATCAGGTTGGTTTGTATTGCTGACGTAATATGTAAATGATATGCGTGCGGCCCGCGAGACTTGCACTTGGACCATAGTGCGGCCCGGTGGGAAAAAAGGTTGAGAACCACTGACTGCGACATAGAACGGGCTCTCAAAGCTTCTGACATAGCATCCGGGAGGTAAGTCTGTAAATTCTAGTAAAATCACAGGCTTTGCTTATCCCGTGTGAATGCACCACTCTAAATTCAGATGTGGGGGGGTAATTTCAAAATCACACAAGGTCCTCAGATAACACTAATCCCATGCCAATAGAGCTTAAGCTACAGATATTGGACAGTTGCTTTACTTAAGTCTTTTTTAAACACGATACACATGAATGGGATGTTCACTGTCATAGGTTGCATTTCATTATTATATTAAGTTGTTAGAAAACACTCTCTGTCTTTATTGGTTCCAGATGTTTTAACCCTCCTTTCCTTTCTCTCCTTCTCTCACTCGCCCTCCCTATACAGCACTGTTTTCTCTCTGAATCCCCCCTCCTCCATCTGCTCTCTCTCTCTATGATGTTTTAATATCTCTTACTCATATTCGAGGTACGCATGCGCACATGTATGCATTAGCTTTTCTTGGTTCAAATGTTCAGATGAGGACACGAAAGCTAAGACTCCAAGGTAATAGGGTTCGTGATGAACTATGAAGATAGTTCAGCATCCTTCGCCAAGTCTATTCCTAATATGTCCATATATTCCTGTACATGTGGCCATTTTATATAAACACATATTCTTGGCCAACATCCTATATGTATGTCATCTATATCCGCATTGGTTAAAGGGTTGAAACTCCCCTCGACATATGCCTATATAATATCTTTGTATCTATGAATAAAGTTGAAGTATTGAGAATACAATTTGATGTGTTTTCTTGCTTCCCGGCCGTTATACACTTTGAGGGACTGAGAATTTTCCAGGTGGCAAAGAGAATCTATAGGGACCGATTGTTAATTACTGACATAAGTAAATCATCAAATGATTTAACCAGTAGCAAGCTCTAAGAATACTAAGGATTTCATGCTTAACGACTTTGTAACTTCTACATTTTTTTACTTCTCTTTCCAAATGGTCTTTCAGTACATTTTTTCGATTTTTCTTTTTTTTTCTTCTCAAAAGAAGAGGAGGAGGATGTAGAGGAGGAAGAGGATGTCAATGTCCTCTTCTGCTTTCCTGGTTTCTCTATAAATTTGTCTCTCTGCAATAAACTTATGTACAATTTCTCAATGGGTATTTTCTAATTGAACAGGCTTTTGTTGAAAGAAATATGTGTTGAAAAGCACAAATTGTTAATAAAAATGTACGGATATCATGTTAATTAAATCCCTCTTCTTCTCCTGCAGTTTTTTAAGGACAGTGGAGGCAGTAGGAGCAACGTTTTGATCTTGATCAGATGACATAGCTTGAGGAAAAAGGAAGCATCCAAGCCAACATTAGTGTCAGGGACCATGTTTTCTTTAGTATGGTACCGATCAGGCATTACTGCACTACACAGTTCCTGCAAATATATATGTCAACGGAAGGTTATATAAGCTGTTAATAGAAAGAAAAACACACAGAAACAAAAATACTATAGACTACTGTTTAGAGCTGCACGATTCTGGATAAATTGAGAATCATGATTTGTTTTATTTTAAATAGAGATCACGATTCTCCCACGATTCGGAACTAAACAAAATAATGTGTACTTTACTAGAGGTTATATACTATATATATATAATATATTATATATATCATATATAGATAATATATATATATATATATATTATAGATAGATAGAATTGGTTTCAATGGAATGATTCAGTGATTTACACAAATACTTCATTGTTTCATTACTGGATGAATCAGCGTTTTTGATCGAATCTGTTGAATGATTCAATAACCAAACATTTTTTAAGTCACTTTTGGCGAAACAATGCAATAGACACAAACGTTATTTGAAGCGCCAGTTCACTTTCAAAAAGGGATTCGCGCTATTTTGATCGCTACCATAGACATCAATGTTTATATCCGAACTATAAACTTTCATCCCAGTATTTCTGTGAGAATACGAATGACTGTAAGACAGAAATAATGCTGTGTAGTTGAAAAGACTGTTTGTGAAGCTGTTTCTTAACCAAACATGGTAACTGCTCTCTCTGTGTCAACGGAAGTGCGAACACAGATTTGAATGACTTTTTCAAATGTTTAATAGACACGGGCAAATCGTTGTCATTTAGAAATTAGATTGTATAGGTGTTTGAATCTTTTAAAAATGAATTGTGCAGCTCTACTACTGATAGACAGAAGGTTGGTACAGTGAATTCATAAATGCCATATGGCTGACAAATCTTCCAGCACAATCACTTTGCTGTCCACCACTAGTACTTGAGTATCTTTTTAAAGCTGTACTTTTACTTGTACATGAGTACAAATCAATAATCTACTTTGTTACTTTTAAATCATATTTCGTTACTGAGTATGCCCACAATTTGAATTGATACTCAAACCTTTGACGGCACTTCAGTAGCCAATAAAAATAAGATAAAGATCGTGAAGGGACCAATATAAAGCCCTGATATCTGAACCGGGAAAAGTCGTGGCTGCACAGTGTTGCCAGCCGTACGATAATTATCGTATTTGTATGATAATTTTGACCTCTGTACGATGTATGATCAATAATTTAAAAAATCCCATAATGTACGATCATTTCATAATTATAATTTTATGACAATTCAAATGATAGTAGTTGTAGTCATAGGGATTCTATATTCATACACGAAATCGAATGCAGGAGGGTGCCCAGCTTTAAAGCCAACGAGCACTATGTTGCAGTCCATGACGGCAAGAACCCCCTCAACATCTGGCAACACACAGGCTTCTGATGACAGAGACTTTAGCTGTTAACTCCACATCTGAGCTGGTCTACACTGGATGCGACAAAGCGATTGTTAAAAATCATTTTAATACGTCATAAATAGAACGAGGCATTCAGTTATGTGTCTGCCGGTGTCACACTCCAGTGCAAACAGTCATGATTATACTGGTTTCGTAGTATTTGTAGCAATGCTCGGTCCAGTGTAAAACACAGTACGCTAGTTATCTATGGGGTAATTTGCAGCGTTGTGTCAAAAGTTTTGTTGGTTTAGATAAATAAAGGGGGGCTTGTATTCGTACGTTTGACTCGTGTATCGATACAGTGTATTCCAAATATGATAATTTTTGAGCTTCTGGTACGATATTGGCATTTCCAATCTGGAAGGGACACATGCTGCTGCAGCAGGTTTGAAGAGCTGATCGGACAGTGAGGGAGTTCAGCGTAATTTATGGACTCAAAGTTTGGATAAACAAACTACATGGTAGTGTTATCACAAATATCTATATTTTGATACCGATACTGAAATATCTGACACGGTTCCATTACTCATTTTCCACAGTTGGCTATCTACTGTACATACACAGATACAAGCTGCAAATAGGCCTAACTTATACAAATGAACTGCCTTCTCACTCTGATATTGCTTGTGCGCACTCAGACTGTGCAATCGCGATCTCTCCGTGCTTTTAAAGTAGAAATTAATTATCTTTGCTCCTAGATTAAACTTTGTCAAAAGTTATCAACCATTTAGAATAGATCCACGCCTGACCGATTAAAATCCTACTGGAAATTGTATTGGCTGTAACTGAAATGCACCAAAAAGTCTTTCAACAATCAAAGACGGAACATTAATTTCTTTACAATGTATGTTTATGCTATAAATGTTTCTGAATGGGATATTTGTATGATTTGTACATATAAATATCCTAGTCTGTCTAGCTGCATCACTACATTGATGTTCCATTTATCTAAATAAGTAACATACATATAGCTCTTAAACCACTGCCTATAAAAATTCAGTGTTGTCATATTTCAAATACCTCAAATGAATTGAGGTCATTTGTTTTATAATTTTATTACTGACTGTGTACTTGCCTTTTTTTTGTAAATACATTTCAATTTGAAATCAAGGTTCCTTGTGCTGTAAGCATTTGCAACAAAGTTACCCTATTTTAAAAACACAAATACACAGAATGAGCAAATGTATGAGATTGAGATTTTTGTAATGGTAATTTATCAATATTTATATGTAAATAAAAGCCTAAATTAAATCTGTATATTTGCATAAATATACAGTAGGCGAACTGGACTCTTGAGCTATCCCTCTCAACTACCTCGACAGGGGAAACAAACGTCTCAGGTGATCAATGTAACCATGGTTCCCGAAATAGAACTGTGTCCTCTAGTGGTCACAATGGGGAACGCCTTCAGCGTGAGCGGTGTCTGAAGCATGAATGAAAAAATGACAATGAACTTGACATTGGCAGGCGGTAGCCTATAACGTAAACAATAACGCGACTGCGGGTATAAAAGAGCACCTGTGGAATACGTCATCCACTTCTTTGTCTGAAGGAGACTCAGGAGTGCCCGAAGCATGGCAGAGAGATGCAGTGTCTCGTTCCCTATTCTCAGGGAACCATGGTTACATGCGTAACCTAGAGACATTCCCCTTCGAAGAGGAGATAGGGGAACGGTTACCAATGATACCTGCTGAGGTATGAGAGCCCAAAAAAAAAAAAACTGGATTCCTTAAGTCAAAGACTCAAAAGGAACATCATCCCTGCCCCAACAAATTTGCTGTGGCCAGCTTCCTACAGGTAAGCTAAAAGCTCGCCAACGTCAGCGAGGGGAGGCCAGATGTACTCGAACATAATAAAGTTCATGAAGCGGCCTACCGAGGCTGGACACACAACTCAATAGACGGACGATTTATCAAGGTGGCCTCACAGAAGGCTGAACACTTGTTTTCAATACTCTCGCTGGAGCTCAGGTGAGCGGAGGCCTCAGCAGGCCTCGTTTATTAATGCGGCCCCACAGAAGGCCGAACACTTGATTACATTGTCTACCAGACGCTCATGTGAGCGGAGGGCCCTCAGCAGAAAAACTCTCTAAGCGAGAGGGAGGCCAAACCTATCGCATAAGGGATCCTTATGTCAAGGGGGGGTGGGTGGGCTGGGATAGGAAGGAGAAAGGAGAATTATCTCTTCCCTTTGGCGTAAGGCGGATTTATGCCGCATTAATTACACAGATGCAGGCGCAAACCCAGGACGGCGCGGTATCAATTTCTTATAAGCTGCTGACCACGCCCTCGCCTCTCTGAATTTATCAACCACAGCCTCGACTGATGTGCCGAATAACTCAGAGAGCGAGACTGGCGAATCGAGAAGAAAATGTTTCTCTTTCTCCCCGATGTCAGCCAGATTAATCCAGAGATGTCTCTCCGTGGCCACCATTGCATGACCAATTGTGGCAGCTGTTTGTTTAGTGGCCCGGAGAGCCAGATCTGTAGTATGGCGCAGCTCGATCACCGGTTCAGGGGACAGGCCCTTGCCATCGTCCAGGACTTTAAGCAGATCAGCCTGGTAGGCCTGCAACACAGCCATTATCTGCAGAGCACCACCAGCCTGACCCGCAGCCGCATACGCCCTGCCGTTCAGCTTAGATGTAACTCTCAGAGGCTTCGAGTCAGAGTCTTCAACATCGATGTTTCTCCCATTGAAAGATAGTTTGCCAACGTCTCTTCTATGAGAGGCATCGATACATATCCGTGCTCGCGCAATCCCTCCACGTTCACATAATTTTCGTGGTGAAAAAGATGAACCCGAGCCGAATATGGATTTTTCCAAGACCTTTCCACCTCGGTGTGAAGGTCTGGCAAAAACGGAAGACTCGTTGGAACTGGGAGATCATGGCCAGCCAAAAAACGCTCATCTAATCTGCCACGAGCGGACTTTGGCTTTTCGTGTTTCCAAGGAAGATTTAATTTCTCAGTCGCACGCGCCATATCCTCTAACGATTCACCGTATGCGGGGCAGGCAGGCTGAGAGGGTTCCAATGATTCATTTTCATCCTCAACAACCACATCCTGCTCTTCTTGGCTTGCATCTAAAAGAGCACTATCTGCTGGATCAGATGACCCTAAAGAAAGAACATCTACATCCCGCAGATCACCCTCGTCGGTGGCAGAAGAATGAGAAAGAGAAATACCTCTTTCAAAATCCTCCGCCAGCTTAATCTGTGAGCCCCATGATCTCAGTCTCCGCTGTGCCTCGGCAGCAGCAGGTCCCGAACCACCGGGTGCCAACACTCGTCCTAATTCCCTCGAGAAAAGGGACAAGCGTAAATGGAGCTTTTTAATAGAAAAGCTCTCACAAGCTGCACATTCTGCTCCCTCGAGAACCGAACGCGCATGATCCTCTCCAAGACAAATAGCGCACATATCGTGTGTATCATCTGGCTTTATAAAACGCAGACACGGGGGAACACACTTCCTAAAGTGCTTGTCAAAGATTGTTCCATTATCGCCTTTCACTACGCTTTAAACAAACAGATCTCCTGATGACAAAAAAGTGGATGACGTATTCCACAGGTGCTCTTTTATAACCCCAGTCGCGTTATTGTTTACGTCATAGGCTACCGCCTGCCAATGTCAAGTTCATTGTCGTTTTTTCATTCATGCTTCAGACACCGGTCACGCTCAAGGCGTTCCCCTAGCGCCCTCTAGAGGACACAGCATGGAGTTCCCTTTCGAAAGGGAACTACCAGCCTAGCTTATGGTGTACTCTTCTAAAAGTCATCTTTGACAATTCCACCTCTGAAACAAGAGCTATGAAAAAAAATGGCAGCCTGCATCGTCTTAAATTCATGAACATTGTTTCTATAATGCGGTGCACACCGGCGACTGTCCGCGGGTGCTGTTCATAATCCTGCTGCGCCTCAGGGCCACTCACATCATTTTCCATTAAATTAACATTATATTTGTCCCAAATTAATGTAATGTACATAATTTAATGAAATAAATAATAATTTATGCATTTACTAGATGCTTTTATCCAAAGCGACGTACAGTGCTAACATTTTACAGTATGTGGGGTTCCCTGGGAATAGAACACAAACCTTTTGCCAGCCACCCTCTCATCGTATTGCTATCAAATAAAGCATTCTGTGTAGAAGTCAGCTAAATAGAAAGAGCATCATATTCAAATAGGTCCGATACATTTTGTGGTCTGTGCCGGCTCGCGCATGTGATCCGCTCCGTGCTTATCGTGTCTCTGGACCGGAACAGAGTGTGTACGGTGCGGTGGTTAGCGTGACACAGCACCAAACCAGACTTCTTTGTTTCCTCAATGGAAAGCATATTTACACTGTTGGAATCGTTCCCTGTCCCCTATATAGTGCACAACGTGCCATTCACCCACTTTCTTCTTTCTACAGAAATAAAATTCTGTGGACAAGTGACCGATTTCAACCAGCGTCTATTTTATAGTGTAGGGGGAGAGCACTTCGGATTCTAGAGAGCATTTGATTAGACAGAAAGTTTGATGAGAAGCTGAAATACGATGTGACGTCAAAAAAAATCGTTGAGCCGTTTTGTCGGAAGTGATGAACTGCAAGCTTTGAATGCTTATATCTCCTAAATGCAAATTTTGTCACTGTTTTGGAGCACACTGCCTTATAGAGAACCTTAAGACTAACATATTGATACTAAAAACTTTCATTTTGATTTCATGGGGACTTTAAGACAACACAACATGACAGCGCTGACACAAAACAAATTAGCAACAGACACTTCATGAAAAACAAGCAGTGTTTATAATAAATAATAATATTATTGGCTCAGCGGCCCAGCAAATGTCCTCACTTACGTTATTTGCACTTCCATCGTGATGTGAATAATAGCTAGTTAGTTTATCAGCATATATATATTTTTTGCAAGAGATCCCCACAGCGGGCGGAACTTGTCATAAAATTAGTGATAACAAGGCCCGCCAGTTTACAACCCCTGCCCAATTTCACTGTCAGTCGAAATTACTCCCCCATTGATTTCCTATTGCTTGGCCCTCTGTAATTTCACAGATGGACAGCCAATCACAGAGCCGCAAACGCTAGGCGAAAACATTCTAATATGGAGAAAATGGGCATCGTTCATGTAACACGTTCACTAAATAGGCAGATTTGAAGAGTTTATTTCCACATAAATTGTATTTATTTTATTTAGATGATTGTGAAATTATGAATTGCTTAAATAAAATTAGTAATAATAATTTTTTTATTAAAAATATTATATTTTAAAACATTTATTTAAAAATTTTAAATATTGTTTTTACAATAAGTTAGGCCCTCTCTGAGGGCCCTGACGGTTCCCCACTCCATATAAACATATATGCATATAAAGCGAATGTGTCTTTTTAGAAGACTTCGATTAAACCACTCAAAGCTTGAAATAATAATTGCCTTGAAAAAAAAAAGTTGGATATAATAATATCTAAATGGACAGTTATAGAGTATGTGGTAGTTTTGCCAATGGTACTGAAAATGATTGTTGAAAAAGTCATCATGAAATCACAAATGACCCTACTTACTTTTTTAGTGCACATTACTAGTCTTCTGGTGAACAATTAAACCGTGCAAGTCAATACACTGGAGAAAAATTGTCTGCCGTCATAATCTTTAATCAAAAACTGAAATTTTGTTCTGGCTTCTGGCTCTGATGACGTCAGTTTGACGGCTTCGGGAGAATCCTCAAGTCATGACGTAAGGACTGCTGTTTCCGGGTCCAAGCATCTACTCATTTCACTTGAGAATACTACCTCAACAGCCATTTATGAGCACTATTTAATTAATATTACATATTTAAACTAAGCATTTAAAAATGTGCTGTGCACACTACAGTATCCGTGCTCACAGTGTCTCAGACACTAATATTTTAGCTGAATCACTGTAGGCCATCTGGGATTTCAGTAGGGAGATAACGGGTTTAGGGTTAGATTTGTCCGTATTCATGAAATTGTGGGGGTATATTAGCACGTTGTTGTTTTTTTTTTTTTTTTTTTTTTTTTTTTTTTGCGTTATTTTCTGGGGAGTCTGGCAGAGCGTTAGGACCAGGCCCGGCGCCAGAGGGGGGGCCGGGGGGGCTTTGCCCCACCACGGACATCTCTGTGCCCCACTCCGGACCGAGAGAGACGCGTCGGACTTGAGTTTAACGTGTATTATAGTCTTACTCATACAACTGCCTGCTGTTGCTTCTGATTGTTTTTAGATGGAAAAGCTGCCCATAACTCATGGTCTAGGATGTGTTTTCTTCGTAATAATAGCATAACAAAATAGATTTGGCAAGCAATCCAGTGTATCTGCCCTTCTGCTTTCGAAAATGTCAAATTATTTTACAATGCATTATCGCAGAGGTGAGCAACGTAACCAATCACAGACATGTCTGTTGATTTCTTGTTCGATGGCTAAAACGCAATGGCAATCAAGATGTTTTTAGGTTGGAATCACGCAAATCAACGCTCCAGTCACCGTTTTTTTGTTCAGTGAATGAATTTATCATGTCGTAACTTTCTAACAAAGACATTTAAAAAAAAGGATTGACACTTTCTATGAAGCCTGTATTTATAATACATTTTAAGGGTTTTCTTAAGGCATTATGATTAATGCATAAAGCATTATAAAAAACCTTATAATATGTTGTATCATCTCATGAATATTCATAAGAACAGTTTTAATATATTATAATATTTACTTATTTGTGGTTATAGCTTTTAAGAGTATGATGATTTATAACACAATGAACACGTTGCATCCACTTTTACAATGGATTATATTTCTCATAGTTATAATGTATTATAAGTCTCATATCTTGCCATTTTTCTTATGCTACTTAAAGCGGTCAAAGACCACTTATAATTAGTAATAATAATAACATAAGCCATAAGATCAGATATCAGATCAGACGAATGTGTAATATGACACATTTGCGTTGAACTATTTTTATTGTAATATCAGTTTGATTATTTTGATGGTACCCTTTAAACAGCTGTTGATAAGTGACTCTGCCACTACATATCAACTAGCGGTCATTAGAGTATTAGTATGTCTGCTACTGTAAATATTTGTTAACACTTTATTTTGATGGTCAACCAACAGATAAACTGACTATAAGTGTCTTTGCAAGTATGTCAACTTATTCTACCATACTAGATTCTACCATTTTTGAGCATACTAATACTCTAATGAGAGTTAGTTGACGTGTAGTTGCAAAGTTGCTTATAGTCGACTGATTAAGGGGACCATCAAAATAAAATGTAACCATATAAAACATAGCATTTTTTTCAGTTGGAGTATAAAGCTCACATCAATTAATTAAGATTAGCACCACAGGAAACACTCAAATAACACTCAACATCTAACACTCACAAGCCGTAGTAAGATACTGTGCAGATCTTAAATAAACAATGTCAAGATATGATACAGTCCATTATTCTGTAAATGAAGTAGATTTAATATGGTGTTCATTGTGTTACAAATAATCATACTCTTAAACTTATAACCACAAATATCAAGTATTATGATGTATTATAACTGTTGTTATGATTACTCATGAGTTGATATAACATATTATACATTTATGCATTATGCATTCATTATAATGCCATAAGAATACCCTTATAATGTATTATAAAAACGGGCTTCATAGAAAGTGTTTCATCGTGTAGTAACATTCATAGTGTTTTTGCTTTGTTTGTTTTTTACTTTGTAGATCGTGTGAATGAGTGACAGTTTTGAAGCAAATTTAAAGGGATCACTCTTGCAGGCGTATACGATAATTATAGTCAGAATTTAAATACAAACTTGTGTTTTCAGGCGCCGTATGACACCAGGCAAAGCTAATACACACTATATAGAACATGATCATTAATTTCATAAGCAAAAGACGTGATCTGCAACCGAAAGCCTGGTCCAAGCAGGATTTAGGTAAGGAAAGGCTATTATTGTATTGGTTGCCACGCCAAATATGCACACTGCTTGACGTTTATATTTAATTAACAGGTTCTTTGGAATATAATTACTTAATAACAAATAATTGTAACACGTTACAATAGGTTTCGATTAGAAATTATTTCCCTCCAAAAGTTACAATCCTCATTGCTCACTCAAATCCCAGAGGAGTGAACTCGTAGAAGATAAGGCCTAACATCCGTGACTACGCCTTGCAGTCTGTGGTTTGTTAGATTAGAAAGATGAGGATGTGAGTAGCACCTTTGAACCCTTAAGTCTGCGCCAGGCTTCGGATGTCTTTACATTCTCCAACGATCCTTGGATCTCAGCCGATGTCTTCTTAGTTCTTAATCTGGGAGAAAACTCTCCCAATCACCACAGAGTCAGAATAACATCTTTTCATCTGTTCATCACTCTTCAAACCCGGAAGAAGGTGATCGCGAGCTCCTACACCAGCGAACCTCCAAACCATCATCAAGACTTCCATCCGAGACTGCATCCATATGCTCGTTCCAGGCCAAGGCAATGCAAGAATCGTACATTTAACTAAACGAAACAGAAGTTTAGTATAAGCTGTAGACCCTATTCTAAAACGGCGCTGATGGTTTCACTCAGGCGAGGGAACTAATTTTCTATAGCTTCATTCCCTGTTCTTCTAATGATCTCTTTCATCCACTTTGCTCCCCTTTTGTATGTACGCGTAAGTGAGTGTATGTTTGTTTGTTGGTTAGACTAGTTTGTGTTAGTTTTTAGTTAATAAAACGTGTACTTTGAGTATATTTTTAAACCTGTACTTTTAATTGTACTTAAGTACAAATTAAGCAAAATAATCTACATCATTACTTTTAAATCATAGTTCGTTACTAAGTACGCCCACAATTTGAATTGATATTCAAACATTTGATGGCACTTCAGTAGCCAATAAAGATATCCGATCGTGAAGGGGTTGTTTTTTTTTTCTTTTTCTTTTTTTTCTTTGGGGAGACCAAAAAAGCCTGATATTATTGAATACGGGAACCGCCAGCGCTGCAGCAGGTGAAGAGCTGATCAGACAGTGAGGGAGCTCAGTGTAATTTATGGACTCAAAGTTTGGAGAAC
>JADLZN010001603.1:0-65607 GCA_018155175.1 Sinocyclocheilus anophthalmus
ACTCCACTCATTACCTGTATTAATGGCAACTGTTTGAACTTGTTATCAGTATAAAAGACACCTGTCAACAACCTCAAACAGTCACACTCCAAAACTCCACCATGGCCAAGACCAAAGAACTGTCAAAGAACACCAGAAACAAAATTGTAGACATGCACCAGGATGGGAAGGAAAACTGAAATTTTGCTGCAAGAGTTAAGCAGCTTGATGGCATGTGAAGAAGATCAATGTGGGGGCAAGTTAGAAAATGGAAGACATACAAGACCACTGATATTCTCCCTCGATCTGGGGCTCCACGCAATATCTCACCCCATGGGGTCAAAATGATCCCAGAACCACACGGGGGGACCTAGTGATTGACCTGCAGAGAGCTGGGACCAAAGTGATAAAGGCTACTATCAGTAACACACTGCGCTGCCAGGGATTCAAATCCTGCAGTGCCAGACGTGTCTTCCTGCTTAAGCCAGTACATGTCCAGGTCCATCTGAAGTTTGCTAGAGAGCATTTGGAAGATCCAGAAGAGGATTGGGAGAATGTCATATTGTCAGATGAAACCAAAATAGAACTTTTTGGTTAAAAACTCAACTTGTCGTGTTTGGAGGAGAACGAATGCTGAGTTGCATCCAAAGAACAACATACCTACTGTGAAGCATGGGGGTGAAAACATCATGCTTTCGGGCTGTTTTTCTGCAAAGGGACCAGAACAACTGATCCGTATAAACGAAAGAATGAATGGAGCCATGTACCGTGAGATTTTGAGTGAAAACCTCCTACCATCAGCAAGGGCATTGAAGATGAAAAGTGGCTGGGTCTTTCAGCATGACAATGATCCAAAACACACCGGCCCGGGAAACGAAGGAGTGCTTCGTAGAAGCAGTTTCATGGGCGGATTGGCTTAGCCAAGTCTCCAGTCTCAACCATATAAATCCTTTGGAGAAGGGAGGTGAAAATCCGTAGTGGCCCGCGAAAAGCCCAAAACATCATGCTTTGAGGAGATCTGCATGGAGGAATGGGATAAAATACCAGCAACAGTGTGTGAAAAACCTTGTGAAGACTTACAGAAAACGTTTTGACCTCTGTCATTGCCAACAAAGAGTATATAACAAAGAATTGAGATGAAATTGTTATTGACCAAATACTTATTTCATGCAATAAAATTGAAATTAATTATTTAAAAATCATACATTGTGATTTTCTGGGATTTTTTTTTCTCATTTTGTCTCTCATAGTTGAGGTATAACTATGATGAAAATTACAGGCCTATCTCATCTTTTTAAGTGGGAGAACTTACACAATTGGTGGCTGACTAAATAGTAAATACTTTTTCCCCCACGTATATTTATGTACAGGTGCATCTCAATAAATTAATGTTGTGGAAAAGTTCATTTATTTTTAGTAATTCAACTCAAATTGTGAAACCGTGTATTAAATAAATTCAGTGCACAAAAGACTGAAGTAGTTTAAGTCTTTGATTCTTTTAATTGTGATGATTTTGGCTCAATTTAACAAAAACCCACCCATTCACTATCACAACAAATTAGAATGCTTCATAAGACCAAAAAAAAAAACATTTTTAGTGAATTGTTGGCGTTCTGGAAAGTATGTTAATTTACTGTATATGTACTCAATACTTGGTAGGGGTTCATTTTGCTTTAATTACTGCCTCAATTCGGCGTGGATAGGTGATCAGGTTGTGGCAATGCTGCCGGGGGTATGGAAGCCAGGTTCTTCTGTGACAGGGAGCTTCAGGCTCAATCTGTATTTTTGAGTCTCGGTTTATCAGTTCTTCCTCGTTGACAGAATACCCCATAGTGCTCGTGGGGTTCAGGGGTAGGGTGGAGGTGTGCAGGACAGTAGCAGTACCAACACCTATGGTAATTTAAGCCAAAGCTGTGGGTGTTGGGCTTTTGGCAGTGTGGGCAGGTGCCAAATTCAGCTGGAAAATTAAATCAGCATCTTCAAAAAACTGGTCAACAGAAGGAAGCATGAAGTACTCCAAAATTACTTGGTAAACGGGTGCAGTGACGTTGGTTTTTCAAAAAACACAATGGACCAACACCAGCAGCTGACATTGCACCCCAAATCATCACAGAAACTTAACACTGGACTTCAAGCAAATTGGGCTATGAGCTTCTCCACCCTTCCTCCAGACTCTAGGACCTTGGCTTTCCAATGAAATACAAAAATTGCTCTCATCTGAAAAGAGGAATTTGGACCACTGGGCAACAGTCCAGTTCTTCTTCCTTAGCCCAGGTAAGACGCCTCTGTGGTTCAGGAGTGGCTTAACAAAATGAATACGAAAACTGTAGCCATATTCCTTGACACGTCTGTGTGTGGTGGCTCTTGATGCCTTGACCCCAGCCTCAGTCCAGTCATTGTGAAGTTCACTCAAATTCTTGAATCGTTTTTGTTTGACAATCCTCATAAGGCTGTGGTTCTCCCGGTTGGTTGTGCATCTTTTTCTTCCCCACTTTTCCCTTCCACTCAACTTTCTGTTAACATGCATGGATACAGCACTCTGTGAACAGCCAGCTTCTTTGCCAATGAATGTTTGTGGCTTACCCTCCTTGTGAAGGTGTCAATGATTGTCTTCTGGACAAACTGTCAGATCAGCAGTCCTCGCCATGATTGTGTAGCCTAGTGAACCAAATTGAGAGACCATTTTGAAGGCTCAGGACACCTGCAGGTGTTTTGAGTTGATTAGCTGAATGGCATGTCACCATATTCTAATTTGTTGAGATGTGAATTGATGAGTTTTTGTTAAATGTGAGCCAAAATCAACAAAATTAAAAGAACCAAAGACTTAAACTACTTCAAGTCTGTGTGCATTGAATTTATTTAATACACAAGTTTTTGAGTTGAGTTGAATTACTGAAATAAATGAAACTTTTCCACAACATTCTAATTTACTGAGATGCACCTGTATATACAAATTAAAGTTGGGATTACGGTTATGTATATAAAAATTAAGATTAACTAAAATATGATTATTGTTTATATTTTAAATGCTAGATAATGGTAATGTGAACACAAAGTTCGTTATTCATTTGAATATTCAAAATTATTTAAATTAATTATGCAAATTACACCAGTCACCAGTGTTTTATCATTTTATCAAAAAATTTTTTTAAATGCCAACATGAATTCGTTTTTATATATATTTTCTGTTTTCTTTTCATTTTAGTCAAATGTTAGCAATTTGTTATTATTGGGGTTTTTTATGGTGGATTTTAACAATAGATGATTTTCATTTTGCAGTATTTCAGTTTTAGGGTATTACTACAATCAATGTGAAATTCAATGAACAAAATTTTCCATTGTGCCTAACAGAAAATAAGTTTTTATTTTACTTTATTTCAGTTAGTTTATTTTATTTCAAGTAACATTTATTTAATTTCAAGTTATTTTTCTTGAACTGTCAAAATATCTTAAATGATGAACAGGATTCTGGAAAAAAGTTTTCAAGTCTAACATAAGTGTGATTTTCATGACTACTGTTGTCCAGGTACTGGTGGCAGATTCGTTTTTTGTTAGTGCTGTGTAAAAGTAGGATTTATTGAACATACTTCTTTATAAATATTCTCATAAACACAGGATTGACATTTTGTCATGGAATGGGTAAGACATTTGATGGTAGGTGACCACTATGACTAGTGGGGGTTCAGAAGATTTCATTACTTGTTGTCACTGTAGTTGTGTGAACTTTGTCTCTGTGTTTTGTCATTGTCTCATCCAGTGAATGTATTGGCATGTTACTAGTGATTACATAAAGTCAATGATAAAGAATCTCTTCCTGCATTCCAGTGATTTATAGCACTGTTGCCAACTCTCGCAAGATAAATAAGCAACCGCAGCTTCAAAAACAAGCCCAAAACAAGCCCAATATTTTTTTGATGATTTATTATCTTCAATATTATTTATTATCAATTATTTATTACCAATAAATGAGCCTGAAACATATTAAACTGAAACCACACTTTTATCTGAAAAGCAAAAATAGAAGTTATTTTACAAAAATCAAAGTTGGAACAATACTCATCTCCAATCACCTGTGAGCAGAATAGGATTGGAGAGATGGAAAAGGAGAAAAACACAAGAGCTTCAAAGGAGAGCTGTAACATAGCCACATATTTATAGCCTACTAAAATATAGGCTATTCGAACCAAATGTATATACTCTTAGTACTAGTATAGGACTACTTGTTTTTTTTTTTTTTTTGTTTTTTTATTAAGAAGGTAATTAATACATTACAAAAACATTGTAAAATTAAAAATTAGGATAAAAGGAAAGTCAAACGAAAGTAAATAAAGAAACGAAGTTGCTTGTCAGATTTCCCTAACAAGCAACCATATTTTTTTTAAATAAGCCCAAAAAACCGTAACCCAGGATTTTTTCACTCAACTTTACCAAAAAAGACAGCCAAAGTCGTTCGATATAATATGCAGACTTGGCAAAACTCTGGTTTTAGAGGTGTGAATTTGGTGTTGCTAACAGTCACTTTTTGAGAGTTGATGACAGGTTAATAATATGCGACAATCATCAGTATTATCTTCAAAGAAGAGTATATAGTGCCAAATTATCCTAAAAGAAATGTGATCAACAAAATGATCGGCTAATATCCATTCTGTTCAGCGGTTTTAACAGCAGCAGATTATGACCGATGTGGCTAATTATACAATAGTGTATTTTTATTATGAACCGCGATGGTCATCAATCTCCATGCTCCAGCGCCGAACGGATTCCCAGATAAAACCACTTCTCTTCTCTTAGGAAAGTTGCATGCGATGCATTGTTGGGTGGACGCGGGCTATTTATTGCTGTATTTAAGTGGAACATCCTGGGAAAAGGGATGGTGATGACTGAATGTATATTTCTTTCTTATTAGTTTCATAAGACTACCGTTCAAAGTTTGGGCGTCAGATGTGATATTTGTTAAGTAAAAAATGAATACGGTTTTATTCAGCAAGACTGAAAATGCCAGTAAAGGGCATTCATAATATGTTGCAAAATATTTCTATTTCAAACTACCGGCTGTTCTTTTTGCAATTTAATTCATCAAAACAAACTGGAAAAAAAATTCCAAAATGTAAGCAGCACAGTGTGTCAGCATTGATAATACGAAATGAGATTGTTTCTGACGATCACGTGACACTGAAAGACTGAAGTAATGGCTCGAAAAAATGACATTCAAAGGAAATTTAATTAGATTTTACACTATGTGACCCGGGGACCACAAAACCAGTCTAAGGGTAACATTTTGTAGAATTGAGATGTATTACATCATGTGAAAGACTGAATCTAAATATTGTGAAAATCGTCTTTAAAGTTGTCCAGATTAAGTTCTTAGCAATGCATATTACTAATCACAAAATAAGTTTTGATATATTTACGGTAATAAATTTACAAAATATCTTCATGGAACATGATCTTTACTTAATATCTAATGATTTTTGGCATTAGGAAAAAATCGATCATTTTGACACATACAATGTTTTTTGGCTATTGCTAAAAATATACAGAAGCGACTTAAGACTGGTTTTGTGGTCCAGGGTCACATATATTAAAATAGTTACTTATTTTAAATTATAATAACATTTCAGACGTAAATTACTGAATTTCGATCAAAAAGCAGCCTTGGTGAGCATTAGAGATTTCTTTCAAAAACATTAAAAATCTTACTGTCCCCAAAGTTTTGAATGGTATTATAAGTCCATTTAGACCAGTAAAGAAGTACTATTGGTGCACTGTTGCATGCTGAAATTCTAAAAGATCTCACAGTTTAGATTCACAGTGTTGTGCACTGTAATATAAGATTTTCCTTATAAGAGTTGTGGGAGAATGAATATGTTATTTTCTCAATGGCGTGTGGCACTGGATGGCATCAGTGGTGTCCATGACAGGGACACTGGTACATTGTGAATTGCTCAATTGTCCATGCCGTAAGCAGACAAACAAGGGCTGCGTTTGTTCGACATGCTCATCAGGCTAGTGAAAATTGTATCTTTACAGACAGTGCTTACTTGTGGATTATAGCTGGTGATTCAGAGAATGTATCAAGTCTTAAATCAATCACAGCTGATGCCTCCGTTGAAATGTTTATGTTGCATCATAGGGCTGTGAGTGAAGACTTCATAAAAATGTAAAGACACAAAGAATGATTGATGCAGTCTGACATGACTCATTATTAGCATTTGTTCATAAAACCAAGGACATTCTTTACGCGCTGAATGTTACTGAACTGGGCTGTGAGGTCTTAATATCCCAGCTAAGCACACACACCCATTAGTATTAGGCTTTTTAAATAATGGGTGTTGATGTGTCATAAACCTGCCCGACCATTGTCGCTGCGTCATTTTATTGCATTGCCCAAAAGGGACTGGCAGGTCTTTACCAGATTTTTATGGACATGAATCATTTCATATTCAAGACGGATGTAAGCCTTGAAAATTCCAGAAATATGCCTTGGATATTGTGTAACTGAGGGCTGACTTTGTCCGTGTGTAAGTATTTTAGATTATGCGTAGGCAATATTCTATCTCTATTATAGACAATTCTGTTTTTTTCCACTCACAACATCTGTATAAGCCTCTGTGGTTTGGACATTGTTTAGAGTGAAACAGCATAGTAGCATTTAGAAACTTCCATTGTGTTCTACTTTGAAGTGACACAATAATCACACATACAGAAACGGTTTGGTTTTTAGAGAGAAAGGAGGGGGGGGAGGGGAGAAGATGTTGTAGGCCAGCCTGTAAATTGTCATTGTGACTTCCCACGGACTAGTAACCGCCTGTTGCTGAGACTTGATCTTCAGGTCATAAACACGGTCAAAAAACTAACAGCCTTTGGGGTGTAGCGTTAGTGTTTCTGCGTGACATTCACACCACACAATATTACAGATGGACCAGGTTGATGTCGTCTTTCGTTGGAACTGTACCAGGTGCAAACATTATATTGTCACAAACGGTCATTAGTGCAAAAGAACTTTTTTTTTTTTTTGCCTTGGGCACGCGGAGTGAATTATAAGCAATTTGACGCACATTCTTGTCCTTGTAGACACACTTAGTCAAAGCACAGTAAAAGTTCTGTTGTGGGAGACGAGACCCCATTGAAACGCTTTGTCCATAAATTATGGCTAGAGAGTAATTTTGAGAAGCAAGCGTAAAATATGAAAGCTTGTTGAATTGGGTTATAGTTCCGAGCCACCGTTATCTTACCACAAGGAATGGAGAATTACGGAGCTGGCGAAAGCGGCTGTTAAAACACCAGTGCAGACTTTTTTTTGTTTTTACACAGAACCAGCCGTAACAGACTAAGTAGGGGTAGTTCACCAAAAAAACTGTCAATATTTAAAGTGAATTTTTAATAAATATACTGGCTACTCTTTTCAATATAATGAATTAGAACAGAGGCTGTCAAGCCCCAAAATAATTTTTAAAAAGTACCATAAAAGTATCAGAAAAGTGGTCCATATATTCATGTGCTTTATTTGGATATCTTGCAAAGCCACAACTACATATTATAACTTTTTGTGAAGAGGAAACCAAAATGTAAATGTTACTGACTACTTTTATTATGCTTTTTATTTTTGATGGTGTGCTTGCATTGTTTTTAATGTTGGAAAAGTTCAGTCATTGTAATTGCAAGGACAATATTTTTATATTGGACAGGTATTTTGATAATTTGATAATAATGTCTTTTGATATTTTTTTCCCAAAAGATTTGCTGATAAATAAATGCCTCATATTCACATGAGTGAATGGCTGATCACATAAAACCAAAATACAACCTTGAGGTTCCCAAAATAATCTATCTTTTCCCACCCCAACAAAGAGTTCTTTGACTTTTTCAGGGTTCATAAATTATCATTAGGTAACAAGCGTTTAAGACAGAATGTTCTTGACATTTTTTCCAGCAGCTTTGTAAATGTGGACTTTGTTCCGATGTCAGACACATACTTTTTTCTCCCACTTACGACTTTTATTGGAGCAATAAATTGTTGTTATCGGGAGCAGTGAACGCCTTTATTCAGCGAGTTGAACATGTCATACAGGTTCACCAGCTTGAAAATCAAACAGGTCGCTGACTAGCATAATCGCTCTCCAACCTCTCAGCTGTTGAACTCTGTAGCTTGTGTCATAAATCTTGCATCATGGCTGTCACAGCTAAAAATGTAGGCCTATTGTATTCACTTTGAAAGTGTATTGTTAGTTCTGTAAGAATGTCCTCTATAGATATTGTGTCATTAGAGACTGTTAGGATGGTATGTACCTACAGTGCAGGTGCTCCCAGTGTCATTAAACACTCTGGGCACTCCAAATACTAAACTGCACCGTCCAAACATGTGCTTCTGTACTATTGTATTACCTATATCTCTAGGGAAATGGATGTTATTTTATGTTTTATCTTAATGTTATTTTATGTTAAGGCATAAAAGCTGCAGGGAAAACCAAGTCAAAGTGTAGCTAGTAAGCATGGGACCTCCAATTCAGATAGCAAATGGCTCAAGTATTCTATAATCTCCTCGGTCAAAACATCAGAGAAGGAAATACCTCAGTTATACACACAGCAACATAATGTCAAGGATCTTAAGTTCAAAATTCCATTTATGTTTTACATAGAGAAATGTGGTATTTGGTCTTAACCTTAGGTGACAGTGCTCATAAATAATCTGTCAAGGACAAGAAGGGGATATAAAAGTAGAACATACACAGTACATGTACTGTGTCTTATTGTTTTATTGTTTATGTTGTTTGTTGAATTTCTAACATAAATTATATACTGTCAATTTAGAGTGGAGCTAGTGTTGGTAGAGTTGCTTGGCTGTTGTTCATCAGGTTGTTTGAGTGAACATGTGTTTTCAGTGCGTATTCTTTATAGAGCTGCCTGGAGCCGGCCTGTGCTTTTACCTTCTAGCTCATTCACCAGGGCACACAGCGACCCAAAACATGCCCACTGTTTTTATTGTCCTTTTCCCAGGCTGTGAGTGATTAACCAAACACCTCTTGTCCTCTACAGGCCCCAGGAGAGCAGCAGGAGGCTCAAAAATGTAAGTACTAATGCTAAATTATTTGAATTGATGTGAAATCATGTTTATCTCCTAATTTGCTAATTTGAAATACGTTGTGAGCTTTAGGAGTCTGGCTTCATTCCTGCAGTTTCAAATAAAATGCTCCCATTGTGGTTTGTGCTTGTCTGATTGTCTCTTAAAGTAGCTCGGTAGCAGTATATCATAGTGACATTTCAAGAGGCTTTATCTAAAACTCAAGTATGCTACTTAAGACATCCCTCACCTCTGGTAATCATGGTTAGATTACAAGTTATTTTAAGTGATAAAATAAACATTCATTGTGATAATAATAATAAATGCTGCTCAAGAAACATTTATTATTATCACAGTTGAAAACAGTTGTGCTGTTTAATATTTCTGTGGAAACCCTGATACATTTCTTTCAGGATTCTTTGAATAGAATGTTCAAAAGAACAGCATTTATTTGAAATAGATTTTTTTAAAATCAATGTACAAGTCTTCACTGTCACTTTCCATCATTAAAAAAAACATAATGATCCCAAACTTTTGAAATGTATAGTGTATATTCTTTAAAATTAGGAAAAGAGCCATCTCTTTTAAGCAAAAAGTGTCCTAATATTTTTGGGGGCCAGTGTATATAATGGCCTAAAATCTTACAATTTGATTTAACTAGTTTCTATTGATATTTCGACATGCAGCCAGAGATGAAGTAGCCTTTTATTTTTATCACTGAATTGAATCTTTGTTGCAATATGTTCCAATACAATTGTGTTGATTTGTGTCCTAGGTTCTGATCACCATATTCTGGCTGGGAAGAAAGGCACATGCTGATCCTTTTTATAATGGACCTTACCTAAAACTAAAGGCTTTCGAGGGATTACTTGGCACAGCACTATATAAGGTAAGATATGTATTGACATTATGCAGTATTTGACTGTAGTATTTACTTTTAGATGTTAAATTGTAGTGCTTGAATACCATGGATCCTTCTAGACTAGCTGACCATGTAAATCTCATTTTATATCCATTCTGGTATTTAAAATATCTTGCTAAGAATGCAGCATACTGGTCTCATGGTTTAACTAAATATTAAAGGGGTCATGAACTGAGAAATCAAAATTCCCTTGATCTTTTTGACATACAGTATAAGAGGTAATTGTACTTTAAAAACATCCTATAAGTTTCAGAACTCAAAACGTTCTCATTAATCTAAAAGCAGCTTATATTGAAGCCAATCTGCCAAAACGACAGGTTGTGGAATGTGCCACTTTATGACGTAATGGTGTGATTAAACCCCGCCTCCACAGAAGATGATCAACTTTAGCCCCACCCACCGAGTGCGTGCTTTTGTGTAAATAAGGAGAGAGGCACAAGGAGGGTCTACGCAGAGTTCACTTCATTTTTACCACGGATTAATTTACAAACAAGGTACAATTTGACACAGGATTTTCAGCATGTTGAATGAGACAATCACGAGTACGAGAGCGATACGGCTCCTATATCAGCATTGGCTCATCACGAAGACGCTGGTATATAGGCGGTTATCGCTCTCGTACTCGTGTGATATTGCGTTGACTACAACGTTCGACGGAAATGTGGTGGAATAAACAAGAAAACAACGGAAGAATAGTGCTATAAACCCTCTTTTGGTGCGGAACTACTGCCCTTCCGCCACGGATTCAAGCTAAGGTTGACAGTTTACCATCCGTCACTTTTAGAGTCGGAGAGAGAGCATGTGCTGCTCAGTAATAAGTGAGAAAGTGAGGTATTCGTGGGATAATGCGGCAAGACGGCATCCAAATGAGAGAGTAGGAGACGATAGGGACCGCCGAAGCTAGCCGTTCTTCTATTTACTTACCGTACTCTACGATTAGTCAGTGAATAATACTTGTTTTTTAAACATAGACCCGGCATAGAACAGCGGATGATACAAAAATGGGAGAGGGCGTTCCTGTAGCGAGGATACCAGATAAATCTCCCGGTTTCAACCAAATCAGATGTGAGAACCAGCAACGAACTGTGAAGTAAAACAAAAAAGACACGATGCTGGACGACCGACTGTATTAGATCCGACAGGTATCGCACCACACCAAGTGTGAGTAACTGGTTTTATAATGTGGTTCATATGCTTTGTATTTTATATTAAAGATCAGGTGCTATGTACTGAGTACTTCATGCGTTTTAATGCCATAAGATCAAAGCTAGTATTGCCGGTTATGAAGAGTAGAGGTCGCAGCCATACACAAATGTTAGCCAATCATAGTAGTGGGTGTTTACTTCCGAGTCTACAATCCACCACACCTATTCAAACAGAACGTTCTGATGAGGGGGTCACAACAGGACAGAAAATAACCTGTTACTTCTGAATTATGATGTTTTTTGATGTAAAAATCTTGATAACATTATAAGTGGACCTTAGAGAACAGTACAAAATAATAAAAAGGGGAAGTTCATGACCCATTTAAAGAACACAGTCAGCCAATAGCGATTGCATTGATACTGACTTTTATGTATGGATGAAACACATTTATTTGAATTTGAATGAAATTTTACAATGCTTATTGTCTAGAAGTGGCATCAAAATATTTTTTGTCATTAAACCTGCCATAAAACTGTACATTTCAGTTATTGTAGTCAGAATCAGCCATGCAAATCTTTGTGTTAATATACACCCATAACAAAACATGAGTTCTGTGTACATGATCGACTTCAGTGGCATGACTTACAATGGAAGTGACAGGAGATTCTCATGAGCAAGACTGACTTATGCACTGGTGGAGGCTGTATGCTGTGTTTGGTGTTTGTGTTTTTCCCTTGTGCACGCTGTGTGTTGGTCCCTCACACTCACACCCTTGTGCTTGACAGGCACTAGAGGATTGTACATCACTGCGTGGCAGAGTGCGAAACAGCTATTGTAGAGATAGCTGGTACTCAGAAAAAGAAGAGCTCTTCCCACTACGGGCCAGACACAGGAGAGAAGACTCTCTAGACAGCCTTGACTCACTGGGATCCAGAACTTACAGCACATCCTCAGACGTCACAGTCAAAGGCAACAGTGAGGGTAAGACTTTTCAATCTCTTAAGTCTCTCTTGTGTGTTCTAGCTTGACTCTGAGGCAGTCAGAGATGAGTAGTTGTATGAAAGGTAGAGGTCATAACTCGTTTTTTGTATTTTTAGAGCAAGAAAAATAAGCTGTGAAGTTTAAAGACCTGGTCACAGAAAATAAAAACTTGAGCTGAAATGTAGTTTATTAATTAACTCTTGCCTATCAAAACAAATGCCTGGTGCCCTCTAGTGGTATGTGAGTGATACCGTTTTAAGGCTTTTGTCATGACCATATTTTGCTTTCGGTGACAGCTTTGATGGAAAGTGCAAACTCCAGTCCGCTCATCCTCTTTCTACTTCGTCATGGTCTCAGGTGCTCAATTGCAGTACATGAGGAAGGTGCTGATGTAATTAGTATTAGTGTTCTGGACTGTCTACACGTTCACTGGAGTGAGACATTTTGCTATTTTTCCCCACTGACCTGCCAGTGAGTCAGTTGCTTCCCACTGCCATGTTTACTCTTTTGCACTGCAAAAAAAATCAAATAATGAAATAAAATAAAAATAAATAAAATTATACAAAATTGTTGTCTATATATGGAAAAAGTTAGAGTCCGGTAGATGAGTTTAAATGTCTCTTAAGCTCACCAAGGCTGCATTTATTTGAGCAAAAGTACAGTAACATATACATTTTGTTATATTATTACAATTTAAAATAACCATTTTCTATTTTAATATATATTAAAATGTAATTTATTAATGGGATGCAAAGCTGAATTTCAGAAGAAATTACTACAGCCTTCAGTAATCACTGAGATTCAGATAATTTTTTTTTGCCAAACAAAAGTGTAATCAGGCTATTATCACACTTTGAAAACGATTGGCGCTTATATTTTTGTGTGCTCTTGATTAAATTAGAAAGTTGCACAGAGCAGCTTTATTTGAAATATAATTTAAATTTCAACATTGTAAGACAGTCCCCAATACCCACTGGTCACGTTTGATAAATTTAATGCGTTGCTGAATAAAAGTAATAATTCTTGAAAGAAAATTCTCTCTGACAACAAACTTTTGAACGGTAGTGTATATAATTAATTATATAATTGTATTTATTTTCCCACTGGCAAATAATTCTTTCTTGCCTTAAAAAATATAATTCAGAGAGATTTCTGTGTAAAACAGAAAAAACAAATCTAAATTTTGTTGGAGAAAATTATTTTTGTGCACTTTGTACTTTGTGGGGACATCATAAATATTCTAAATGAAAATCTAAAAATTCACAAGTAATTCTATTACATTCTTTAAAGTTTAGGTTTAGGGTTATGGGTTAGAAAACTTCATTAGCTCAGTATAAAAACAATAAAAGCTGATGGAAATTCTCCACCAGGATAGAAAAACAATCATGAGTGCATGTGTGTGTTTATACGCTCACACTCCTGGCTCTCTGTGCTGTTTCTCCAGGTTGTGGCAGTGACCCTGAGGCAGATTTGAGCTTCATGATGTCAGAATATAAAGAATACCGCCGTTCACAGGTCATAGCACCTAAGGCCACCACGCAGTACAATCAGTTCCTGCCATCAAAGGAAAAACAGTCAGGCAACGTTCCAGCACCATTACGGAAGAAACGTGCAGAGCGAAATGACGACAACAGAAGAAGCTGGGCTAGCCCTATGTACACAGAAGATGATGGCTCTTTTACAAGGTAATGGAAGTCTGCACTTCAGAGATCATAGGGGGTTTTCAGTTTTCATAGGGGGTTAGACAGCATATATTCACTCACTCTGGTGAAAGGTGGCCAATGAATTATGATGTTGTCCAGACCACGCTTGCAGAAAAATGTTTTCTGTAGGTTTGGTCCTACTCAAAATCTTTTTCTTTAGTCTCCAGCTTCTCAGATTTTTCTCCAGACAAAAAGAAACTAGTAATTTTAAATCCGTCTTCTCTTGAGTTTTAAAAGAGACCTCAACTATGTCTCAAACTGTGCTCTGATATCGGCAATCTAAAGATCTGAATGTGAACTCTTGGTCATTCACTTTTTCTATATTTATTATCATTATATTCCTCCTTTGTAGGGAGGAATATATAAATGTTCTCAGTGTTTGAATGCCGGAGCTTATTTTTCCCACTATTTCTTGGCTTTATGCTTTTGTGACCATCATTGGTGGTCTGTCCCAGTCATGAGAGTGCAGGTTCAGACCCTTCATCTATCACCGGGTTGAAATCCCAGACTACTGCTCACCCGTCTTTGCCCTATGAGTATGAGAGCAGTGATTCGGATGCAGACCGAATGGATCCCGACGTGGTTATAGATGACCTTGCTAGCCGTAGATTTCACAGCCTCTCCTCTGTCGCTCCAACCAACTTTGCCATACCCATGAGCCAGCTGGAGGCAGCTGCTATCCCTTGTACTACCAGGTCACAGGTGGCTGTCAGTAATGTGTCCCGGCAGACACTGACCCATCTCAGGTCAGAACTGGCATCATTGACATGCATCTGTTTGCCATTTTATCAGTGCTAACTTTGGGTTTTCTTTGTTGCCGTGATGTCATTATTTTGCTTGATTTTCAACCTATAGCGTGGACTTTTTGAAACAACATTGTCTTTTTAATATTTGCTTTTTATTTGGTTTGCTGTGCTTGTTAATCATGGATGGTTTGATGTGCATTGATCATTGGCAGAATATAACAAAAATGGCTGTCTTTTGAGCAGCAGTCTATCACAGCCTCTTGAGAAGACTTACAGGAGGCCTGTATCCACTGGTGTCTGCATTTATGATGACTCTGAAGAAGAGGATGACGAGTTTGGCTATGCTGATCCTGTTCAAGATGATCTGTATGCCCGTAAAGCAGGTCTGAGGCCTCAACCATCTGTAACAGTGCCTTTTGATACATTTCTGCCCAAGTTCTGGACACCTGAGGAGGATGTACTCGTGAAGAAGATCAAACTGGGCACCCAGCGTCGGCCTTGGTACAGGAAGATCCAAGGTTTCAGGTCTGTCCAGTACTGAGGCAAAAAAAGAAAAAAGCATACTGTAAATAATTAAAAAATAATTAAAATGTGAAAACAAAATCAGATGAGCAGGAGGGGAGGTAATCAAAAGGACATTAAGGATTCTGGTTCTTTCCAGAGATTCAGATTCTCTGGTTTGTAATGTTTCCGTTAACAGTATTTCATAATATTGAGGAAGAAAGAATGGAAATTATTTGGACAATTACAATTCTTACTGCATTCACTCCAATAAGAAGCTGTTGTCAACTTATGAGAGTTTTAGATTTCAACAGAACAATAAAAACAAAATAAATCACATTTTCATATTTATTATAATTGGAAACTGTTCATGAAAATCTTTTGGATACAGTATTTTTTTTTGTGAAATCTAAATAAGATCCTGTTCTCAATTCCCAGCCCTCTCTATCAGTCCATTAGATGTTCAGATATTAATTTCTAATGCACTGTAAAGACATGTCTGGCAATACACTGACTCTGAAAAAGTACAGTATTTGGCTACTTAGGTCACACTTAAATTTGTAGATTGCATAGATAAAAAATATTAGAAAATGATGTGGCATCTGCAAACAAATGGTGCTAGACCTGTTATATGGACGAGTTCCACAAAAATTCTAACAACCATAAAGGGGTCATATGATGCTATTTTTTTTTTTCCTTTCTCTTTGGAGTGTTACAAGTCTTGGTGCATAAAGAAGATCTGTAAGTTGCAAAGACTAAAGTCTCAAAAAAAAAGATATTCTTTATCAAAGTTAAGACTCAGCCACGCCCCCCTAAAACGGCTCATTCTAACCCGCCCCCACATACCTACGTCACTATCCGGGAAGATTTGCATAACGCCGCCCAAATGTTCACACAAAGAAAGAAGGCGGAACTTTTATTCTCGCTGTATTATTGTTGTCGCCGCCATGTCGTGAAGGCACTGTGTGCTTTGTTGTGAAAGCGAAACAACTTAGTTTGGTCTTCCAAAAGAGGGCGATATCGCTTCGTCATGCCTGGAGCTGATCCGTGCTGGTCGCTGAGGAAATACTTCAACTTCGCGCTGTCGATTGCCGGATCGGCTTTCACCAAGTCCAGCACAGGGTCGTCACATGTGGTTGCCACAGGCATCACAATATGGTAAGGGACGTAACATTTCCGTCACACACTTGAGGAATTCGGCCAATCACAACGCAATGGATATCTGGCCAATCAGAGCACACCTAGCTTTTCAGAACAATGAGCTTTGTAAAAATCGACGCGTTTCAGAAAGGCGGGCCATAGAGGAGAAACAATAATGTACAGTATGTTGAAAATGTGTTTTTTGAACCTTAAACCGCATAAACACATTTCATTACACCAAATACACAAAATAATGTTCTTTATAACAGCATCATATGACCCCTTTAAGTATCTACATTTTTTATTAGTTTTTGTCTTGATTTAGAGCAGTACATCAGTTTTGCTCATACTTTCATATATTTGCAAGTGTGGCTTAAATGTCCAAATATTTTTGGTGCACTGTAAACCCTGAGGTTTCTTTTTGGCTTATTTACTTCATCACTAAGGCTTCTCTGTTGCCTCTCTGTCTTCTTTGTGGTGATGGTTGCTAACCTTTCGCCCCTGTCTTTCTCTGTGCTCTTTTACCTCACATTTTCCAGCTACAAGAAGTCAGGATTGTCTTCTGAAGAATCAGACGGTGATGTCAAACCCTGGCTCTCTGTACCTACTTTCTCTCGCGCTCAGTCTGAACCCCCTCCCTCTCACTCCCATGCACCTGAAGGCCTCGCACTGTCCAGCCACACTTCCACGCTCAGGTCCTTATCACAGCTCCATATGCATTAAGACTGGACATCTACTCACTTCCCCTAATCAGCTTCTCCTCATGTTCTAATAAATGTATGAACTGGTGCTTACTTAGTAACATGTAGTGTTTTTTATTCAAAATCATCATCATGAATGTTAATGATCTCACCAAACAAGTGCATTTGTATCCAAATGAAAATGGTGAGAAGGATCATATTGTCAGCATAATATCAATATTCAATTCAGAGATGTTACCCAAAAAGATGAACAACATTGTTCATAGCTCAAAAAAATGACAATGAGTTGGTTCATGTGACTCATTACCAGTCTTCTTAATCCGATTGATTTGTGTGAGGAGAGGACAAAGCTATCCAATAAGGCCTTCCAATAAGCTGTTCCTTCCACAGAACAAGGACTCAAAACAATTGAGACTGTAATATAATGAGTCAGTGAGTTGAGAACCGGATCAGTAAATGAATCATTCCTTTAAGCCTTTTCAGTGAGTACAGATGATTCAGTTTACAAATCTGACTTATGAATTGCTTTACAAACACACTGATGTCATTCAAAGCAGCTCTTGAATGATTTGCCACCACTGACTTGAAGGGGAAGATTATCATTGAATATGAATTAAATTTTGGTCATTTCTTCACACTAAACTGGCTTCAGAAGATGTGGAATATTATGAATGCATTGTATGGACCATATTTATGGCTCTATTTCTGTGCATTTTTGGAGTTTCAAGGCCCGTTCACACCAAAAACAATTACTATAATGATAAGTATATTAGCACCGACACCAACACATGATAACATTTTGTTAATTATAAGTGCACAGTGTAGTTACATTGTCTGCCGCTTTAAATGCTCAAGCACTTTAAAGTCAGATGGATTTTGATTGGCTCTCAATGTTTTAATCATTCAGCTGGAAATAAAATGTTCTTAGAGTGATTCCAACAAGTTCCTCTGTGTCATTATTGTTAATGCTGGGAATTTTCCTTATTCTCACAGAATTAGAGCAATTATTAAAACTTTATAGTTATCGTTATAGTTATCATACTTTGTGTGAACCGGCCTTAACGACGGTCTCTATGAACTCTTGCATGGCCTGCATCATGATTCTTAAAAATACTTACTGGTTTTGTATTTAACTTTTAGTAAATATAACTTTGTATTAACTTTTAGTATTTTGTGGCAGAGCAAATTGAGTCAATAAGGCTGCTGTTCAACCCCCCCTGACCTACCACTCACCCCTCTCACCCCGCGCCGCCCTCTCACGCCCGACTCCCCCCACCTCACTCGAACCTGACACACACCCCGTACACATGCTTAACTGCTTAGCGATATAGCCACTTCCATTCTCCTACTGTCCCCTTGCATGTTCTGAATCTTTTCTTTACTCTTTTCTCCTTTCATTCACCACAGTTCTCAAACACAACCCCTCACGGTTGCTCAGCAGAATGCAGGGCTGCATAAGTTAGAACCCCCTGATTTTTGGCCCAGACCGGATCCTGCCTCTGGCCCCAGACTCATAAAATGTGAAAGGCGTCCTCTTCTTGGGCGTGAACACCCTAATGACCCATACAACGTTTCTGCTGACATCCTGCCTGATTTAGAAAATGATGATATGTTTACACGTCGTACAAAAACCTTCCACTCAAGTGATGACCTGGCCAAGTTGAAGTATGGTAACTTCCTGTTGCCTCGCCGCAGATCGGAGGCCGACTTCATGGTGGTAATTCAGCCCCGCCATGAGGGTGAACCCGTTTATCCTGACATTGAAAAAGATGATGTGGTTTTTCGAAGGGCTCAACAGCAAATCAATCGCCCTCTGTCTGGGGCCCCTGATAACTACCACCCTATTCCTATTCCAGAGGCATGGGCTTTGCCACCAAAACTTCAGGCCAAGTTGATATGTGACCCAGTTGAACCCAGACAGCACAAATCCAAACCAGAGATTAAACATGGAGCAGAACAGCACCTGAAAACAGATGATATGCTACTTAGGAAGCTAAGGGCTTTAAATACCCAAGGAAAGAAGGAAAGGGGAGCTCCCAGTGTTTCTTTCTCTTGCAGTGATGAAGATGTGCAGAAATGGCAAGCTATCAGAGAGGCCAGCCGTGTGCGATACTGGAAGAGGCTGATGGTGGAGAGGTTAGGTTTCTGAGCCTGCAGAAATGCCTGTGTGCGCTTGTCATCATGATCTCAGCTGTGATGTACTTTTCCCATTCTCGTGTTAACTATGATCTTACACTGGCAATGGCAGATGTTTGTGAGTTTAATATGGGTGTGACTTTGATTGCATGAGCCCTGCCACTTGATAAATGATTGTAACGGCTAGATATTTGGTTTTTCTCTTGAGTTATGTTGGACTGGGCTTCAAAATTTGCACTAATTTTTGGTTTGATTAAGTCCTGATGTCAAAATGGTTCTCAGCATTGAAATTTAATCCATGATGTGTTTTATCCACCTTATTTTTAACATAAGAGTGGGGCACAGCCATTTTTAATTTGAGTGAGCAAGGCTTTCAGCGTCAACCTCTTCCAGTAATTTTAACTGTACAAAAACAGATATTTGTAATGTGGTATTTGTTTTATTACATTATATTTTTATGCTTTATGTTCTTCATTGTACTTCTAGTTATTAACCTATAGTGGCTAACATTCATAGGAAATAGCTTACTTCATGATGAAAAATAAGGCGGATAATGGTTTATTTATTTGGTCATTGATACATATTTCAAATAACTTTACGTTTGTTTAATTATATAAAAATAAAAGCATTTTCATTTATTTTAATTATTTATTTAATTATTAACATAAAACATAAAAGTAAGGATGCATAAGCCTTGATTTGTACAGGAACACCAAAGAATGTGACATTTGCCATTCAGATAGACCTTTTTTCTCTTTAGAGAGACATATTTTCTGTGAACTACATTTTGCTTGTGTTCAATAAAACAAACTGATAGTTTTGGTGATGAATGTATCTAAGAAACCAATGCATCATGTACAGACTCCACTGCTTAGACTTTCGTTTAAGCAAAGTTTCCTAACAGGCTTTATATGATGTGAGTGTATCCAGTTAAGCTGTGGTGGAATTTTAAAACCTGAGCAATGTCTATAAATAATCCTGTCAGACACATTCACTCTTTACAAGGTAGCTTACAATGCGCTTTAGCTCCAAATTCCCCACACCCTTGTGATCCTGTAAAAGCTGGAACTTGAACCCCAAGTACAAGACTTCATTTGATCAGAGTTCATGTAGTGTGGGGTCATTAAAAAGAGCAAATGCACTGGGATTGGTGGGGAATTCTACAAGTTTCCAATGATGTCATTCCACAGTTACAACTGTTTGCACATTTTAAATGTCAGACAGTCAGGTCTGTAATCAGAGAATTAACTGAATGTTGAAGCATGACTGTGTATTGTAAAATAAATAACTATTATGCACTTGATCATAGCTGGAGCGACTACGCTGACTTCAGCAACTCTCTTGACTATATGTGAGTCACTATGCTCGTTAGGAGCGTATATTCTTTTCCCCTCACCGCGCCGGGACATCACATGTTGTACAACTGTTTTTGTTACAATAATTACCTTAATACCGTTGGATTGACACAGCCAATGGTTGCATTTTAATTCCTTGATTTTGCAAAAGTGACATTTCTGAAGACATTCGTGAAACAACCTGTTATAACATGATATTTAATGAAGCTTTGTATAACAGGAATAAAGGACCATTTTAAAATAGATAAACACATAGGAAATACCAGGGTATATTATTAAATTGTATTACATTTTACACTTTTGCTGTTTTCATTGTATTTTGATCAAATAAATGCAGACTTGGTGAGCATACGACACTTTATTGGTCAGTCAATAAAAACTCAGTCATCACACCAATATATGACTGGTTTGTCATTGTGGTTCTCTTTGGTTCCCTAGCCTGCTCCAGAAAAGCTCTGGTATTGAAGGGTGAGTTGTGGCCTTGTGCAGGAATGGCACGTGTGTGTGTGTGTGGTGTGTGCTCGGGGTTTGTGCGTGTGTGTGGCGTTGTGTGTGTCGTGCGTTGTGATGTGCGTGTGGGGTGGGGGGGGAAGGTGTCACGGATGCTGCATTAGGCTTTCGTTTCCTCTGCTCTCCCCTACATTATGCACTGACACTCACTATGTACTCACAATGCTTTGATCTGCTTGGGCTACTGCCCAAAGATTTTCACTGCAAAAGCAGTGTAGACTACAGATACACACACTGCTGGCTAATTTAATCCAAATCTGTTCAATCGTGTCGTTCTGGAAAAATCCAGAACATGAGAAGCACAGGTATTTCTGTAATGCGGAAGTATTGTGCTCTCACAGGTAAGACACATGAGTGGAAGTGATTGAATAGGTCACTCATGGAATATTAACCCATTGAGTTGCCACATAACATTTGCGACAACTCATTAGCTGTCTATTAAGACAACTAATTGTGGCTTGAAGAATATTTGGAACATGCCTGCTGTTTTACTAACCCATCAATATTTTGTCTTGTAAATTTCTGTTATGTATGATTGCTTGATGAGAGCTATAACACTTACTCATATCAAAAAGCTGAATGACTACAATCCATTAAATCGTTTTTTCCATCCTAATGCATGGCTTTTTCCTTAAGGAGTTAATCTGACTATTAATGTTTTTTGAAAAACATCTGTTTTCAGGAGCAAATCAGTGAGCGACATCACCGACAGTGAGACCAATCTCAGCAACTCGACGATGGAGTTGCGCATTGAAGAGCTGCAGAAGATGCGTGCTCGGATTAAGGAAAATGAGGATAAGTGGCAAGATGTAAGTATCGGATTACATGGCTTTGTTATCGATAATGTTTATAGCTGCAGCTGTTCAGCCTGTGGGTCAATGAAAGTTGAGACAAGTAAGATTTCCTCATAAGGACCTTGACTACTTCAAGCCACACAATTCCATCAATTATAAGTAGTCTGTAACTGTTCAGTGGTATTTTGTTGTGTGGATGTGGTTGGACTGAGCTTCAGTACAGCATTTAGGTCATACAGGCCCCTAATTCACACGGGAAAAGAGTCGGGAGGAGCCAAACAGGCAAAATAGGACACCGGCAAAATCTAGTCCTCCCTCACTTCTCAATCTGTCCTTGTATCTCTCCACCCTTCCCCTGACTGTCCCTCCTACCGCTACTGCTTATGAATAAGCACCTGTGCTCCAGTTATGGAGGCTGAGCGTCATTCTCCTCGTCCCTGCAGGATCTTACAAGGTGGAAGAATAAGCGCAGGAGTGTGAATTCCGACATTGTGAAGAAGAAAGAGGAGCGGGAACAGATCGAGCAAAACACTTCAGACACCAGGAAATCAAAGACCTTCAAGAAAATGCAGGATGAGAGGTGAACATAAATTCCATTAAATAAAATAGCTGTGTGAAGCTTAAAAAATTTAAACCGTACAAAACTGTATATTTTATTTGTTCATTTAATTAAATTTTTTAAGATGTTTTATTTAATATTTTATTAATAATGGAAGTTTATCAATTGAATTTTAAGGTTTCAATTCATGGTTTTCTATGATTTTAATTTAATTTATTATTTTATTTTGTGGTTTACTATAAAATGTTGCTGTCGCCGATGCGTTTGTCAATGTGTTGTCTGCTGTTAGTTTGGAGAGTGTAGTCTGTTCTACTTTCTCTGATTCGTCGTCTGCTTAGTGTAAGAGTGTAATCTAATCGCAGTTCTTGTCCTGCCTGTCTCGCTCCTGCCCCTTTTCAGAGAGAGCCGAGAGCAAAGCAACTACAAGGACAGCTTTAACTCCATCACTGATGATGTCTTTGAAGAACCTGTACCCCGAAGCAGAACTCTGCCAGTACGTAGCTACACCATTGACACCCCTTACACCCCCATGGACAAACCTTCAGTACCCTCCATACCATCTCTGAGAGAAAAGGAACCTGTCGCTGGCACTCTGGCATCGGATCAGACAGATTTTCATACCAAACGTGATCGCTCCAGTCCAGATATCCCACTTAAAATGAGTAACAACATTGTGGAGAGCCAAACAACGACCCAAAGCCTTCTGGATGATCCAGTTCCTGCGTTCTCCAACAGCAACTCCAGCCTGATTAAGCCCACCAGTGCGATCAAGCCCACCAGCGTCAGTAAACCCAGCAGCATTCTCATCAGCTCAGAGTTGATTAGCAGCACTAAGCCAGTCAAAAACTCCAGTGGTCTCGTTAGCTCTTTGTATAAACCCAATTCAATGGATATAAAGCAGTCTGGGCTGGATCAAGTTTCTGCCTCCCTCCCCAGGAGCTACCAGAGATCAGATAGCGCAAGACTCACCTCCGTAGTCACGCCCAGGCCATTCGGCACACAGTCCAACCGAATCGCCTCCCTTCCCAGAGCATTCACGGTGAGTGGACCTGCTTGGTCTCAAACATCATGACCTGTTTGAATGACATTTTACTTTTTTAGTGAATAAACATGTGAGAACATTGTGCTGCTCACCATACTGTGTGATCAGTTTACAACGGAACACTGATGTAATTATAGCTCATATGAATTATAAAGCAATTATAAAGCAACTAACTAAGTTAGAGTAAAACCGTAGTGTGATTTTTTTTGAGAAAGCATACCATCTCATTATGGAGTGCAACAGTCTGGTTCTGGAAGTAAAAAATCATAAATTTTCTATATAGATTTTTAACGATAACTTCAAAACACCAACTGTGAGCAACAAGATTGTTATTTAATGGTTTATGCTTTTGTTGTCAGCTAGCATTAATTCAAGTTTTTGAATAACCGTGTTTAACAGCAGAATTTCTGGAGACAAACTACATTAACTACATCCACAAAAACAAAATCCACAAATCAGGGAATCAAAACATGAAAATCACCCACCCACTCCCATAAAGCACTGAGAATGATATAATCGAGTCAGTCTCTTGACGCTATCAAACTACTAAAGCAGTTAAGTCGCAGTTTTGTACCTTTGCCCATTCATGCCTAATCAAATGTTTTTTTGCTTTAAATCAAAGTTTGTGGTGTTGTGTTTCACCTCATAGCTGGTTGGTTTAGTGTATGGCTTGTAACTCTTTAGCAGAGACATTTAAATCCCTATGAGAAAAATTAGTGGGGCAAAATGCTTACGGAATCAAGGCCACAAAAAAAAAGTGGATGGGCACTGTTACACTCTCTTCCTCTGTTTGAGCTATTTGGTATTTAACCCAAACTTGTCTCATGGTTAAAATGATCATGATCTATTCTGCTTCATTCACTATAACAGCAAGGACTGAATACACCTTAAATAGCATTCAAATTGGTTGTGAAAATACTTATATGGTATTAAAAAATATTTTAGATGGATGACTCTCTTAAGCGCACAAATGGCGAGACAGACAGCCTCAAGAAGACAACGGTTTCCAACCGCTCTGCTCAATATGTGAAAGATGAAGATATTTCCCAGGAAAGTCCAGTGCAAAGCAGTGATGAAGAGGAGAAAACCCAGTCTCCTGTCCCTCCAGTCAACAGGGTGTCCTCCCTGCCCAAATCTACATCCCCACTCATTCCTCCTAATGAGGTACAGTAAGACTCTCCTGAACTCACAAATATCACCTACAAACTTGCAACTACATTCAGTTTTCTAAAGCAAAAGTAAATTCCATAAGCAATGACAGATACACAAGCACATTAAATTATATTAATTAAATCTCTGCTTAATCCAGTTCATTTAAGCATTTTAAAGCTACACTTTGGGGTCTGGGTTGCCTTTTGTGTCCATTTGGATGTAAATGTGGTCCCACTCCTCAAGTAAATTTTATCCCTAAAACCATTTTATAATTTATGGTCATATTAAAGGAAATACATTTAACATATTAAACCACAAATCACTTTAATTTCTGTGTAGAACTGACATGTCTGTGTCTTCCAGGTGGACTACAGTGAGATGAGGATCAGCCTGAACCAGAAACCCAACAGCAGCCGGGACTTTGGCTTCCAGAGCGACTGGGACTCCACTGGGGTCCGTGTCAAAACTGTAGTTCCAGGTAAAAGAAAAGTATAAAATCCTCAGGAAAAAAAAATGTTGTCAATAGTGATCTCATGTGCTGCACAGTGAATTAATGAAGCATAAGGACAGGCTCTACCTGCAGCTTCAGAGAGCTTCTTCTGCTGATAAAACACATATATGTGCTGCTACAGTATATAGGGCAGATTTTTTCCTAAGTTGATTCTGATGGGCCTCCAGTTGCCCGACACAGCAATAAAACAAAATCTACAAAATTACATGACTGTGTGTATTGCTTGAGATGCTAAATGTTAAAATGCTAAATCACAGAGATACATTTGGCATTACTGTTTTAGTAAAAAAAAAAATTTTGAAGATCTTTGAGAATTTTTAAGCATTTGTTACACACATATATATACAGTATAATTTATAATATCAGTGTACGGAGTATTCCCGACCCCCTTCATTTTTCAACGTCTTTTTATATTCAGCATTTGCTACAACATTTTTTAATTTAATGTTTTTTTACTCATTAATGTACACTCAGCACCCCAGATTGACGAAAAACCAGAATTGTTGAATTTGTGGCAGATTTATGAAAAAGAAAAGCTGAGATCTACATGTGCCGAAGTATTCAGACCCTTTCTGTGACACTCATATATTACGTCAGGGCTTGTTCCATGCTCTTCGATCATCCTTGAGATGGTCTACACATTCATTTCCAAGCTGTCGTTTTCACTGTATACTGAGTGGCTTTGATTTAGGAAAGCCACACCTGTCTATATAATACCTTACAGCTCACAGTGCATGTCAGAGCAAATGAGATCATGAGGTCAAAGGAACTGCCTGAAAAGCTCAGACAGAATTGTGGCAAGGCACAGATATAGCCAAGGTTACAAAAAAAATTCTGCTACACTTAAGGTTCCTAAGAGCACATTGGCCTCCATAATCCTTAAATGGAAGGCTTTTGGGACCCCAAACCCGCTCCTAGCGCGTCCTCTACCAAACGAGCTAATCGGGGGAGAAAGCTTGTTAGTAGGTAAGACGAACCCCAAGATCCGTGGCTGAGCTCGCAGAGCATGCATTCGGGAGAGGGAGAAAGTGGATAAGTCCCATCAGCAGCCCTCCACCAGTTGGCTTTATGTGCAGATTGGCCCGACGGAAGCCTCTCGCATTGCCAACCATGAAAGCCCGCATGGATTGCTAAAAACACCTGAAGGATTCCAATATGGTGAGAAATAAGATTCTCTGGTCCAGGATGAGACCAAGATAGAACTTTTTGGCCTTAATTCTAATCGGTATTTGTGGAGAAAACCAGGCACTGCTCATCACTTCTCCAATACAGTCCCAACAGTGAAGCATTGTGGTGGCAGCATCATGCTGTGGGGGGTTTTTCAGCTGCAGGGACAGGACGAATGGTTGCAATCGAGGGAAAGATGAATCCCAAGTACAGGAATATCCTGGACGAAAACCTTCTCTAGAGTGCTCATGACCTCAGACTGGGCCGAAGGTTTACGTTCCAACAAGACAATGACCCTAAGCAGACAGCTAAAATAACGAAGGAGTGTTTTCACAACAACTCTGTGACTGTTCTTTTATGGCCCAGCCAGAGCCCTGACTTAACCCAATTGAGCATCTCTGGAGAGACCTAAAAATGGCTGTCAACCAACGTTTACCATCTAACCTGACAGAACTGGAGAGGATCTGTAAGGAGGAATGGCAGAGGATCCCCAATCCAGGTGTGAAAAACTTGTTGCACCGTTCCCAAAAAGACTCATGGCTGTATTAGATCAAAATGGTGCTTCTACTAAATACTGATCAAAGGGTCTGAATACTTAGGACCATGTGATATTTCGTTTTTTTTTTTTTAAATAATTCTGCACAATGTCAACATTCTGTGTTTTCTGCAATATGGTGGTGCGTGTGTACATTATTAGGAAAAATTAACTTACATGATTATAGCAAAGGCTGCAATAATACCCAAAGAGTAAAAATTTAGGGTCTGAATACTTTCCGTACCCTACTGTATTATATATATATATATATATACAATTTAATTTTTTTGACTGTATGTTTGATTATGTGTGTGGGATGTGTGAGAAGGCAGCCCAGCAGAGCACGGTCAAGTGAAGGTTGGAGACGAGATCCTTACAGTGAACGGCCACAGGGTGGCAAACATGAACTATAATGAGTGGAAGAACAGTATGGCGGAGGCCTTGCAGCAGGGTAATCTGCTTATGGACATCTGTAGACATGGCAAGAATAGTAAGTCCACACTATCTCACTGAAATAACATTACCAGACACTTTTTCTATGTATATAGCTGACTAAGTTCCTCTGTTCTTGGTTAACCCTGTAGTTAAAGTCTGAATATTCAATAGTAGTAATGTGCACATACAGTAGTGTATCAGTTTATGTTTGTCAGTTGTGTGTTTGACTTGCTGGTTGCTGGTTTTCTTTTTTCACTGTTTTCCCTTCAAAGGAAAAGTTCACTCAAAAAAAAAGAAAGAAAGAAATACTGTCATTAATTACTCACATATATCTCAGCCTTCTTCTTCTTCTTCTTCTGCGAAACACAGAAAAAAATGCTTAAAATTATCTACACTGCTATAGTGGACAGTCAAGCTCCAGAAAGGACAAAACCAAAATAAAGTACATAAAGAAGTCCATATGATTTGTGTGCACAACTTCTGATGTTATTTTTATTTTATTTGTGGAGCACATCTTTTAGTTATGTGTTCTACTGAAAGAAATAATACCTTAATTATTTAGGTATTAACAATAATAATAATAGTAATCATTTTTGGGTGATCTATTCCTTTAATGTCTGCCTTTCCCTGGCCTGGTGTCTACGGTGTATGTGGTATGCTTTTATTTCTTCCTAAACAGTGTGCATTATTTCTCATGATCTTAGTTTGTGGTTCTTTATAATGTCAGTGGTTCATATTTTCGGTGTTTACTAGCAGGCTTATGGTTTGTGACTGAAGCCAGATCAGAGGGCATCTGTTGCAGCTAGTTGGTAAACCTGTTGTGTGTGGAGCTCATTCTGACTGCATGGCAGAGGAAGGTGGTCTGTCTTTCATCCCCGCTATTTAGAAGTATTATCCAGACACATTCAGTTTTTAGTATCTGTCTATAGTCGTACATTTCATTTCATAGATGCTAATTCTGTGTTTTTGAAATAAATGGTTTCGTTGACATGCCACAACCAGACTGGGGCAGAGACCTACCTTCCCTTCCATTTAAAAGCCATAAGACCATCAATCTGACCAGTCTGGATCCTCTAGGTCCCTCTGAGCCATACCTCAGCACCAGCCTGGATTTCACATCCCAACAAACCAAGGATACGGTTGTGAAAACTGTGAATGTCAGCTCTCAGCCTGGAAATGTGAGCAGACTATTATTATTCACTTATATATGATACTTAATGTTTAAAGTTGTATTTGGATGTATTTAATGGTTCTTTCCTTAGACTAAACAGATGACCTTTTTTCACAGAATTATGGTTCGAATGGGATAAATGGTGGTTTCCATGAGGATTCAGAGACTGTGAATAATAAAGGTAAATACCTTTTTTTCAGCTAATTGCTTGGAAACTTTCTCTAAAGCCTTTTTGTAGTTTGTTTCTATGATTGTTTTATTAAATGCATGTTGTGCAGAAATTTTGTGGGTGGAAAATGAATCTTGTTCAGGGAATGTTTAATAGCTTGACAAGAATGCTTGTTTTTGTTTAACTTAAAACAGTTTGATAGCCAAAAGTAAAAATGGGATAAGATATCATAGAATTCATAATAAGAATTAATTGTTAAATCTAGTTCCCCAGGGCGCCTGGAACTTTTTTTTTCCTTCATACAAATTCAACTTCTTCTAACATTTTTATCTCCCATGTAGAATCTGAATCCATTACTATGAAAAACTTAAAAAGGAGGTCAGAGTTTTTTGAACAAGGTAACAGAACAGCATCAGTTCAATTCTGGTGCATTCAGACTTTGTGTTTCGGGGGCTGTGGGTAAACCGCTAAGACTTCATCCTGCCATCCTCCTCCTCCTCCCTCTAGCAGAAGCCCCTCATAACCTCTGTGCTCTTCCCTCTGCAGGGCTCACAGTCAGTTCTCTGGTCTACCTCTGTGGTAAAGGGGGGTTGAGTGTACAGTGTCCACTTCCATCTCGAGCGCTGACATGCTGTCTACAGGAGTCTGAGTACTTTAAAAAGTAGAGGAACCTTGACGAGTAAATAGTGCAAAGTAGCAAAACAGAATAGTTCATCTAAAAAAATTACAATTCTGTCATTATTCACTCACCCTCATCTTCTTCCAAAGCCTCTAAGACAAAAGGAGAACATGTTTGAAGATTGTTTTCAATGTTATTGTAAGTGTATTTACAATTAATGTGACCTAAAGCTATCAGGCTTCAAAAGGCACCATAAAATATCATAAAAATTGTCCATACAACTAAATTCCAAGCCTCCTGAAGTTTAGTTTTGTGTGAGCAGCAGACCAAAATTTAAGTCAAAGTTCACAAATTATCTTCCCCTCCTATGGTCTGTTAATCACTTTGGCCAGATCAGAATAATTAAATTGAGCTGATTCATTTGTAAATCCGGCTGATTCATTAACAAATAATTCAAACTTGTGTACCAAATCCACTGATTCATCAAAAAGATTCTACTCAAAATAATTATTCCTTTATGAATCAGATATTACTCCACACAAGAAGCTTTAGGGCAGCTGCCAAGAATTTCTGTTAATAACTTCTTGAAGTGTGGTTCAGAGCTCTTTTTGTTTACTAAAACTAAGGCATTACATTTTTATTATTATTATTAATTGAAATAACACTGAAGTAAAATAAATATTAGATGAAAAACTTGAATGAAACTTGGAAATCTTGCCTATATAAATAACTAAAATATGTTTTAGTGCTAAAATGACTAAAACTAAAATAAATTAAAGATAAATATTTTTTTTTAAACAAAAAGTAATAAAAATGACAATAGCAATAGCAAAATGACTTTAAACTAAAAGTTTAAAAATAAAAGCTAATTCAAAATATTAATGAATACTGTAACAGTATATAAATAATACTAAAATAATACTGGTTCTGTTTGAAATGACATAATAAATAATAACAATAAATCCCTTCAAATTCAAATGTGTCACATTGCCAATGATTGTTGTTGCTTACATCACCCCAGATCACAAAATCTTATTGAAACATTGATGACTTTTGGTTGCTTTGTCACTGTCAGTGTGAACAAACGTTTAAAGTTTTTTAGCTTTTTTCCTTTCTCTTATGTATAAAGACCTCTTAAAGACAGCATGTCAGGAACCATACCAACATACAAAACACTCTAAATAAAAACAAATAGGAGACTACAACATAGGCATAGACAGTCCATAGCTTGCTGATATCTGCCGCATTAATAAGATATCAGAGAATTTCCCCATAGGTAAAAATGAAAGAATTCAGGATGAGACAGATATGAATATGAGGCTGTACTACCTTCTCACACTCAAGTCAGTCTTGCTGTTTATCCCTGATTATAGGAGCAGCTCAGGGAAAGAAATCAGTAGTCAGTGTGGAGTGTGTTGGTATTGTGTTGTTAATGTGAATAGTGCATGCTGTGCTGGACATGGATGTGGGGTTTGGTTTTACTAATAACCAGTGCTTCTGCATGTGATATTGCATTTGAAGACTGGCCAAAGGTGTCATTTGGTTTTGTTTATTGAAGACTTTGCATGTGTTTGTTTATCATTGTCATTGCATGTGGTTCTAATTTAACATTTATTTTATGGAGCTGTTGGGTTATGGGCTACTTATTTAAGATTTTATTCTATGAGATATTTGGGATGGAATGCTGTTCATAAGTTCTCTTCACGCTAATGGAGGGTTTCATTCAAAATAAAGGCTGCAATGTATCTTTTGAAAAGCATCTAATTGTAGCTAGTTTTTGCAGGTGGATCCGATACAGCAATATCAAATGTAAGTTCAGTTTTAATTGTTTTCTTTAATCAAACCACTGTTGTTGACAGGAATATGATCAAAGTAAGTGAATCATTGTGTCATTTAATCCATAATGCTGCTTAGTGTTTTGGGGCTTGGTTCCAAAAAAACAAAAACAAAAAACTTATCTTTGGATCTTTGACAAGACGATGTGATAATGCAAGATCTTGGAAAGGATATCTGTGATATTTTATTTGGCCAGTGTTTGGCTTCAATAATTAAAAGAGTTTTCTACTTCTGTAGCTGCCTATTCCCTCCATCACTACATCCACTGAACGCTACTCCTGGGACCCAGAAGAAGAGCGCAGACGACATGAGAAGTGGCAGAAAGAGCAGGAGCACTTGCTGCAGGTGAATATTACAGTATCTGTGCTCATGCATGTGCTTTCTAAGCAGAACAACATATAATTAGGTTGAGGAGTCAAAACAGATTTATAAGTTCAATGAAATTGTGTGGAGTTTGATTTTTTTCCTAAGATTGCAGAAATATATATGCGTGGATGGATAGATAGATAGATAGATAGATAGATAGATAGATAGATAGATAGATAGATATGCACCATATAGATGTTTTTATTTTACAAAAAGACGGTGTTATTCTCTGTTTGTGTGTGTGTATGTTTATTCGTCAGATCCGCATCATTTGACAAAATAATTTTGGCATCTGTGGTACAGAACAAACTGTAAATTTTACAGTATAAAACTGTAATTTACAAACAAGAAAATTTGAGTGTAAACTAGTAAATTCACTGCTACTAAAATCTGTTTTGTATCTTTAACATAAATTGATAACCACCATAATAATGAAGGTGGTAAAAGAGACAGCAATTTGAAGAATCAGTTCATCACAAGTAGCTTTTCCACAAGCTGAAGAGCGACTACTATATCGAAGGTGCACAGAGTCATTTACGCAAACACTAAACACCAGCATGTGTTAACCACATTACACTAATAGGCAATATATAGTCATTAACAACAGAAGAGTAGCATAAACCCACATGTACTCTTATAACAAACAATGACAACGAGTAAGAAACTATTATTTTAACAAAAGCTTTCAAAGGTGGAGTGGTCAGCAGGGATCTCTGGAATGCATTTACCGTTTTACTGTAAATTATCACTTTGTTTGTTCTTTTTTAATTTCCTAAACTTGTACATTACCAGCATTACTGTAAATGTACAGGAATGTCCTGGTTAAGATCCTATTTCAATCAGCTTTTTTCCCTGTATATAGTACAGGAACGTACTGTTAACCTATTAAAAACAAGTTCTGGGCATTTTTACAATATTTTTCAGTTACAATTACACTCATTTTTTACAGTGTACTAATTAATTTTTTTGTTAATAAATGGCAAAAGCTCTGTGTAATTATGCATTTTGTCATTTTGAAGCATTGTTTAGCTAGAATCAGTGTTTTTTTTTCTTTTTGTTTTCATCCTCTCTCCCTCCTGTTTTACCCTTGCTCGGCTTGCTGCAGGAGAAGTACAAAAAGGACCAAGAAAAACTTGATGAGGAGTGGAGAAAGGCACAGAAAGAGCTTGAGAAGGACAGCTTCAAAAAACATGAGGAGGTATAGGTGGTATTTATTTATTTATTTATCGTTGTTTTATTTAATCCTGTTTTTATGCAGGCGTAATTCTATGATGCCTAAGCATATTAGATCTATCCATGAGAGCGGTATATCCCATAATAAATGATACATACAGTAAATAAGAAATAGTACACAATTTTAATATGTATATATAAGAAAATTACACAATTTATATATAGAATATAAGGGCTTATATATACATAAGTAATTTTTCTGATGATTTTGCAGCAAAACTATTATTTTATCTTGTGAAATATACAGTATGTAAATGTCTGTTATTTCACCAGGGTATGCAAACAATTTTTACTTATTTCTTTTTAAATGGTACACATCTGGCAGATACTGCAAGGGGTATGTAAACGTGTCACACTGTCACTGTCAAACACCAGAAAAAAATCCTTTGATTGCTGTTGAACAGGAGATGCTGCGTTTAGAGGAAGAGAGGAGAAAAAGAGAGGAACAAGAGCGCCTTGAGGAAGAGAAGAAAAAGAGAGAAGAAGAGAGGAAAAAAAGAGAAGAGGAGAGACTGCGTTTAGAGGAAGAGAGGAGAAAACGACAGGAACAAGAGCGCTTTGAGGAAGAAAAGAAGAAGAGAGAAGAAGAGATGAAAAAAAGAGAGCAGGAGAGACTGCTTCTAGAGGAAGAGAGGAGGAGAAGGGAAGAACAAGAACGCCTTGAGGAACAGAGGAGGAAGAGAGAAGAGGAAGAGCGCTTCCTTCGGGAAAAAGAGAGGAACAGAAGAGAGGAGGAGAGGAGGCGACTAGAAGAGCAGAAGAGTTTTCAGGAGCAAGAGTGAGTCATTTCAACAGTCATTACCTGGTTTCTCTTATTTTAATTTATGCCCCATCTCTCATTATCTGTGTTATACTGATATGAATGTATAATTTTCTCAAGCATGCATGTCAGTTTTGTTTACTTCCATTACAATAACATGAATGGCACTGAATATCATGCTTGACAAATACTGCTTTAAATACCAAAGTAACCTGACTAAACTAGCATTGTTTGTGTTAGGGCTGGGAAGTATGACACTATAAATTTTGCACTACCTTCTATGCGTCGGCTGATATGTATATATTCAGAGCAATGAAGAAATATGTAATAATGCCAATAAAAAGTCATATAAATTATGAAATATGAAACAAAGATGTTATGATAAACAAAATTAATTTGTAGTAAATTGTAGCTGAAGTACGGTCACAGGTGTATGTATATTGTCTATTTTATAGTACCTTCAAATGTGGCTTAATCAGTCAGGATTTAGAGCTTGTTATATCCATTTTATAATTAAATTAATTCGTTTTACTCTCTAGTCTTTGTTATTGCATGATGACAGGCCTATCATTCATTTGCTATGAAAAATCTTAACTTTTAAATAACCAAATAAGATAAAATACCTTTCATTTATAGAATATTTAATTCAGTGAGTTGCCAAATACCATTACCACATGGTTATTTAATAGTATTGTCGGAAAGTCTGCGGTTGGTAAGAATTGTTAATGTTTTTTTTAAAGAAGTCTCTTATAGCCACCATGCTGTCTCTGTTGTTGACAAAAATACAGTAAAAATTATTTAAAGAAATATTATTACAATTTAAAATAACTAATGTTTTCTAATGCTAATATGTTTTGTAATATTATATTAGTGTTTCCAGTGTAGAAGTAGTTTATTAATCTATTATTAATTTAGTTAATTTTTTTGTGAGATTTATAGCAAAAATAACTCTTAAGGTGATACATGCCGTTACTGCGATACAAAATACTCATGCCATTATTTAAGATTTTGGTCATACTTCCCAGCCCAAGTCTGTTTTTTACTCATGCATTATTAACCACACTAATTTGTCTTCTATTAATGTTGTTCAATCATGACTGTGTGAACATCTGCATGTCTGTGCTGATTCTGCTGTTTAGCCAAAGTAAGGTGGACTACTTTGGCTATACCAATGTTTACCCTCAGTTATCATACTCACACAGGTAATAGGACTGTTTCCACTCCCATTTGAATTTAATAGAGTCGTAGATGAATGAAATGCTTTCTGGCTATGCATCCATATAGGATTTATACATTCATAAGATCTTTCATCTGTATGTTTATCAGATTGAGTAATCTTATTTCTTCCAATTTGGTTTGCAGATCCATTTCGAAATCTACTCCAGAACTTGATGAGGTTGAAAAAACAGATATTAAAGGTCAGTGCAGCTTTTATCTTTTCCTCTAATCTTATATGTGTGTCTATTGTTCATTTAACCAATAAGGAGCCGCTGAGACAGCATTATGTAAAGGATCGTGCCAGATTCCTCAAGAGCGTGTTGTCAGTGTGTCACACATTGTAAGGCTGGAGTTAGATGAGTGCTGTAGAGTCTGCGGCTCTCTGCAGGTGTGTACGGCAGACACAGGGGTTTGGCAGCATGGCTGCTGGAAGAGAAACTGATGCGAAAGAAAACCCCTCAGATCCAGAGAGAGCAGGCAGCAAGTGAGCTAGAGCTTGAGAGGAGAAGCATCCTCAATGCCATGAAATACAGAGACCCAGAGAGAGGTGGGCACGGCTCGACCCACACCGATCAATCAGCCCAACCAATCAGATCTGCCTGATTTATGCAAATTTGACAGATGCAATGCCAGCTAAATCAATCAAGCCTGTGTCCATGTGATCAGTGTGCATTTGAAAAAAAACTGTAATATAAAAATAGTGGGGTCCAAAAGTCTGAGAACACTGGTGAAAATGCTTCTCTTTTTTTAGAATTGTTTTATAATGATCTAATATACATTACACTACCGTTTAAAAAGTTTGGGTCGTGCGGTTTTTTTAATAAGTACGTAGTCAGCTTTCAATTCAGCAAGTATGATGAACTGTTTAATAGTGTCAGTACTTTTTCCTTGTTACCGAAAAATTCGTTTCAAGTAAATGTTCGTTTGACCTTTCTATTCATCAATGATTCCTGAAAAAAGTATCAGTTTTCACAAAAATATTAAGCAGCACAATTGTTTTTTTGAGCTCCAAATCACCATATTAGAGTGATTTTTAAAGGAGACATATTATAACCCTTTTTACAATATGTAATATAAGTCTCTGGTGTCCCCAGAATGTGTCTGTGAAGTTTCAGCTCAAAATACTCCAAGATAATTTATTATATCATTTTGAAAATGCATATTTTGAGTGGAAGCAGAAACACAGTTTTTTTTTCGTGCCTGTCTCTTTAAATGCAAATGTCTGCTGCTCCCCGCCCCCTTTTCCAGCGTTTGAGTTGTGCCATTACAGCTCGTACCTGCTATAAAACATATGTTTTGGTTCTGATTATCACGTTTATCTCGCTGAAATCATGCGTTTTAAACCATAATAGTTTAAACTTCAGATATATACGGTTTTCTGAGTGCACACATCCGAAGCACACGGACAGAAAGTATGGGATGATATTAGACTCAAAATGATTAATAGATGCACGCACAATTATCCATGCACTGCATACATTTTATACATGTATTTTACTAACCACAAACAAATGCCTTTCAGTTTGAGTCTGTGGAATTCGGGATTAAATGAATGTGCTGCGATTTGAACAAATACAGACATGTTTGTGTATAAAAATGTTCTGTTCTGCATTAATATATCAAAAATTGCTCATGCAAAAATGAATCCGCGCATACGTGGATCAGGTGACACCCGTGCATTAATTGACTCTAGTTCGAGTCGATCTTGTTCGGTTCATTTGGATTTTGAGACTTCATTTTCGCAGTTTACAGCATTTCACGTCCCCCACACACACAACTACCAATTAACAAGGCCCAGTGCAATTCATTAACATTTACACGATTTGAAAAATTTGCAAATGTTTGTCACTACACTGAAACAAATGCTTTTTAACCGGTGTCTGCAGAGTTAAGAATTGCATTAATGTGCAGCATTTTGTTCAGATAGAGACATATTTGTGAATACAAATGTTATAGTTTGTATTAAAGTATCATAATTTGTGCATGTAGCGATTAAAATGTGCATTTGTGGATCAGGCGACACGCATGCATTCACTCACGTCTCTTCTGAGTCGATTCTTTTTGATTCATTTGAATTTTGAGACTTTCATTCCGCCCTTTTAACCTTGCCCAATCCACACACACACAGCACGCGATCCACGCGCAGCTGAGACACAAAAAATCAGCCACCACTAGATGGCACTAGCCCCACTCACATGTGCGCATTCCATTGAGTACGGTTTCATGAATGTTACTTTGTTTTCTTTGTTTCTTTTTGGTTAGGCTATTATTCTCTGCCCGTAGAAATATAATAAAGATGTTTTACTGAACTTGTTCTAACTTAACTTGTCTTAAGACAGAATTGCTTATATTAATTTTGCCAAACAAGAACTTTGTGACGGTACCTTGGTTTTTTTCTTTCTTTCTGTAATTCAACGGCCTGTTGTCAGTTATTCCTTCCTTGTATATTTTATTATTAGTTTATTATTCTTAAAAAGATCTTAAGTCCGCTCTTTACCCATTAGTAATCGCACGTTTATATTTTAACGCTTTAAATTATCTTAAACTAAACTATACTAACAAGTTTTATAGGCATTAGCCTATTCCGTGCTCAGCGATCGCATAAATAGCTAGAACATAGTTTCTTAGGCAACTATTACTAACTGTTTTCTGCGTCAGTGCGGCAAAGACTGAAGTTCCTGTGCTATGAAGGACTTTATTCTCGAGATTCAATTATTTGTATCCTCATATTTTAGTTCTAAATTTTTCTGATATTTAATGAGTTTAATCGCGCATTATTAGGCCATGACTTTATTTCTGGGATGTTTCTTTTTTTAATGTATTGACCCTATACTCCTCTTCTTTACTCTCCATTGGCACGAATCCAAAGTTTCTATCACAATGTGGCCTAGTTGAAATCACAGACTTTAGTTATTAGGCCTACACGTAAAATTCCCTAAGCAACCCGAGTGTGTAAACATTTAGAAATCGAATATTCAAGCTGTTTATTCATTTTTCCACCCATGAACGAAAAACGAAAATTTCAGCTGAATTCTCGTTTTTCGTATTTTGGGAAAAAAAACAAAAACACGAAAAAGGATCCGTTTTCTCATTTTTCTACTTTCAATATGAAATAAAAAAACGAATGATCGAATGATACACGGATTAACCAAGTCCTAACTGGTTATTCCTGCGAAGCTGGTGATGCTGTTTGTGGAGATGATTAATCATCTTCTGCTGAGATATTGAGAGATTTAATGTCTTCTTTTATTTCAGTTGATTTCCTCTAAGGCTGTGGCTGAAGTCAGTTGTAGTTCTTTTTTCTCTTTTCTTCAATGATGTTGATTATTAACAGCAGCTGTTCATCACTAATGCTCAATCAGCACTTAATTAATCACATAATTATCTCATTAACTTTAACACTGCTTCAGTGTTACTTTTTTAGAGTGGGACCATATATGCTCCGAGCAGTGTTAATTTAACACTCGGGAATTTACTGTGTAGGCCTAATAAATAATAGTCTGTTGCATTCAAATAGCCAACATTGTGAATATGTAAACATTTGGATTCATGCCAAATGAGAGAGCAAGAAAGAGGATTACAGGGCCAAACAATAAAAAAAAATCTCCAGAACAAAAGTCATGGCCATAATGCGAGATTAAACTACATTATATCCCGAAAAAATTTAGAAATAAATAGTGAGATCAAATAAATTAATTCGCGGATAAAGTCTTCATCAGCACTGCACTTCATCGTTGCAGACACTGCGCCAGAACAGTTTATTAATAACTCGCCTAAGAAAAACATATGTCTAGCTATTTATGCTCCGCTGAGCACAAAGGAATAGCTATAGCCATCAACTTGTTTGTATAGTTTTAGTTTAATTTTTTTTAAGTTAATATTTAAATATACAGCGTGCGATTACTAATTGGCGTACTGCGCGCTAGAAGTTCTCTTTTAATAATAATATAATAAGAGGGTAATACTACATTAGGAATAACTGACAACATGTGCCGTGAATTTACGAAAGAAAGAAAAAACCCGAAGCTTCCTGTCAGATTCTTGTTTGGCAAAATATATAAGCTATTCTGTGTCTTAAGGACAGGTGAGTTAGAAGAAGTTCAACAAACATCTTTTTATATTTCCTACTGTAGAGGGAATAGCCAAACGCAAAAAGACAAAGCAACATCAATGTCTTCATGAAACCGTCTCAATGGACCGCGCACATGTTGTAAATGGGGCTAGTGCCCTCTAGTTGGTCGCTGTTGTTCGTGTCTCAGCTGCGCGGGAATGCTCGAGCTGTGTGTGTGTGGATGCGCAGGCTAAAGGGGCGGAATGAAAGTCTCCAAGAGCGTCAAATGAATCAATAGAATCGCGCAGAAGAGAACGTGAATGAATGCACCGCGTGTCCGCCCTGATGCACAAATGCACATTTTACGCTCCATGCACAATTATATTACATTAATACCAAACCATAACATTTGATTCACAAATCATTTCTCTATTGTTTGAACAAAATGGCTGCACATTAATGATTCTTAACTCTGCAGACCCCGTTGGAAGGCTTTGTTTCGTGTAAGTGACCACCATTGCGAATTTTTCAAATCGTGACCACCTAATGAATCACTGGCCTTTTAGTTGTAGTTTGTGTCGTGGTGAGGACTGAAATGCGTACCCTGCCGAAAATGAGTCTCAAATCCCAATGACTGAACAAGATCGCACTCGAACTAGACGTCATTTAAATCACTGCGTGTCACCTGATCCCGTTGCACGGATTCATTTTTTGGCATAGCATTTATGATAGATTAATGCAGAACCATAACATTTTGTAACACAAAACATGTCTGTATTGGTTCATCGCCGCACATCATTTAATCCCGATTCCACAGCCTCAAACTGAAGGCATTTGTTTTGTGGTTATTAAGATAGCATGTATAAATGTATTCATGCATGGATACTTGTGCGTGCATGCTCTTAATCATTTTGATTCTAATATCATCCCATAGAAAGCGCCTGTCACACATGTGAGTACTCACTAAGTTCTCATTAAACACACAAGTTTACGTTAAAAACACATGAGTAACAAAAACAGTGGGTTATGTCTGTGAAAGTAAACAGCTAGGAAAGAAATTGCACGTTTATATTAGATCTGTGTGGCAGCAGCAAAATACATTAAATAAATCAATAAATCCACTGCTCACATCTCCTCTGAGGCTGGGACTGTAAATAATGTTCTGTGCTCATCTGTGCAGCCAAACACAGAACAGTTAGCACTTGTTTGCTCAACTTTTCACCAGGACATTAAACTGTTTACCATCACCATTGTCGCTGCGAAACACATACCCGGCGCCGTGGGTGGAAACTTACAGAGTAAGGGGCGGTAATATTATAATGAGAACACTTTGCCACTACACCAAGGGAGCGTAATCAGACGCGCTCGTTTTCTCAGACAATTGCAGAAAAAGGCTTACCAAAACAAGTTATGGGTCCCATTTCTTTGGTTGGTAGATGCACACTGGGGACCTATTCTAGCCACTTTCACCTGGAAAATCTGATTTTTCTATCTCACCGTTTCAGGTCATGTTTCAAGGAAGTTTCAAAGAACCTCTGGACCATCTTGTGCCGGTTTATTGACAGGTTTACATTATATTTTGAATCCAGATATCCATCTGTTGTCTCAAATTCAGTCCCCACTCTCTATAATTGGATGAGATTATCTGAAATCAATTGCTCTTGTCACGTTGATGTTACCAAGTTATTTACACTTGTCGCTTTGTTATGAATGGTCATTTTTGTCATGTATATGTTAGCATCGAGCACGAGGTGGTACATGGTGAAACTAAAAAAAACAATTCAGTAGAGACAGAAGAAAAGCCTCTTGTCTCAGTCCTGAGGTTTGAGAGGCACAGATCCTCAGGAAATGAAGAGAAGACTTCCTTGAACACAGACCACGCTGGATTCGCCACCGCACCTACATGCCAGAAAAAATGTCACCGCCAAGACCTGACTTGATCTGCCCATGCAGATGTCATCCATGGCCAACATTATTTACTTTGTGACAAAATTATAAAAATCAAAGAATAAGGACAAAAAAAACTGAGATATCATTGAGTGTAAGCTTCAAGCATAAACCTACAAAACCACTGTGCTTGCAGCGTGTTAGTCCCTTGACACTCGAATGCCTCGACCTCTTGATTCATCATGGGAGCATCTACACATCACCCCGTCCATACCATACTACAGCCGGCCTCAATTTCGTCTCTCCGGCTCCTTGTCTGGGCACCAGCGTGGACGTCAGGTCTGCCACTCTGCGTCATCTCATTCCATGAGCTCCCTCAGGCATCCTGGTCTCCCATCTGCACCTACACCAGAGCCGAGCTCGAGTTCCACGCGGAATAGGTGATTCCTCCTAAAAGGAATCATCATTGTCTCTATAACACTCTAAACGTGGTCGCCACCTGGTTGGTTTTGCTAATAGCAAATACATCGAATTGTCAATTCAAAGAATTTCTGGAATAGCACAAGCAAAGAGCTTATCCCCTTCCTAGCATTCTGTTGTTGACCTCAAAGGCCGCGACCATCATCTGCATGGGTAATTTTTAAAAGCAGATTTAATTTTAAACCCATTAAAAAACTCGCCAGTGACGTTAAACAAAGCACTTATATTCACTAGTATACCTTAATATATTCTTGAATATAGTATTGCCCCCCCCCCCTTCCCCTTGTATTCTCGTGTAAAGTGATCTTGTTTTAAGGATATGTAGATGTTTTTTACTGGAAAACAAGTTAATAAAGGATTCATCAAAGTAAATTTTGGGCAGGAATATTACGTATAACTCATTATATTTGGCGCCAGTGCTTGTTCTAGGATTTCTATATAAAATACCCCGAAAATTGATGTCACATTTATCATTGTTCTGCATATTCCGGTCAAAATGCGTAATTCAATCGGGAATCTTGCAATCTGGAATTCTGGTTATACAAATTCATTGTATTGCCCAACAGAAAGCTGCTTGTTTCAAAGTGGCATATGTGTGAGCTGTGCTACACTATTGTCAGTGAACAGTGGACCTTTTAGGCTTGTGTAATTTCACAGAAATGTTGCTAATGTGACCGCACTTTAATATATTTTTGTTGACATAAACAATTTTGATATTGTCTTGGGCTCATAAAACGAAACCATTTGAGAACCACTGATCTAAACCATATCACACATATCCATTCCCATGTGTCTCCCATATTCTTGTTGTATTCAAAATGTGTTTGCACCCCACATGAGCCATTGGCTGTGCAAGTCTGTGTTGTCGGGCTTCAGATGATGTTTTCTGTAATCTAGGTCAGTGAGTGGCAGGAAAATATGTTCGTTCTGTAATACACCACTGGGCAAAGGAGCAGCCATGATCATCGAGTCCCTGGGGCTCTGTTTTCATTTGAGTTGTTTCAAGGTGAGCGTTCAGCTACTCGGAGGTCAGGTCCAGCCTGACTTCATCAGTGACTAACCTGACTAATGTGCTCTGCCTGCTTTTACAATTATTTTAATCAGTTGTTCTGTTGCCGCATAAACTCGATCAACCCAGAGAATCAAAATGCCAGTTCTAGCTGCTTCATGGATAACGGCACTGACAGAACTGCAATGTGACTTATATTTCTGTCCTAAAAGACTGTCATTAATTTCTCTCAAATGAGAATAAACCATCAAGAACAAACCATGTGCATTCTAAAGGCTGGACTACATAAATCTGTTTCTGCCAAAACTTTTTTGCTTCTATAACATTGTTGTACTATGACCATTTTGATTGCATCTGTACTAAAATAAGTATATTTTGCAAGGGTAATTCATCAAATAATGATCAAATAATGGAGAATAGTGTTGAAATGGAACATATCTAAAATGTTCTGTAATCAAGCACACTTTATGCATATTAACATGCAGTTTATATGTCTGGATCACAGTGCTGGAGTCCCAGTTAAGTACACCAAATTGCAGTATTCTGCTGCATCTTCAATAAGTTTGCATTCAAAACTGGCAGTGTGCACCGTGTATAATGCATTTAGCATATTTATATCATGAATCGGGTGCTAAAACAGCAGACAAGTGTTTGTAAATAAATGATGCTATCAGTGGGTGTAATTCTTTCTTATTGAATTTCCTCCTGAATTTATTCCAATGCCTTTACATTCAGAGCAGCTGTATGTGACTCATCTAGAGCTTAATCATTCCTCGCACATACTCATCATTCTCCAAATGCCAATCATTTGTATTTCTGCTCATCCTCTCATTCACATTGCATTGTCCTCCTGCTAATTTTGTTGCCGGGTTTTTTCTGGTCCTTTCGGCTGGTGTTATTACTTCAATTTCATATCCTCTTATGCTGCTGCCATTGACCTCAAGCTAGGATTCTCTCTCTCACTCTTATATGGAGGTGAGTGAACGATACAGCTTCACATGGAGGATTCCATCTTTCTAACAATGTGTTCTTTCATCTTGTGTTAAAGTGCTTTAACTGCAGGTCTGATTTGGGAGGCTCAGAAGCAGGAGCAGAAGTCAGAATACGAAGCCAACAGCTCTATTGTAACGCCTGCTATATCCGACTCAAAAGTAGGCCACACATCTCTGCAGTATATGTGGCTCAGTTACATAGATCACCAAGTGATTTCTTTATGATGATCTTTCTCTCTTTTCAGCTGGGCAGCCCACAGCCTTGTGATCTCGCAGTACTGCAGCAGATCGAGGAGGAATCGACCACAGACAAGGAACTGTAAACACTAAGAGCGTGTTGGAGATGTGATGAACATTGGGCGATTTAGCCAGCCATGATTATTCAATGAGCTTCTATTCTTCCTTTTTTACTTATGAGAGGGTGAGATTCTTAAGGTTATGACTATTTGAAAGTATTAGTAATTGTTTGTACAAAAGGGATGTGCATGTACCTGAATATGAAATATGCATTTGAAAAGATAATTCATCCCTTTTTCATCATCACTGATTGAATATCCTGATGACTTTTGGCTGGTTAACTGATATATCTATGGTCTTGAAAGTGTTTATAGTAATTAATAGAAATATGCAATTTTATTGTTATTGCTTATCTAGGTTTCTCCTTCAGTCTTTTCTATATAAGATTTGCTGACTAAAATATCCTGTTATTCCACTTCATCTGTGTGCCTTTATGTGTTCTGATGGAAAGAGATGATTAAGGATAAATCCATTAAGAATTTATTTAAAAGTGGCATGGTTAGTAAGCAGCACTCATGAGTTATGTACTCTTTCATTGGTAGCATCTATTTTATGCATCTGAGCAATTTCTCTGCAGGGGAAAAGATGAATTGAGAACAAGAGCAGCATGCTCAGTAATAATTGTAAATAAAATGTCCAAACTGTAATACCTTTCCAGAGTGTGATTTACTTGACTAATTTCTCAATAATCAGATTTTATTTCTCCATTTAAGACTAAGCTGAATCCACCGTTACTGCCTCCAGAAGACATTGGTTTGACTTTCATAGTGTTTATAGCCTCATCACATTCACAGGAGATTTCCATCCAATAACGTTTCCGATGGTTCATGTGTTTTTATCATACTGCAGTACTACACTGCATTTCCCATGATACTTGAATGAGTGTGTATTTTTGTTGCAGTTGCCTAATGACATTACATCTGCACACTGCAAACTTCTGTTGGGAATTCACTGCTAGTCCTGTAAAAGTGAATCTGATGTATCAGGGCCTCAGGAGCATTACAATAATATTATTGTTCAGATTATAACTAGACAGAAAAAGAGGAGCCCTGCGATTCATGCAGCCAGAACAGTTTTCTGTTTTTCATACTTCTAATGGAGAGCATCAGCTGATTCTCATCAGTGTAGTAATGCCAGATAACTAGCAAGTAAATAAAATATAGCAAGTAGGCTATATCAATATAACCATTGTACATTTAAAAAGCTTCAGATAGCCTTAAGCCCTAAGTCTCCCCATGTGTATGTTGTTGTCTTTCTTACCCTGCAGGGAACTTCTGGCTACAATGGCACTTATCATTTTGACAGTTTGATCATCTGAAGCTAAAAGGTGAGTGGTAATTTTTTTCCAGATTTGGAACATCTAGACAGAGTTTCCTTCAAGCAGTTTCCAACTCCGATTTGTGTCTTCAAGCCTTATCTACAATTGATAACCTTCTGTATCATCTAGAATGTAAAAATCTTGTTTGTTTACTACCACATTTATTTATTTCTGCTTAACTATTTTTATTTTATTACTAGAGATTTGCTCACTTAACTTTGGTTTTATTCATTTATTTATTTTGCTACCTATTTGTTTTGTGACGTTAGTGTTCATTGGTCACGTGGTATTTACAGCGCAGGTGATTGGCTCAAAAACCTGAAAGCAAAAATGACAGATTTTATTTAGTTGGGTGGAGTCCAGCGCCAAGCCGCAGCTTTCTTCAGGTATTATAGACCCATGTATAAGCAATTTTAGTCTATTTCTAATTTCATCCACACATTCTCACCCAAAAATTCGTCTTCCAAAGATGCCTCAGGATTCACGCAGAGAGTGTTTCTGATTTCCATCGTGCATTCGTTTCTAATTGAAGCGTAGTCAGCTCATGGGGGCGCTGTTGGCCTAGATGAAGACTTGATTGACCTGTGGAACATGCATGAAGAGATGTCCGATCTCATCTGAGGGTCTTTAGTTTGGTCACGGTGGGTGGAGAGATGAAGGATTTCCTCCACCCCGAGAGCACTTCCACCTGCTCTCTGGACTGATGCTAATTTTAGTCCGCATTATTGATGTCAGCCATGTGTAGTTGCCATGGTTTTAGTTTCTCACTGAACATCACCTGCAAGGCACTAGCCAACTATACTTCTCTAATCTGACATGTTAGCTCTAACAATTACAAAGTGATACTTTTTATTCTTATTTTTAAAGTTATTTTCCCTATCTGCTGTGTTTGATGTAGTTATTTTAGTATTATTTCTATATTATTGTGATATTTATTCATATTTTGAATTAGCTTTCATTTTGTTTTCAGTTTTTATTTTAATTTAGTTTGTATGTGTAGCTTTAAATTATTAGTAATTTTATTAGTAAATCATTTTGTTAGTAAAATTACTAACAATTTAAAGTTGGATGGTACACTAGTCCAGCAAATTAGTATATATTGAAGTTATAAAGAGGTATTTGGAGATCTTAACATCTTCTAGAACATGGTATCAAACTTGTATGCTAGCTCATAATTGCTCTTTTCTAATTGTTCTTTTTTTCCCCCTTACTACTTTAACTACTTTTCTTATCAGTGCCTTTTCTCAACAAGCTGTTCTTGTGTCAGGATAAGCAGAAGCTTCTTGCGCTTTGAAAAGGACTGTTCTAGGACCTTTTGATGACATGAAAGGAAATCAAGTTAGATCCTGATATGTCCCGGACTGTAGCTCTAGGCAATACTTTGGATCGATTAAAGAAAAAGAATGTTCCTGCTTTGTCCTGATGCTTTGGAGACAAACATGCACTTGCTTTTTATTCAGCTCACATTTCATTTTACAACACTGTGAGTTTCCTGATACACTTCAATTCATGCAGAGATCTGTTTGGATGTTATTGTGATCCTGTTTTGGTAAGTTGCACAGCCAGTTGAGTTTTATCCACCTTTTCTAGTGTTTTCCCATGGCTTGGTATTATCTGCCTTTCTGTGCAGGAGGCTCCTGTTGTTTCGTGGAGGTGGGTAATATGGTTATTGACTAAAGTGGCCATTAAACCAGCACTTAATAACCTGGCAGTGACATGCAGCACAGCCCTCAATCACAGTTTTCAGATGCCGCATCGTTTCTCCTCCGCACTTTAGAGCCAAACACACAAATGAGAAGTGAGCGGAAATCTGACTGAAGTGGATGAGGGAAGGATTCTTTCAGGCCCCACCCCCCACCCCCCCCTCGTCGAGAATCAAAGGGATTTTTTAAAGTGGGGCAGAGCACCCACTCTCTCTCAGTCAAATGGAGATTTGGTGTGGGGCCCCTCGCGGGGTAGAAAGTGATCTTTTTTTGTCAATCTAAGGAGATCCCCCCCCTCAGTGTGAGTTTCTAATTTCCCTTGATGGCATACTTCAAAGATCCAATCTATACTTGTCTTCTATCTTACTGTACCGCTAATGTTTGGCCTCCAATGAAATGTGCTGGCCCTTCATTTTCATTAACACGGAAAATGTTTCACTGCTCATGAATGCTAAGGTGGCCACAGCTGGAGGACACAGATATGCTTGAAGTTATTATGCCAAAAGGATGTTTTCTCGCCTGCGGTGAATTTAGCTGCCGTTGTGCTGAGCTGGGCATGGAGGTGAATATTCAGTCATAAATTAATCTTTTGTTTTCGCTGTAAATTATTTTGGAGATTAAAGCTGCAGTCCGTAACTTTTTTATTTTTTTTAATGATCCAAAATCAATATTTGGGCAAATACCTAACCAGCCAGTGTTCAAAACTATCTCATTACCTTAGCCCGATCCACAACGATAAGCTTGTATTAATGTTTTCTAATTTGAGTGGTACGGGTAGGTTTTCGCGGGAAATTCGAGCATGGCACTGCGTCATTACGTCACGTCTGTAAACATAAAGAAGTTGTCCAGCTACTAGGCTATCACATGTGAGGATCCTGCAGGTGCCGGATCGTTTATAGCCTTTTCTCACAGCAGCCAGAATAATGAAATGGATCATTTTGATGGCGGATTGTAATCTATTAAGGATTATGTGTTTATGAAACACATGTGAATGAAATGAAATTATATTCCAGTTATAAATGTGCTTCTGATTACAGATAGCCTGGAATTACAAAGATTTGTATTTTAAAGAAAACCAGATCGAAGGGAGCATAATTTGCTTTTTGAGTATATATTTCTTAATATGAAATTCGAAGAGTATGACAATTAGAGATTAGACTGTACAGAAATTGAAATCTACACGCTAATACACACTACTCATAGTCACCAATGCTGATGTTGTTAACTAATCATTTGAGAATAAAGTATAACAATAATAATAATTTGAAAGGTTTGATGTGATATGAGCTAACCAATCTTTAGATTTAATCACCATTGGTAGCGAGATTTATGGTAATGCTTTTTTCCTCAGTTGGTCAGAACAAACGTGGCAAACTTATTACTTGTTCAGATGGCAATATACGGTGAAAATTCTTATTTGGGTCATATTCCAAGACATAGGCTAGAATCTGTGATTGCGAAGTACAGTAAATATCCACACCGGTGCGGTGACTGACAGCCACACATACTCTTCAGAACATTAGATTCATCTGCGCCGACTCACAACCCAGGCAAGCTAGATAATTCCGCACACAGCTGCAATTCCAGGTTTTCAAACAGAGATGGCGACAAAGAGGCTAAACTTACGGACTGCAGCTTTAAGTATGGGATGAATTGGAAAATTAGATTCACAAGCAGATTTTGGTTTAGACACGATCACACTTTTAAAATCCTAAAAAGGCACATTTGCACTTGATTAATCCAATTATGTTTTTAATCTTATAGATTCATACTTATCAATACTTTTTGGTGCATTATCTGAGCTTATGAAAAAGCACATCCACATACTCCAGTGTCACCACATGAGATTTTCCTCCATCATTACTTGTAATTAATGAGAGTTCTTCAAAGGCTGTGCACATTTTAAACTGTCCTTCTACATGCACTTGACCAGACTGCCATTTGGCTGCCGTTCTGAATTAAGTAATAGTTCTGGATTTTATTGGTGAAGTGCAGAGTGTTGTACGATTGTCTGAGACCAGACTAGAGGATTTGAGCAGTTCAGAGTTGTGTGGTTGTAACTGGAATGAGTAGTGTTTTTTTTTTTAAATAGATGGACTATTGGTGTGTTCTCTCACTTCAGGATGACTTGGAATGAAATTTCTCTTCAGAATTACTAATATTGTAGTTCTACATTGAGAATTTGGCCATTAAATATACTTTCTTTTAATGAAGCTGAAACTGAGGTGACTAGCATTTACCGTTGGTTAATAACTTAAAAGCTCATGGTAGGCATGTATTGAAAGGCTATTGATATCGTTAAAATATGGAAACAACAAAATCTATAGATTTTTACTTCAGAAACTCAACTTTTGTGCTCTGTTACTGGTATGAAAGATCACTTTGGCTTCAGTTTGTACAAAAAATAAAAAAATAAATAAAAATTATCAGTACTAATCACAATCACTAGTATTTACAATGAAATAACCACCAGTCCTGAGGGTTTATAAAAACGTGAATCTTGTGTTTTTATTGGGTCCATAAGAGTTTCTTTCAAAAACGTTCATTATTTGTTCTCCATAGATTTCCGAATCATCCTTTTGTAGGTGAATGCATTTCTAGCTATGCATCATGACATAATTCTTGTGGGTGGCATTTGCTCGATGTGAAGTACTGGGTAGATAGTTACATCATGTTCCTTTCTCGTATGGTTGCGTGTGTCATGGGAGAGTTACCAGGTGCAAACGGTCATGTTGTTAGTTGAAGCTTCAGCTGGACTTTACTCAGATAAGGTTACTAAGTGATCCTTTCAATCTGTACATTTTGTGGCTGTGTATTTGTATTCATTTTATTCTCATGCTCAGTCCTGTGTTTTTTTTAAACATAGAATCAAGTGGACTTAAGCTACTGTGTTGACAACCATACTTTAACCAGGCAATTCAAATAAAGAATATCCTCTCATTATTTCTTAATAATTTAGAATGAAGCTAATCAACGTGCAGTTTAGCACCATAGAGGAGTCAGTGGTCCGGGACTTTAGCTAGACAGATGCTGACAACTTTGTGAGAAGGGCAATGAAGTGGTACATGACCTCAAATCAGATGTTTTTGGCACTGATGACATCTAATATGTATAGCAGGGAAGAGCAAGGACAAATGTAAGCTAGGGAGAGCCTTATTCCTTAAATCAACAAGGTTGAAGATTGTGTAGTACATTGTGAGATCAAGATTGGAGATTAAGTCAAGTGTGGGAGATTATTCAGTTATGTTAGTACATATTAAAGCAATACATAACATCGCCATAATATTAGTTTTGTGTTTGAACAATGTCCCGAATGCTGCTTGTGTTTATATGATGGATTTGGCAACTTTTATCAAACAGAATTGAATCACTTTGATTGTGTTTGAGAAACTCAATACATACATTGGAAGGTTTATTTTTATCCTAGCTTTAAGTGACCTCAGATCTTCTAAAGATGGCAGTAGGTTGATTAAGTGTTCTCTGGGGTCAGTGACGCAGCTGTTGTCATAGAAACAAATGCCTGGGCTTAGAATGGAGGTGAGCCAAGGTATTATTTCTAACTGGATTAAAAGACAGAGGCTTCCCTTAGTCTGCAACCGTTGTGAAATTACAGAAACAATTAAAGCCTGTAATCATAACTCAAAGTGTGGTTTGAGGCTATCTTATTCTTCTTTGCAATGTTTTACACTTTTTTTTCAACTTTTGAGAACACGCTCTCTGATTAGAACAGGGAATCAATGAATACTGATTGCCCAGTGGATTGAATTATATGAATTTTACAGTTTTCTCGTATTTGCAAGGTGGCAAGATGGGCAACAGAGCGGCACAAATCCTCCTCCTCAGGTGGTTCATCCTTATTCACTGCTGTGAATGTCAAGCTACTTTTAATCACCTGAATGTTGCATACCATTTGCTACCGTGTCTTATGGCAAATAGTGCTTATTTAGACCATATCTAATAGTGTTCCCTTCCTTAAGATGTTAACTGTGGTGATTTTCAGTTCCTGTATGAAATAAAACTGCTTTTATTTCTTGCATAACTCGATTTCATTTCAAATACCTGTGGCCAAACTTGCTACTAAATGCAAATTAGTTTTTATTATTTTTAGTTTTTATTATTTGGGGTCTCGAAGACTTCAGAAAATTAGTGAATCTGAAGTTAAATAAGTTTATTTCAAAATGACTGTTACTATTATTTTTTACATATACATTTATGTGACCTAAAACGTAAGTTCCTTCAGCCTATTTGTTTCTCATTGAATGATCCGATTTCTTCTCACAGCAGTACTGATTCCTCTCTGATCTCTGTCCAGTCCAACTTTTTGCATCAACTTTTTCATAACCCTTTTACTCAGTGATGTTACTCATGTCACATGGAAAATGTAATTGTTCTGCTTTTTAAAAACATTAGGTGAGTCCCAAATTGCATGCTTATGCACAATTCTGTGACATTTTGTAGCATAGGCCTAAATAGTGCGAGTAGTGTTCACACTGAAAATTCCAAAAAGAAAAAGTTCACTTTAAATACCCGGATGATGCACTTAACCAAAAAAACAAAGTGTGTAATGTTGGACACATCATGCACTCAACTGTCTTTAATTACGTAGTGAAGGGGGAGGGGCTACCAGGACATTTAAGAATGACAAAATTACCTTATATAATTCATACTCTACATGGTTGAGTACATAGTGTATAAGTGTACAGTGTATAGTGCATCATTTGGGATGCAGCTATTGTTATCCAGTCACTGTGAGAATGAATGTGTCATTTTCCCCTGGTGGAGATTCTTTGTCTTTGTCTGATGCCTACCCAATATCATATTATATGTAGCATTTTAAGCAATTATGGCAAATAACCCTGTAATTCACATTTTGCAGATCTATGTTGGTGATAAATTACCAGCAGCAGATCGATTTTAGAAGTTTTGTACAGAATTTTCATAACTAGACAGTGGCGTCTTCAAGAAAACAGAAATACAGCAACTGTGTTACAGACAGTTATATAGTAATAAATGTAGAACCTTTGTATAATGAGAATGCATCTTGAATTTTGCAATTATGGAGATTTACTGAGGCATGTAGACAACAATGTTGAAGAGTGGCTTTCTGGTCCTCAGGATAAGTCAGCTGTAATCTTCCTCTTGCCCCCTTGACTGAAGGGCTTGAAGGAATCGAGCAGTATCTGCATCAGAGGAAGACCCACGGGAGGGAATGACGCCAATGCCCACTCTTTGCACAGCTTAGCTTGTTTGTTTTGGAAGAATACTCATTACCTCTCCATCTCCATAATGGACAATGAGAGCCAGACTGCCAAATAGTTATTAACATCTTTTGTTTTCAAGTGTTATTACACTGTGCTTATACACACTGTTTAGATTGGATCTTGTATGCTGGTGAACGGGAGGTAAAAGAAGTAGATAAGGCTTATTTTAAAGGAGACCTATTATGCCCCTTTTTTATAATATGTAATATAAGTCTCTGGTGTCCCCAGAATGTGTCTGTGAAGTTTCAGCTCAAAATACTCCACAAATCATTTATTATATCATTTTGAAAATGCCTAGGACATTTATTCCAGGAATGCAAAAAATTCTGATATTAATTGGAAAGTGGATTGGTCAAATCCTTACAAATTTTGTATTTTGAACAAAGTTAAAGAGGTACATTTCAAAATACTTTTATTGTATTTAAATATATATTTTTGTTTATTTTAAAATACTTTTAAATTTTCACCATGTAAAGTAGCTCTTTCTAAATTCATGGACATGGACAATAATTGCATTTTTGCATTTTTTCATGAGGAAGACTTGTCTCATTTGTTTTATAACTGTGATTTGTCTTTTAGATTTTTGTCTGTTGTTAGTGCCTTTTTATTTTTTTCAAAGAAATGTTAATTACCGGTACATGCTCTCTTTAAAAGATGTTATTTGTACTTATTCATACAAAAGTAAAATGATTGAGTATGTCGTTAACTTTTACATTTTGCAAGGTAAATATTATATTCATAAACAGAAATTTGCGAAATGCATACCAAAGTGTAATCTATTTTTATCAGAAATTGAAGCTTTGAAAAAGTCTCTGATGCAAATTAATAACAAAAAGAATGACATACTGTTAAATTTCATGGAGGATTTTTTTTCTTGTATAGTTCCCCCACTGTAGTCTCTGATTTTGTCCTTAGGAAGAAGGAAGATCATTTTAACTATTGGGTAGTTGTTTATATGTATGTTTATTATTATTATTATTACTTTATATTATTTTTTCTTTCTCTCTTCTCTTAAATGCTGTCTTAAAGATTGAGATTGTTTTTCTTTCCCTTTCTTGTGTTTGTGGACTTAATTGTTAAAATTGATTGTAATGTTCAATCATTTTTATATAAAAAAAGGGGACATTTATGACCATTACGTTTTATTAGAAATACTGTATGTTGTGTATTCATCAAAATAGGTATCGGCACGGTGTTGTTTGGTATTGTCTTCTAAACAGAAATTATTATTTTATGGTAAATGTCTTGAAATATGTTAAAATCTTCGTTTTGTTAACAAATTTCATATGTGTAAGCAAAACAAATTGCCATATGTAACCACCCAACCACGTAAAAAAAATGATATTTGAAATTAAATAATAATAATTTTATGTTTTCAAATTCCAATACCTCTATCCACCTACTGTATGTCATATCTCATTTTTTATGGGATGTATCGTACAAGTCAGTGTTGATATATTCTGTACTTTCGTGGCATTGACTTATAACATAAAACTTAATAAAAAAAAAACAAAGGATAGTGGATTTTTTTTGAAAAATCTCAATAAAGTTTACCAGAATTTTTTTTCAGAAACAATAGCGTACAATAGGCAGCTTATGGTAATTATACATTACATTTATTTACTTAGCAGACACTTTTATCCAAAGCGACTTACAAATGATGATAATAGAAGCAATCAAAACTAACAAAAAAGTGCAACAATATTTAAGTGCAAATGACAAGTCTCGGTTAACCTAACACAGTACACGTAGCAAGGTATATTATATATATATATATAGATATATATTTACACCACACACAACACAAAGAAGGTTCAAAGGACTTAGAGGGTCAAATAAAGGTGGAACAGATGTGTTTTTAGTCGTTTCTTGAAGATGGTTAAGTACTCAGCTGCTCGGATTGAGTTGGGCAGGTCATTCCACCAGGGGGGAACAGTTAATGAAAAAGTCTGTGAAATGATTTTTGTGCCTCTTTGGATACACCGCTTCACTTGCAGAACGCAAGCTTCTAGAGGGCACATAACTCTGAAGTAATGAATTTAGGTAAATGGGTGCAGAGCCAGTGGTGGTTTTGTAGGCAAACATTAATGCCTTGAATTTAATGCGAGCAGCTACTGGTAGCCAGTGCAAATTGATGAACAGAGGTGTGACATGTGTTCTTTTCGGCTCATTAAAGATTAATCTTGCAGCGGCATTTTGGATTAATTGTAGAGGTTTGATAGAAGCCACTGGAAGACCTGCCAAGAGAGCACTGCAATAGTCCAGCCTGGATAGAACAAGAGCTTGAACAAGGAGTTGTGAAGCATGTTCTGAAAGAAAGGGCCTGATCTTCCTAATGTTGTATAAAGCAAATCTGCAGGACCGGGCAGTTTTAGCAATGTGGTCTGAGAAATTCAGCTTATCATCAATCACAACTCCAAGGTTTCTAGCTGTTTTTGAAGGAGTTATGGTTGATGAGCCTAACTGGATGGTGACATTTTGAAAAATGTATTGGTTTGTTGAAACCACAAGCAGTTCTGTCTTAGCCAGGTTGAGTTGAAGGTGATGGTCCATCATCCAACAATGTTAGACATGCTGAGATGCGAGCAGCTATCGTTGGATCATCAGGATGGAATGAGAGGTGGAGTTGAGTGTCATCAGCATAGCAGTGATATGAAAAGCCATGTTTCTGAATGACAGAACCTAGTGATGCCATGTAGACAGAGAAGAGAAGTGGTCCAAGAACTGAGCCCTGAGGCACCCCAGTAGCTAGATGTTGCGACTTGGACACCTCACCTCTCCAAGATACCTTGAAGGACCTATCTGAGAGGTAAGACTCAAACCACTGGCGTGCGATTCCTGAGATGCCATTTTCCAATAAGGTTGACAGGAGAATCTGGTGGTTCACAGTATCAAAAGCAGCAGACAGATCCAGCAAAATAAGTATAGAAGATTTGGAATCCACTCTTGCCAGTCAACTGAGAGCAAGGCAGTCTCGGTCGAATGTCCACTTCTGAAGCCAGATTGGTTGCTGTCCAGGAGGTTGTTCTGTGTGAGAAAGGCTGAGACTTGGTTGAACACAACTCGTTCAAGTGTTTTTGCAATGAAAGGTAGAAGGGAAACCGGTCTGTAGTTCTCTAAAAGAGTTGGGTTAAGAGTGGGTTTCTTAAGAAGTGGGGTTATACGAGCCTGTTTAAATGTTGAGGGAAAAACACCAGTGTGAAGGGATGTGTTAATGATGTGAGTGAGTGCAGGTACAACGGCAGGAGAAATGGCTTGAAGGAGATGAGATGGAATAGGATCAAGCAGACAAATAGTAGGATGATTAGAAAGGATGAGTATTGGAGACTTCTGCCTCAGAGAGTGAAGAGAAGGATGTGAATAAGTGTATGTTTGCTGGTAAGATGTGTTTGACAGTTTGTGGTGTGGAAAATTGTGCACTGAGGTTTGTAATTTTATTAATGAAGAATGTGGCAAAGTCGTCAGCTGTTAGAGTTGATGAAGGAGGGGGAGGAGGAGGACAAAGGAGGGAGGAAAATGTTTTAAAGAGCAGGCGAGAGTTAGGGAATTTGTGTAATTTTGTGTGATAGTATGTCCTTTTAGCAGGGAGCATTAGCAGGGAGAATGAAGAGAGATAGAGAATATACATTAAGGTCAGTAGGATTTTGTGATTTGCGCCATACTCTTTCAGCAGCTCTGAGCTTAGAACGATGCTCACGGAGAACATCAGATAGCCAAGGGGCAGAAGAGGTGGTACGAGCTGGCCTGGAAGACAAGGGGCAGACAGTTTCTAAACAAGACGTAAGAGTGGAGCAGAAAGTATCAATAGCACTGTTAACATCAAGAGATGATAACTGTTCAGGGGAAGGAAGCAAAGATGAAACCATAGCAGAGAGCCGGGAGGGTGAGAGTGAGCGTAGGTTACTTCGAAAAGTGACATTGTGTCAGGAACCATGTTGAGGTTAAAAGTGAGGAGGAAGTGACCCGAGGTGTGCAATGGAGTAACCAGTACATGATCAGTGTAGCAGTGTTGTGTATAAATAAGGTCAGGTTGGTTGCCTGATTTGTGAGTAACTGTAGTTAACACTTGCTTGAGATCAAAAGATGCAAGCAGAGTGTGGAAGTCTGCAGCATGAGGTTTATCTAGGTGGATGTTGAAATATCCAAGCATAACTAGGGGAGTACCATCATCAGAAAAGGTTAAGAGCAGCACACCTAATTCATCCAAGAAATTACCTAGTGGTCCTGGGGGTCGATAAAACAACTATAAAATGGATTTTAAGAAGGTGGGTAATAGTGGCTGAATGTGATTCAAAGGAGCTGTTGATACTCAGAGATGGTAAAGGATTAAATTTCCAATCATTAGAGATAAGCAGACCAGTACCTCCACCTCTTCCAGTCAGATGGGGGGAGTGGGAAAAAGAGAAATGATTGGAGAGTGCTGCAGGTGTAGCATTGTCCTCTGTACATATTATACATAGGCTTTATATAAAATCAAATTACAAATGGTAATGCAATTTAAATGAAACAAACATCTCGGTATTAACACTAAAAACTTTTTTTGGATGCTGAGATCAAATGTGCATTACGATCATTAGGGCAGCAAGAACAACTGAACAGAAGTTAGTACCCTACAAGGCACTCACCCATCAGTGGCAGTAGATGGCAGTACTGTAGTCGCATTCAGTATCGGCTGCCGTTCAGTGAATCAACAGAGGAAGAAACCCCGACAGAAGCACACAATGCAGTTCGACTGCTACGGGTTATACAACCAGGCTTCACGTATGTCTCAGCTTCCCAGATAAAATGAAGAAATCCATTTATCTCGTTTTGACGATCGGGACGAAAAGCAAGCTTTCATAAGTCCATTTTCACCTTACGCTTGAGAAAAAAAACAGCTTCTATTGCGGACACCGGCGAAATCTTCAGCTTGACCGCACACAGTGGATCACACAGCGGGCCGCGGAAGGAGGTGCCCGGCCTGCGCTGACTGTACTGCGCTCAACATCCGTGACGGTGCAACTCCAGCCCGAGGCCTTGGGGCCTGTTATATATTATTATCGTTTTAAATGGTGGCTCGGACGAAAGCAGAAGCCAGAGGAAAATGGCCCTCTGTACACCGCGATTGGTGGGTGTGATTGGAAATATTGTTGTCGTTTTGTTCGTGTTCGTCTTTGAGGATCGTTAATAAAGCAAATCAAATTGGGTTCGTTTTAAGCAAAAGCTAATGTAATGTGTTTTATACTTGAGTTGAGATTTAAACCCATCGCACTGTGTCCCCTTTTCTCCTCTGCTTGTCATAGAGAGCTAATGGGTTAGTGTCTGGATTCATCTGACGGGTTTTCTTGTTAAATCCGTAACGTTAAATAGACAAGTGGTTACGGGTCGTGTTACGTTCATCGGTTGTATTCGTGTACTGAACTGAGTAATTAGTTTAATTTCCTTCTTAAATGTGAAGTGCAAGTCAAGATGGGGTGTCAACGAACCACAGGCTACATGGTTAGCTTGTTTTATTGGACTCCTATTAAATAGCTCTGGGCCCATCGACAGATGTTTTAGAAAAATAATAACGATCTAGACAACTGTAAAACGAATAATTGATCTTTTAAATTGACATTTGAAATGTGGTAAAGTGGTTCACGTAACGTTGGTTAATGTTTGCTCGCCTGGTTGGGTTTACACCGGATATATAATAGTCGTTAAATAATTGGCAATATCACAATCGAGTAATTTTCATAATGTAATTCATAGTATAATCAACTAAAATGTTACGAATTTGGTCGTTAAAACGCGACTTCTTTAATCCGCGATCCTAACCAAGTTAGCTAACTAGCAAGCTAACATCGTCAGCTGAACGAGCGATTTAACTCGTCGCTTTATTAACCGAATTATCTGCTTCAGATTCAGAAATAAGACTTGACTAAAATATTTTGATCTATAAGGATTGCTTTTGTGCCACAATTGGACTTTGTTTGTGCCGATCATCTTCCTTTTAATAAAGTTTACTAAGGAACACTCGGCCCTAATTTAGGAGGTAACAGTTAGCATATTTTAGTCACTATTCTCCTTTATGGCATTTGATCGTGATAGTTATACTTTCCCACTTTAGTAATATTTTATTTAGTCTTGTTTATATTCTGTATGTAGAAAATCAGATCTTTAAACATAAAATCAGCATGTTTTCTTAGTTAACCAGCCATGTTGAATCTAAAAACCCGACTGCGCCACTGATCGGTAGTTTCTCCTTTTTTCTTCCTCAGATGAAAGTGACAATGTCTTGACAGAAAGACAATAAAGTGGAATATCTAGAAGCTTTCATAATCGCTGTGTTATTGGATAAAACAAGCCCGGTGATGCCCAGACATGACTGTACTCAGACTGCAGTGTGCTCACACCATACAGCCTCCACTGGACTCGATTAAATTATAAGACCTTAAACCACACTTTCATCTGAGATCCACAACACTGGTCCTGGAGACGTAGGGTTTTATTCAGTATCAGTTGTAAAGTTTCCCAGGCCGGACCAGGGTGTGTTTTTATTAAGTGCCTTTGTACGAACATTGACATGGACGGTCCCAGTCGAAGCGGAGGCTTAAGGCAGAGCCGTCGCTCCCGCTCGCAGCGTGACCGAGAGCGGCGGCGGAGAAGAGCGGATCTCCCTGAGCACTCGTCGCCATCCTCGGCCTCGGACCAAGAACTCTGCAGAGGAGACTCACTGCTCCGTGCCAGCGGAGGAGAATGCAGACCTGGCTTCCCCGGGGCCAGACACCGGCCTCCGCGTCGGAGAAAGCGAGAATCGGTGTCTTGCGAGGAGGACATCATCGATGGATTCGCCATAGCCAGCTTCATAAGCCTGGAGGCCTTGGAGGTTTGTGTGTTTATTCATCTTTAACTAGTCTTTATTGAGTGTTGCATGGAGATTAGACGTTGTGCTGTTTTGCATATTCATTTTAGTACATGCTGAATATCAATAAAACACAGTGCAAAATGAATTAACAGCAGAGTCTCCGCATAGAGTTAATATATTTGCTGCTTTAACATGTTTTAATGTGTTACATTGATAGATGGACTGTTCTCTAAAGCCTCCAGAGCGTTCTGGCTTGTTCATGGTTAGAGGAATCAAAAGGAAGAGAGGCCTGGATGAAAATGGAGGGCCTCTGTCAGAGCCGGAGGAAGGACCTCCTGCTACGTACACCAACAGTTGGGAGCAGCGCAGGAAAATTAAATCAAAACTGAAGAGAAAGGGAGATGCTAAGGTTAGCGCTGCAGTTTCATAACCCATTGTGGTCTATAAACAACAACAAAAATCCTTTATGTACAAACGCCCATGAAAAACATGTCACTGCAGTGTTTTGGGTGCAACAAGCAAACATTTCTTGAATAGTCCTGCATGGATGAGAGTCTGGCATAAATCAGTTGTTTATTTTAAAGTAAGTTTTCAATACTGCACAGTCATGACGTGTCAGAAGGCGTATTGTTGGAGAAATTAGATGCAGTGACTGGTCTAAACAAAATTTGCATCACATGTGAATATGCTTCTTGCTGTCCTAGCAGTAGTCAAAATAGTTTTTTTTTTCACAGTACAGATGTTTAGAGAGCAGGGCGCTCCTTGGCTGATGTATCATAATGTGGTTAACACCTAATGCAGTATCTCAGAATGGCCAAATATCAGTTATTAGTTATCCTTGTATATAAATCTGCCTGTAACTAATTACTTTAAAGGTTAGTTCACCCAAAAAATGAAAATTAGCCCATTAATTACTTACCCTCAAGGCATCCTAGGTGTTTTTAACTTTCTTCTTTCAGATGAATCCAGTTGGGGTTATATTAAAAATTGTCTTTGATCTTTCAAGCTGTTTTAATGGCAGTCAGTGGGTGTTGCAAGTTATCAGTCCAAAAGAAGTGAAATGAAGCGCATTCCATCCATAATAAAAAGTGCCTCACGCGTCTGCGGGGGGTGAACAAAGGCCTCCTGTAGCGACGCATGCGTTTTGTAAGAAAAAACCTATTTAAGCGTAATATCAATTTAATCTAGCTTGTGTTCACTGTTGTAAACGGAAGCAGTTCCGGACTGATGACGTATGAGGTCGGATTTGTGCATGTAAATGCTACTCTGTATTCTTTTCACCATGGTTTGACTTTTCCAAATGTCTGTTTCAGGTATCTGGGAATCACATGGAGACAGGATACATTGTGAGTTGTTTTTCCAGTGTGTTTTGTATTTTACTTGCAGTTCAGAAATGTGACTTTAAAATGTTTTCAGACTTTCAAAACACACACACATAAATACATACATATACTGTGTATATAATACACTTACACTACTATTCAAGAGTTGGTGTTCAATAAGATTGTTTAATGTTTTTGAAAAGTCTATTATGTTCACCAAGGCTGCTTTTATGATTATTACTGTAAATTAATTTTTATTGTAAAATATTAGTGCAATTTAAAATAACTATATTTGAAAATTTAGTTTATTCTTGTGATGGCAAAGCTGAATTTTCAGCATCATTACTTCAGTCTTCAGTGTACATGATCCTTCAGAAATCATTCTAATATGCAGATTTGGAGCTCAAGTAACATTTCTTATTATCAATGTCGAAAACAGTTGTGCTGTTTAATATTTTTTGTGGAAACTGTGATACATTTTTTTTCAGGATTTTTTTTGATGAATAGAAAGTTAAAAAAAAAACAGCATTTATTTAAAAAATGAATCTTTTGTAACATTATAAATGTATTTACTGCCCCTTTTGATCAATTTAATGCATCCTTAGCGGAATAATAACAAATATTAATTTCTATTAAGGGGAAAAAATGAATGATAGTGTATGGTTTTGTTTGTGTCATAAATTACTTATCATAAAGGGGAAAGTATCATCACATTTTGTTTTCACACAAATGTAGGCCATTACGTTAACTCTTTATTTTTAACCCACAGTGTGATACAGAGAGTGAATCAGGGGATAAGGTAAAAATCTTTGTTTATCATTGTTGAATTTGCTTTACATATTGTGATGTGTTTTTCTATTTCAATAATGACATTTCTCCCACTATTTAGGCTTCTGACAATATGGAGCCAGCATTCATGGTCTGCACACGAGAAGGTAAATGTCTCCTGCCATTGGCAGATGTATATACTGTGCACTGTAGATGGTGCATTACCTTGGAGTAATAATATTTTAATATATGTTTTTGGGATTTGGATTGGATAGTGGTGTTCATCATTAATTAAAATATAGATGAATTTATATGTCACACATTTTTCATGCTTTTGTGAATTCCTACATGGAATTGTTAGATTATTTTTGTTGTCATAAAGCATGGAAAAGAGTATTACATGCATTACATTGTAGCACTCTCTTTTTCCACAGCTGTTAATTCTAACTCCGCAAGCGCTGCTGCAGGCAACGGTTGCCCTCTCTTGCCCTCAAATAGCTCACTACCCCTTCTGTCAGTCACACCTCGGGTCTCTGGCCTGGAGAGGAGTCAGGAGAGGAGTATGGAGCAGCCTTACCCTGAGCCCATCTCTACCTCATCCTCTCTGCCTAGCCTTGCAGCCCATTCCACTGCCTCTGTCTCCAACTCACTTACTGAGCAGCATAATGGAAATGGTGGTCCCCATCACCGCCATGATGCTAGCTCACCACAGCACAAACACAAGCCTTTCCTCCCTTTCCATGGAAAGTCACAGTCAATCTACTCAATGGGCAGCAACAACAGGTCAGTGGAGTGAAACAGCGTTTCTATATATTTTAACTTCAATAATGCCCTCAGCCTTCTAAAACCAATCATACTGTTGAAGTTGACAGAATAATCTCTCACACCTATAGCCTGTTCATATATTGTCTCAATATATTGTCTCAAATGCATATTGTACCCACAAATGGAGCTGGTTGAAATTGCTTATTTCAGTCTGTTTGGTTGGCTGTACACAGCTTCCATGATTAAGGGTACACAGTGTTTTTTTTGGAATCAAATTCATGTTTACAAGGTGCTGGGTTGTGGAGCTGTGCGATTTGGGGAAAATATCTAATTACAATTTTTTTGACAGATATTGCAATTGCGACTTGATCTGCGATTTTAATTTTGCAAAGTTAAGCTTCAGCTCAATGTTGTCAATAGTGTGCAGCACAATATGGGTATCGTGGCCCTGCTGAAAAAAAAAACAATAGAAACCACCACAGAAAGTCTTATAGTTTCCATTAAAACCATTACAAAATTCCTTTTTGTAGTGTGTTTAGGGCATTATTCCAATATGAATTACTGTTGTTCTATTGTTTCCCATGTGCCAGATTACATCCCACCAATAGAATCCATCAAATACCAGTAGACACCATTATATTTTACATTAAAACCAATATAATTCCTATTATAACCCTTAAATCCATTACATTTTCTATGTGTTTTGGGAGGGCTTCTATTGTTTTTTTCAACAGGGAATATTATAATGGTATTACTACTTTTACAGAATTTACTTACAGGAAAGATTATTTTTTTTTTATAAATAAAGAACTGTATTTTTTAAGTCAATTATTAAAGTATTACATTTGTTACATAGGCTGATTTATTCATTTGTAAGTATTTGAAGAACAAGTGGAAAATGTGCTGAATACTTCATTTCATCCAAGTGAATGCATAGCAAAGCAGTTAGACTGAATTTACACTTATTTTAAACGTGGAGCCAGGCACGAGTTGACACAGGTTGCGTGCGTGCATCAAGCCTCGTCCATATTGCCAGATGCCAGATCTGCATAAAAACAAGCAGATTTTTTTTCTGCTTGACATGCAGTCGTGTCTCTTCCTATTATAGTGTGCAGTTCTTGCTCAGAAGCTGCTGCAGTCTGTATCACATTTTATGCCATTATTCAAAAGCATGTGTCTATTAATGTAAAAGACAGATTGTATTCCCTAAACATGTGATATGGCATTGGTTTTCCAGCAGGAGCAGTACCTCAGGCAAGCCTCCATCTTCATCAGCCTCTTCTTCATCAATCAGACCACCTACTCCTGCTACAAGTGTGTCCCTAGGTCGAGGCCCAGTTGGTGTGGGGACAGTAATACCCTCCTCTCGACCAAGTCCTGGTGCTGTCTTCACACCATCCCGCAACCTTCCCCCACCACCTCCTCTCATGCAGGTGTCACCCCACCCTTCAACAGGTAAACTTGACCAACCGTTATGCTGCTAAAAAGTATTAAATGCTAACAACTGTTACTGCATTAACAACATTCTTTAGTGACAGTGAAATCATAGAACTGAAATATGTATGTTCTTGTTCAGAAAGATTAAGTTCTTTTCTTTCTCTTTGATTAATAGATCAGGATCTGATCTGTCAGGACCTGACAGACTCAAATGCTGGCTCTGCACCTGGAGGACCATCTGCGTCAAGCTCAAGCTCTGGGACGTCTAGCAGATCCTCGCAGGCCCAAACGTCCATCCCTACAATGGCCTACCAGTTCCATCAGCACAATCACCAGCACCAGCACACTCACACTCACCAACACTTCTTACATCCCACAGCTGCACCACCACCACTGGTGAGGAGTCAACTATAGCCCATGGATGGCTAGTTTCAGAAAGTGACTGATTATGAAATTTCACGGTTTGACATTTCTCTTGTGCTTGTTGTATTTCAGTTTGATAAGTATCCAGGCAAAATAGACGGTCTCTTTCGACACCCAGTAAGTCTTGTATTGAATCTGTAAACTTTTTACAATTATAACAGGTCTCTGTGAAACACACAAGTGCTTCTAGTTTGTGATTATTATAAATTTTTGTTCTCTCCTACAAAGTTTTTTCCTCAGTACCCACCCTCAGTGCCCGTTCTTCCGCCCACAGGACCTTTCAGTTCATTGCATGGAGCTTTTCAGCCTAAGGTAAGAGTTGTCATTTGGTCCATGTTTTGAATATTAAAATCTGAAAGCTCTGTGTATACATATTAAAATCAGGTGAAGAATGCTTGCATATTACCACAATATCTAGTGATCATGGGGAGCTAATTATGTGCTGTCTGTCAACCACATAACAGCAACCACTTCATTAAACATTTAACAGTAGTCAGCATATTTACCTAATAATGAATGAATGAAACGTAACTTTTCAAAAGAAAAATAGATTCATATTTTTCTTTAGCAAGGATGCATTAAATCAATCAAAAATGACAGTAAAGACATTCATAATGTTACAAAATAAATGATTACTGCTTTTTATTCAGCAAGCAATCCTGAACAACAAGCTATCAGTTCCACAATTACATAAAGGGGTCATATGATGAGATTTAAATTTTCCTTTCTCTTTGGAGTGTTACAAGCTCTGTAAATTTGCAAAGACTAAAGTCTCAAATCCAAAGAGATATTCTTTATAAAAGTTAAGTCAACCACGCCTACCTAAAACGGCTCGTTCTAACATGCCGCCCAAATGTTCACGCAAAGAAAAAAATGCGTAACTTTTATTCTCGCTGTAGTAATTGTTGCCGCCGCCACCATGTCGTGAAAGCGCTGTGTGTTTCGTTGTGAAAGCGAAACTACTTTGTTTGCCTTCCAAAAGAGGACGATATCCACTTCGTCATGCCTGGAGCTGATCGTGCTGGTCGCTGAGGAAATACATAAAACTTCGTGCTGTGGATCGCTGGATAGACTTTCACCGTGGACGAAGCGGAATCAAGCCCGGGGTCCGTCACATGTGGTTGCCGCAAGCCCACCTCCATCACAGACCGCCGGGTGACGCTTGTGTTTTGTTGTGGAAGCCGAAACTACTTTGTTTGGCCTTCCAAAGAGGACACGAATAGAAATCAGTGGTGTTTAAGTTGTATTTACAACACTGTTCCAGAACAGTTAATCCCAAATATTCAGATGTGTGCAGCACAATTAATGGAGGACTGTTTCCTGATCCTGCAAGAGTAGACAACAATGCCGGCAGTTCTGACTCACAGACTGTAAGTACATTTTTATATTTAAAGAATTTTCCACTGACTATTCAAATGCAAGTTTTGAGCAGTGTAACGTTAGCGTTTGTAGTTTGTCATTTCTCGATCACAAATGCAGACATGGTTGAGTTTACGGGCGCGGATGCAAGCAACGCGTAAAAAAACGGGGAAAGTACAAATCATGATAATCCATTAGGACCCACTGGATGCAACAAATGCTTGTTTATAAGGGTTAATGTTTTGTCTCGTCGCTACGGCACATCACAATATGGTAGGGGTTTTTTTAAAATGTTCAATCACACGCTTGAGGTATTCGACAATCACATGCACTAGTTGCGGGGGGCAATCAGAGCACACCTCGCTTTTCAGAACAATGAGCCTTTCAGAAACGGCGGGGCATAGAGGAGCAATAATGTACAGTATGTGGAAAATACTGTTTTTTTTTACTTTAAAAGCATAAACATTTCATTCCACCAAATACACAAAATAATGTTCTTTGTAGCAACATAATATGACCCCTTTAGCAGACAATGTTTCAACATGAGCAACAATCAGCATAAGTAGATTGATTTCTAAGGATCATGGACACTGAAGACTAATGTGGCGAAAAATCAGTGTTACAATACTGGAATAAATAGATTTTAAAATATATTAAAATAGATATCAGTTCTTTAAAATTATAGTTATAATTCACAATATTACTGTATTTTTGATCAAATAAATGCAGCCTTGGTGAGCATAAAGTACATCCAAAAAACTTTTAAACAGTCGGTGCGTGCGGGTTATTTCGTCTCCGTTTGAATGATTTAATAGTGTACAGAGATTTTAGCATGCTGTTATTATCAGGGAACATAATTATAAAAATTATAAATAACATGAGAAGTGCATATAAATGAGTTTATACTTAATATTAGTCTTTCTATCACCAAAGTATTAATGGTGAATTTAAGATATAATCATCTTAAAATAAAGCCCCGTTTCCACTGCAGGAACTTTCCCCTGGAACTAGGGACTTTGGGCCGGTACTAGGTACCAGGATCTAAATAAAAAATTCCAGGTAAAAAATTGCCCCTAAGGAAGTCCCTGCTCGTGAGGTAGTACTTTACAAAGGTCCGGAACTTTTGGGGGTGGGACTAGGGCGCTGAACATGCTGATTGGTTGAGATCACAGCATTGTATTTCAACCACCATATATTCACATAATTTTCAAAATATTACTGTTATTGTGTCATGAAATATAGTTTTAAAAGTATTTCAGGC